>JAKUCV010005068.1:0-46550 GCA_028386065.3 Turnera subulata | reverse complement strand
CCTATTAGCTCAAGTTACACAACAGGCCAATCCTTCATCAGTTCCATAACATCAATTACTCACAGTCCAACATCAATCACAACACAGTATCCAATAAACCAACAACAGTCATACAACGGTTCAATCAAGCAAATCAACATCATAGCAACAACAACAACAATAACCATAGCTGCCAAATACCCAATACAGTTCCATATTACCAAATATCCACCAACAGTACATATAGAACCAATTATTCACAATCAACAATTCATCACAATATCCACACGACCAATAGCACAGTTCAACAACAGCAACATCAATAACCATAACAGTCAAATATCCGACAATGACCCTCTCAGTAGTTCATTCAAACAGCAAAACACACAATTATCCACATTGACCAGTTCATCATTATTCTCAACACAATATCGCAAATCCAATAACACAGTCTAAGATCAACAACATCGACAACATCATAGCAGTCAAACAACCAACAGTAATCATCTCAGCAGTACGATCAATCAACAAAGCAAACACAGTATTACGGGCATATATCAAGGGTTATCCATCCTCACCTTGGCCGATTACTCAACTCCGGAAAATAATGTCCGGTCCGACGCCGGCTCCTCGGGAAACTTCCCGATATCCGAACCTATACAACAAAACCATACATCCACATAAATGCACATAAGAGTATGTCATGATGCCAATACTACGAAATTACCCATCCCAATTACTTTTCCTTTATTTCCATCTTTTACCGAAAATAATTACCGTGCGTATTTCCGAATATAATTTCGGTACCATACTTTAATTAAAACTCTTTTTAAAATATTTTCATAAGGTAATTATAATTCCCAAAATAATAATTACTATAATTTTTCTGAAAATTATAACATATATATATATATATATATTTTCCATAATATTTCTATAAAAATTATTATACTTCCCAAAATATAATTCCCAAGTATTATTATTTTTAGAAAACTCCATTTTCAGAAAGTATAATCATATACACTTATTTTCTGAAGTAAATACGAATTTATTGATATATATATATACAATTTTCCCAAAATACTTCTATGTTTTTAATTTCAAAGAGTTAATCATAGAAATATATATATCAGATTTTATTATTACAATTATAATTATAATTATTATCATTATTATCGTTATTATTTTAAATTTACGGACTGGGCCTAAACAGTGCCAGTTCAGGCCATGCACAGTGCCAAGCCCAGGCCCCAAACAGGAGCCCAGGAGCAGGCCCACGTGCAAGCCCAGAGTCTGGCCCAGAACTTAGCCCACGTCCCGGCCCAGCGTCAAACCCAGCAGCCCCAAACACAAAACCCATAAGACACAACCCACAATAATTGATGCAAGCCCATGAGCAGCCCTTGGTTCAGCCCAACACAAGGCCTGGGCCAAGCATACGGCCCACTCGATGACCCATTCTCGCAACTCATCAAGACCCGGTGGAAACTCGACCCGGCCGTTGCAGCTGCAAGGCGAGGACGGCTGTGGCGGTCGACTGCAGATGGCGGTGCGAGGCGAGGGAAGCGAGCGGCGCGGCGACGCGTGTTGTCGGGGCGGCAGTGCGAGCAAAGGGAGGCGGCGGTCGTCGCTTGCAGTCGATGAGTCGGATCCGTCGGCTCACTTGTCAGGTCGTCTTCCTCCAAGGGCGGCAACGGTTTCCAGTAGAGGGGGAAAAGAAAGGCATCGGCGGCGTCACGGGAAGAAGACGAAGGCGGCGGGGTCGTCGGCTGCAGCGGCAGGGGAGAAGGGTGGCGGCTGGTGGCGGTGGCCGGCGTGGCAGGCGGCTCCCCCTTCTTCCCGTTTCTTTTTTTTTTTTTTTTACTCTCTTTTCTCTCCGTTTCCCTTTTTCTCTCATTTTTTTTCTTTTTCTCTCTATTTTTCTTTTTTCCCTCTTCCTCCCTTCCTGGTTCCTTCCCACCGGTTTTTAAGCTGTTTTTCTTTTTTTATTATTATTATTATTATATTTTTTCCTTTTACTATTAAGCATGTGAAGCCCAAATAATGCGATTCGTCTCTATTACGGGCGAGTCCGATCCGGACCAGAAAATAATCGATACCCCGTAGTTATTTTCCGATGTGATTTTCCGAAAAATTCCGAAATCCGAAAAATACCAACTTAGGTTCGAAAAATCCGCGGGAAAACCACGAGCGCGGGGAAACCCTCGGTTTTGAAAAACGACTCCCGATTTACCTTGAATTAATTACCCAAGATTAATTCAACAGTAAATCACGGTAAAACAATTTCTACAGTCCCGGTAAAAATCTAAAATTTACCCGGGCTGTTACACTATTGCGATTAACACAAACTGGATCTAATCGATTTTTTTAAAAAAACTACCAAATTGAATTTTAAAATAATTTTACTAATACCAATAATTATTTTTTGTGAAATAAAAAACTGACATATGAATTCTAGCTTTAATCCTAAATTTTATTCTCTTTTTTCTTCTTAGTTCTCTCCTTAATTTTTTTTTTTGGATAAAAATCTTTACAACCAGAAAAAACACCACTTCCTACAACCAACACCACCACCATCTCCTCTACAACCACCACCACCATCTCCTCTACCACCAACCAATTATCAACCTACCACCACCACCACACCCATCACCACCAACACCAACCACCAACCATCAACCACCCGTGCTCCCACCCTAAATCCATTATCTGAAAACCCCCATAGAGGAGGTAGATGAAGGAGGCAAGCGATGGAGGAGGAAGTGGGCGACGGAGAAGAAGAGTGATCCACGCCATCGAAGAGCTTGGGTCCGCCGTTTGGAAAGGCACGACAAATCATCTACCACGGGAAGAAGGTGATCCTGGCCGCCGATCAGGAATCCGATTCGTCCGATAATAACACTGCCAGCAGCCATCGAAGTTTCAGTTCGAAACAGTACAACTATTTCAAGCACGGGTGCGCGCGATCTAGGGGGATCTGGTGATGTATTGCGACGAGGAGGAAGATCTAGAGGATTGCAGGAAGTGGACGTTGTTGATGCAACAACAATCCTAGAATTCCACTAGGATCACCGCTGCAACTAATCGATCCCAAGACCTCCAATCTCCAATCAAACTAGAGTTTAGTATCCCTATTCTTCACCTCCTAAACTAAAAGGATTAGGCAACAAACAATGAGGAATACAAGGAATTGATTAATCACCACAAGTAAACCACTTGAAAAGAGAAAGCAATCCTAAACAGTAAAGCCAAGAGAATCTCTCTCTTGTTTTTGATTGAATCTCTCAATCAAGAAGAACACTAAAGGTAAGCATTTAGCTTCCTTAAAATCACTCAAACTTCATGTATATTCTCATGTATGATCTGATTTCAAACTTGATACATGGTTGGCTTTTATAGAAGCCAAAAAGCAAAGGATTGAATTGAAAATACAAGCACTGAACAAGCACTAAACATCTTTTGTTTTCTTTAATGCACACCAACCACACTAACCACACCAACCACACTAGTGGGAATCTTTAGCTCCAAAGTGGATTTTCCAACCTGAAAATGAATAGTAAACGCCGGCAGTGAATAGTAATTTCCAGCGTGAACAGTGACTTCCCGGCTGAACGGTAAAAATGGCTCCTTTTGACTTGAATCCTTCAAAATGCTCACAAACTTAGGAATCTCTTTGAATTCATCTCCGAACTTATCCAACTTATCTTCTTGCAACTCCCGATTGACCCAAGCTTGAGCATAATGTAACATGTGATTCTTTATCATCTTCAATCGAGCCCTCGTGATTGGTCCTTGAGGTAAGCTAATGGCGCCATCACGATCTTGAGTTCCACTTGGTACTGGCTTGCTTGCATCAGTTGTGTTTTATGGTGGAGGGCAAGGAGGAGCTGGAGAGGTTGTTGGTGGAGAATGGCGAGAAGTGTACGACAAGGTTGTTCCAGGGAATGTAAAATTCGTTTTTGCTTTTTTTGTGAAAAAAAAAAATTGTTGAGTAGAATTCATTTTTGAAAAATAATTTTTACCTTTTTTTGGTTGAGTAGAATACCTTTTTTCCTTTTTGTAAAAGAAAAATAATTTTTGTTGAGTAGAATTATTTTTTGCCTTTTTTGTTGAGAAAATTTTTTTACCTTTTTTTGATAAAAAAAGATTGTTGAGTAAAAATTTTACCTTTTTTAGAAGGAAAATAACTTTTGGTTGAGTAGCATACTATTTTGCTTTTTAAAAAAAATAAAAATAATTTTTTTTGATACTAAAATAATTTTTTGTCGAGTAGATATCCTTTTTGTCTTTTTGTAAAAAAATAATTTTTTTGAGTAGAATTTCCTTTTACCTTTTTTGTTGACTCAAATTCTTTTTTGTATTTTTCAGTAAAAAATAATGTTGAGTAAAAATTTTTTACCTTATTTTGTAAAAAAATAATTTTTTATTTGAGTAGAATACTTTTTTTGTAAAAAAAATATTTTTTTGCTAAGTATATTTCCTTTTTGCCTTTTTTGAAAAAAAATATTTTTTTGCTGATTATATTTCTTTTTTGCCTTTTTTTGAAAAAAAGGTTGTTAAGTAGAATTTCTTTTTGCATTTTTTTTAAATAAAAATTGTTGAGTAAAGTTATTTTTTGCCTTTTCCTGAAAAAAAATTGTTAAGTAGAATTCTTTTGTTCCTTTTTAATTCTCCGGTTGAACCTCTCAAATCAGGTAAGAATCCGGTGGAAAGCTACTAGGATAATGGTGGGACCCACATTTGCCACAGGGATGCTAAACGACGTTGTATCGTGGTGATACTACGTTGTTTTGAGCCACGGGCAGCAGCCCAAAACTGGCAGAAACCACGTCAGCACATGCCCCGCCCGAGACCCATGACTGACCTGCCCGCTAAAGTTCGAGGTACATAAATGTCTCGAGAAAAGTTGTAGGTACACGATTGACCCAACGTAAGAAAGTTGGGTACCAAGTGTACCAAAAACCCGCTAAAGTTACAATCTTTACAAGAGTTTTCCCCAAGGCTCAACTTTATAACCAGTTTTTTACAAAGGCTCAACCTAAACTTACACAAAAATTTTTCTAATGCTCAACTCTTTAACCTTTACCCAATGTTTTATTCGAGGCTGTAGCTTCGAACCTTTGCAACTCCTTAAGTAAAATCCACACAATTTTTTTTTTTTTTTGGATTTTGATGAAAGGTTATAATTCCATTAATAGTATGATGATTACAATCATATTCCAACAAGGACTGGATTTCGACAAGAAAACTACCTGTTCAAGCAAAACCAACAACCCTTGTATGAGCTTGCCCCGCTTTAACATGGGCCACTTTAGAAGATCTAGGAGTATAAAACAAACAAAAGAGTTAAAAAATCTAGCTGGGTTAGCAATATCCCTAGTTAATAACCCAATAGGCGATACATCATTAGACTTAGGAGAAGAAACATTCTGCTGCAGATTTAGGCAATCCATCTCTACTATAATCCTTTTAACTCCCAAAAGACTGGCCAACGAAAGACCATCCCACTTCGCCAACGCTTCAGCAGCATAAGGGTCCCAAACATGCCAACTGGGTTTGATAAAAAATGCTAGGGCCGGACCCATGTGATCCCTCAAAACACCTCCTCCAGTACCTTTACTAGAATGTAAAGCAAAGGCTCCATCATTATTAAGCTTCAGCCAGTTCTCTTTCGGTAGTACCCAATGCGTGTGCACGCTACGCATTGGAGTAGGAATACCCCAGCTATTGTGTTCCGCAAAAAGATTACAACTATACTCCGCCCTTTCCAAGATTTCCTCAACTCTTTTAGACGGCTTGCCATGTACTTCATCATTCCTGGTATTCCATACCGACCACACTGCTGTCAAAAAAAGATGGCCCTCCTGACTTGTGATGTTCTTTATCATCTAATGGAAGATGCCTCTACCATTCTCCCACCGATCTTTAAAGGTCCAGTGGCTCCATCTTGAGCATCCCCACACTTCCTTTTCCTTAACGCATCTGAAAAGAGCATGGTCAATATCCTCTCCCTCCTCTTTACGTCTGTCATATACATAATCCCTCAGAACCTTGCGTTTCCACAAGTTTCGCTTCACAAGTAAGATTCCGTGGACCACAAAGAGCTTGATCTTGTTTGGCATCTGATGAGCCCATAATGTTCTTCAAAGTCCTTGGTTGTCATCCCCTACAGAAGAGGAACCACCACCTTCCTGGCACTCATGTTGGTACTGCATCTCGGCATGGTAGGAACTCCGTGTAGTGAAGTGCCCTTTCCTATCATAAAACTAGCACCATTCATCTTCCGTCGAGCTTCTACTAAGGGGCAACTTCCTAACGCATTCCACATCCGGATGGCAAAACAATGTCTTTAGCAGCGGCACATTCCACCTACTTGGGTTCTAAAATGTGAGTGAATCCACCGTTTGTGAAGGCTGGATTCTACTGTTAATGGCAATCGACTTGAAACTCCACTTACGGGGTATCCATAGTTCCTCCCTAATTCGGACTGTTGTATCATTCTCCACTGGCTTTATACACATATTTTGGGCAATTAATTTTGGGCTTTGATTTGTTAGTTTGTTATTTATTTAATTAGTTTTTCATTTATTTTTGATTTAATAATCTCTTTCTTTAGATTTGATGATTACAGGTTGAATTTGAAAAAAATTAAAGGATATGGATAGATTCTGGAAGATAAAGATAAGTTGATCAAGGATGGGTTGAAAGATAATAAGAGGATTTATCCTCTCACTTGCGCGCCTGTGCGGAGTTTTTTCGGCTGTGCAGAAGTTCAAAATCCCATTATCCAAGATTATCTTTCAGGATAATTTGAAGAAATTATTTGAATTCAAAATAGGATGATTTATTTGATATTTATCTATGTAATTAAATTCAAAAGGTTCTTTTTGAATTTAAGTTGATTAGATCCTAGTTTTTTAATTCAAATGAGAGAGATCCTAACCATCCTTTCCTAGAGCCTATAAATACTTGGACATTCTAGGACACACACTCACATTCTCTCATTCTCTCATTCCTTCATTCTCTCTCAAATTCAAGAGAAGCTCTTCAATTGTTCTTCAAGGAAGAGGAAGAAAATTCAAGCTAGGAGCTTTGTTCAAGTTTGTCTTCAAGTTTTATTCTTGTAACTTCTTGTTTGAAAGCATGCAATGAAATTTATGAGTATTTTCTTCTCTCTTGCCATTTTGAACTAATTTTATTAAGTCTAGGAATTAAGGGAGGTAGCTTGTCTATTCTATGATGCATATATTTTAATAAATTGCTTTTAATTCCTGAATATTCTATTATTCAATGATTCAATCCTAGGGCACTTAACTATGCTATTTAACTGGCCATTAGATAGTATAAATTCTAGGTAAAAGATTGTTAAGTGACAGCGTCAATTGACTACTGGAATTGCATAGGTTAAACACTGGAAACTTGCCTTGAGGAAGGATGACCTTCTAGTGAAGAACATTTTGCTTAAGTTGAATGTGCATTAATGCCTTAGTTGTTTCTTCGCTAGTGAAAACGAAGTTGAGAAAGCTAAGTAGGGTTTAAGTCTCGCCACGAGAGTGGGTTACTTATTTTAGAATAATCAACTCATCTTTCAATGAACTTAGGGAATCCAGGAATTAGATCAATCTATGGTTGCATAGTCTGCTTATGCATACGCGTTGCATGATCTTTCTGTGCACAGTTTTAAAGTGAAGCATCAAGAATAGGCAAGTGAGCCCCCGAAGTCCTAGACATCTTTTGAATATTGAGAATCCACTTTTTATTATTTCAGCTATTTATTTCTTACTCAAATCCAATCTTTATTTGCCTAGATGATCACAAGTTATTAAGCGATTAGTACTTAACCTGGTCCCAGAAGACGACCTTGATTGCTACAACTATCTGTGCACTTGCAGATTAGCGTTCAAGTTTTTAGCGCCGTTTCCAGGGACCGGGGTTAATATTAATTGTCTTAGTAATTAGGTCGATCTAGGCCTGTTACTACTTACGTTTTCCTTCTGTTTCTTTTCCACAGGGCTCTAGCAGGTGTATGATCAGGACAAGAAGTAAGGGACCACCTTTACCACTTGATCTTGAATCCTTGTACTAGCCCTTCTTTAAAGTAGCTCTACCAGCCCATAAATTACTCCAGGTATCGGAAGTCTATGGCCCAGGTTTGCTTCCAGAAAATTTGAGTTTGGGAAATACCTAGCCTTCAAAACCCTACTGCACAAGGATGCTAGATTGGTGAGTAGTTGACACCTTTGTTTAGCTAAGAAATTTATTGAAGGTTAATAGGTCCCTAAAACCCAGTTCTTCATCCATCTTGGATGTGCACATTAAGGATCTTCAGCTCAGCCAATGCATTTTCCTCGCATTAGAGTTATCATCCCACCAAAAATTAGCCATCATAGAATTAAGCTCATCGCACAAGGATTCAGAAATTTTCACTTGTGCCACTATCTTTACTAGTATCTCTTTTCCCACCTTGGACAACAAGTTCCTCTTCCAAACCTTCACCCTACTCCACACCTTCTCCTTCACATCCTGAAAAATCCATCTCTTACTTCTGCCCACCATTGGAGGGAGCCCTAGGTACTTTTGTTGGCATCCCTCCTATGAAACCCGCAAGATAGCCTTGATCTAATCTTCAGGTCATGTGCACAGTTGGAGTTGAACTGAATTATCAGTTTATCCAAGTTTACAATCTGATGAGAGAGGGATTCATACATTTCCAGAACTCTTCTTATTTCTCTTGTAGTCTTGATGGTTGCCGTTGTAAAAAAGAGTCATTCGTGAACAAATAAGTGAGATACTTTTGGAGCTCCATGGCAAACCCCAAAAGCTTCCAAATTTCCTCTTCTTTCCTCCTCCTCCAAGAGCAGGTTAATATCTTGGTACACAAAATGAAAAGGTAAGGGGATAAAGGGTCCATTTGCCTTAAACCCCTTGTTGATCGAATATCTCCCATTGTCTCCTCATTCACTTTAACAGAAAAAGAGATCGATGTCACACACACCATCACCCACCAAGTGCACACATCATTGAAATCTATAACCTTCAGAACCCCCTCAAGAAAGCTCCACTCTAGCCTATCATAGGCTTTTGACATATCGATTTTTACTGGCATATGGCCTTCTTTTGCATCACCTCTGCATTTGATTGACTGGACCATCTCATATGCCACTGGTATGTTGTCAGAGATTTATGTCCCCTGCACGGAATTACTTTGTTTTTGTGAAATGAGGGAGTTAAAGTAGGCTTTTAGTCGATTCACCAAGAGCTTAGAGAGAATTTTATACATCACGTTACAAAGGCTAATAGGTATAAATTGACTCATAAGCTTAGGTTTCTTACATTTAGGGATCAAAGCCATCACTGTCTTGTTTAGCTCCGGTAGAATATACGTCTCCATGATCAGGCTACATACATTAGGTCCTACCAGTGCCCAGAAGTTCTGATAAAACCCAAGTGAGAGCCCATCCGAGCCAGGCGATTGCGAAGGGTTCATCTGAAACAGGGTATATTTGATCTCATCAATGGAGGTTGTGGTTGATATTGCCAAATTTTGTTCCTGATTAACCCTGTTCTCTAAGCCATGCAAGTTTTCTAGTCGAACAGAGAGTTTTCCAGCAGTTAATAACTTGGAAATGTAGGAACAAGCTAAGCGACCCTTTTTGCCTACACAATTAACAAAAGGGTCATTTGGCACATTTATGGCCCACTTAACAACTTCCATTTTCCAACACTTTTTCTTGGTTTCTTATAGAAGGATCAAGCTCGGGTTTTTACATCTCAAAAGGTCGTGTAGAGCTCGAACTGCTTAGGGTTTCCTGAGTCCCCGACAATTCCAAACTAGGAGACTCATGGCTCTCAACAGGAATGTCTCACCCCAGTCTCCTCCGTTTGGAAAATTATGGTAGTGCTACTTTCTTCCTTACCCTCCACCGCCTGCTCAATCACCCCATCAACCTTTTGTGTTACCTCCACCTGGGACCTGAAGGGGTTGCCTAGAGATAGTGCCAGCTAATCCAGATGGATTGACAGAACCGCTAGTAGAGTTAAGAAACTTCAATTCCCCTTGTCACCTTCCTGTGGATGGTGTTTGGTTCACTCTATTTTGTGCTAAGATTTTAATACAAACTTTCTTGTGGGTTGACAATGCCTCTAGGCCCTAGCCCACTATAAAAACCTATTGGTCTTCCTGTATAATGAAAAAGGTTTATGTTTGACAGGTAGTGGATGTTGTTCCGTTTAGTGATGTGGTTGGTTATAGTGCGAAGTCCAAAATGTATTTACAAGATACATTGGGGATACTAGTGCTTTGGGCTTGTGGTTTTATGATGGGTCATGTTGTGTTAGCTTTAATAGGCTTTTTTTCTGATGGGATGGGGACAAGGAGGGTAGAGGTGTTTTCGTAGAGGTTTGGGTGTGAACTTTAAGTTTCTTCCTAATAGGTTGGCCCCGGTAGCCCTATCACGTCTTTTCAAGGACATAGGCACTTTCCCCAAAGACGAGGACACAAAGAGACTTGAAACTTCATGTGTACTTTTTCCTGAGCTATCCTTCTTAGTTACAGTTGTGCTTTTAATAGAGAGATTCTCCATCCGTTATAGCTCCTTTAAAATCAAATTACTTCTCTCCATCTCTTCACCCCCAAATTCGGGAACCTGACTTACCCTAGCTTTCTCCCCAAATTCGGGAACCTGACTTACCCCTAGCTTTCCCCTTGTTAGGCTTCTTGCACAAAAGGGGAAGTACCTCGTTCAATGCATCAGTTTTTTTGGGTACCACCCCTCTAGGACCTTGTAGATCTCAGACAATTTTGAATTCTCCATGCCCGTGACCCGACATAGAGTTGCTAATTACACTTTGTTGAGGTCATGGTCATCGTTTTAATTATCCCTACAGCCATATGGTCCTCGTTTGCTCTCCTCATGCGCTCACATTTCTCCGCCAAACGTGCCGCCACCTCATCCTGCTTAGCCCTCTTCTCCTTTTCAGCTTCTCGATCCACCACTCTCTAGGGATGTGAAATATGTTCCCACTCTCATTCTTTTCTTATGAAAGTTTGGCTCCACCATCAACTTGTGTCCAAAACGAATTACCCATTTTTGTACACCATCTTTACCATCAAAAGGGCAGGACTTCATCATATGTCTGATTCTCCCACAAGCAAAGCAGTGGTCAAGGAACTTCACATAAGTAAGGCCAATCCATTTCCTACTTCCCTTGGTACCCTCGTCATGAAAACCAAGACAAAGAGTAGCTCAATCTTCATTCGCACCTTAAACTTCAGGACATTGTTCTGGCAGATGCCATCCCTAGGAGCCTTGTAATGCAAGCCGCATTCTCCACCGTGAGTTGCTCTGGCAAGAGACCATGTGCCAACACCAAGAAACTCACAATTGAGGGATCAACAGCCTCTGGGGGAGTTTTCGAATCCCATTCCCTCACCAGCAATAAGCACCCAATAATTATCCACTGTCTACCCACAAGGTTTCTAGTTCTTTCCTCACTATCTTGAAAAGAAAAGAGGAACCTGATATATCCCTTGACGCTCCAAGTTGCCATGTCAGCTGCTAATGGGCTGTGCAAGGGCCGGATAGCCCAGAAGAGGCCCATATACCCTGGGAATAGTCCAAAAATTGAGCTGGAGTGAGGCAGAAGCCAGCTGCAGGAGGAAAGGACGAAGCATGAACCTGCAAGGGCCGAAAGGTGCGGTGGACCACAGGATGAAGAGGGAGCTGGCGCCGCGAAAAGCGTAGGATCGAAGGCACATGCCTGGGATGGAATAAATACCAAAGAAATGTTGAGAAACCCTAGAACGGGCAGTAGCTAAAGAGTCATCATCTCTTTCTTTTGATAGTTTTCCTCTGTAACGAGACCTTGAGAAATAATAAAAAAAAACTTTAACTTTTCAACCCCGATTCTTTAGCTCTTGGCTTCCTTACTTTGAATTTTCTACAGTTGTATCAGTGGCGCCGTCTGTGGGAAGCCAACGAAAAGCCTGACTGTGTCACTATGAGCGCTAGAAGGAAACTTGAGTGGGAAGACGATGATGAGGAGACCCCTCTGCCGGCGACTTTCCGCTCCCCTTACGATTTCAAAGCCTTAGATCGTTAAAAGGAGCAGGCGGTGAGGGCCAGTGTACAGAAGCTGGCTGAGAATCCCGACTATGGGGCCATGGAGGCTCAGTTTCGCGAAGCCATCTCCAGTTTGCAGTACCTACAAAGGACAGGTTTGGTGGGAAGCCCAGGAGAGCTGAGGGCAAGACTGGCTCCTCCTAATAAGGAAAAGGAGCTGGAGCAAGAGGAGGAGCGTGAGAGCAGTGAGGAACTACCAGATCCGCACCTATTTGAAAGAAGCCTGAGGAGAAAACACGACAAGGGTGCACAAAGCATGCCTGGAGGGCGAATCCCTGGAGAAAGGAGCCATCTTGGCAGTCTACAACTACCTCTTAAGGGTACCCAAAAGGAAAGGCCACAACTTTAGGGCCAGAAATACATGGAGGTGGAACGTGAGGAGACCTGGGGAGAGAGAGGACTTCAAGGAGGTCAAGAAACCTCCCGAAGGGAAGCTCATAAAGAAAGGAGCCACCTTGGCGAAAGGTCCCGTCTTGATAGACCTGGGAAGTCAGATCCATGGCGTGGTGAAGCCCGTGGTGAAAGAGACTATAAAGAAGCCAGGAGGGTTGATGGAGAAAGGCGGGAAAGAGAGATCTCAGAAGAAAGGAGGAACCTTGGAGCCGGAGAGGCCATAACACCGCTGAGTCCAGGGCTTACAGCTCGACGACTCCCCAAGGAATTCAAGATGCCAGCTTTGGATCCTTACGAGGATGAAACAGACCCTGTGAGGCATGTGGCGCACATGAAAATCATGATGGGAGTACAAACTAGTGAGGATGACATCCTGTGCAGAATGATGGCGCTGTCTCTGAGGGGGAATGCACAGGATTGGTATGATAGCCTCCCTAAAGAGTCAGTCACCTCTTTTGCGGATCTTTCGGGTAGATTGGTGGACCGATTTCATACCAGTGCTCCACCCGAGCATGAGTCGGCCTATGTAACGAGGTTTAACAGAGAGAATATGAGAATAGTTCTGGAGGCTCTTAAGAAGGGATGCAGGGTGAGAGATATGGTGAAATCCCTCTCGAGAAAACCGCTAGAGGATATGGCACAATTGATTGTAAGAGTGGAGAAATTCATCTGCCAAGACGATGACTATTGGTCCGCTCTGATGGAATCGAAAGCAGAGAAGTAAAGGAGGGGAGGTTCCTCTAGAGAACGCACAGGGTCAGAATCAGTGGCCATGGCGGGAAGGAAGAGAAGGGACTTTGAGGGAAAAGACAGTCGCCCTACAGAGAGGAAATGGGAAGAAGTAAAGCCCATTCCGCTCACAATTTTGAACACCTCAAGAGAACAGAACTTCATAGTAATGTCAAATGAGCACTGGAAGAAGATCAGGTGGCCTAGGCTGATGCAGAACCCTCAGGGACCGGACAGTGGAGCACCCTATTGTCGATTTCATAGGGGTTATGGGCATGACACAGAGGATTGCAACAATTTGAAGAGAGAAATCGAGAGGTTGATCCGAGAGGGACACCTCATGGAGTTTGTGGAGGAAGCTCGACAAAAGGCAGGAAGAGATTCCGGCACCCAGAGAGGTGTTGAAGGAGCTCAGAAAGGACTCAGAGGCACTATTAACGTGATAGAAGGTAGTGCGCCGTTGGGAGGTAGGAAGCGGAAGGTAGCTGAGGGAGCTTTGCTCCTGATGGGCAAGGGAGTGCCCAGGTGCCAGGGTATAACATTCACACCAGAGGATGCCAGGGGGTTGAGATGCCTCACAGAGATGCGATGGTCATAGAGGTTGTATTGGAGAGGTACTACGTGAAGAGGGTGCTAGTGGACACAGGGAGCGCCTACAATATTATTGAACCCAAGGTGCTCGAGCAACTAGGGGAGGCAGGGAAAAAAATAAGGCACACACAAGTTACCCTATATGGAGCAGGAAGGAAGGAGTTAACGGTTAGAGGAAGCGTGGAATTGGAGATGACACTTGGGGAGGATTCACAGTCCAGGAGAGAGAAACAAATGTTCATTGTGTGTGAAACAGGAACGGTATACAATGTCATCCTGGAAAGAACCTTCCTCGCTGATTTTGGAGTGGCGCTTCACCACAATTACCTTGCCATGAAGTTCCCTACTCTGAGACGGGTCGCTGTGGTAAGGGGAGACCAGGGTCTGGCTCAGTAGTTATGTACCTTGGATCAGGCCGAAGTTCCATTGGGGAGAGTTTTAGTTGAGGAAAAAGGAAAGGCAAAAATGGAGGCCCTAGTGATGGGAGAGCCACATGTGAGGGAGAAGGATGAAAAAGGAATGGAGCCTGAGGAAACGGTGGAAGCTCTAGTACAGAAAGGAGAACCAGAGAAAGAAACAAGGCGGGGTGTGTCGATGAGCAAGGAGGAGGTTGAAACCTTGGAGACATTGTTGAACACTTATAAGGCAGAGTTCGCTTGGAGCGTTGCGGACATGCCCGGTATCTCTGCTGCCGTAGCATACCACAAGCTAAATGTTAGAGAGGGGCAAATCCGGTGATACAAAAGAAGAGAAGGTTTGCGCCCGAGAGGAGTAAGGCAATACAAGAAGATGTCGAGAAGTTGATGAAAGCTGGAGCTATAAGGGAGGTGTATTACCCTGAGTGGCTTACCAACGTGGTGATGGTGAAGAAGGCCAATGGAAAGTGGAGGATGTGCGTGGACTTCACAGACCTGAACAAAGCATGCCCGAAAGACTGTTACCCCTTGCCCAACATAGGTCAACTGGTGGATATTATGGCAGGGTATGAGTACTTGAGCTCACTGGATGCCAACTCAGGGTACCATCAGATACCACTGCACTTGAGGATCAGGAGAAAACTTCCTTTATCACTGATAAAGCCACCTAATGTTATGTGATGATGCTATTTGGGTTGAAAAATGTAGGGGCAACCTATTAGTGTCTGGTGAAAAAAATATTTGTAGCTTTGTTGGGGAGGAATATGGAGGCCTACGTAGATGACATATTGGTCAAGAGCAGAACCTTTGAGCAGCATATCAGGGACCTGATGGAAGTCTTTGAGGTGTTTAATTAATACGGGATGAAGCTCAACCCGTCGAAGTGCTCCTTCTGTGTCAAGAAAGCAAAATTCTTAGGGTACATGGTTAGTATAGAGGGGATTCAACCAAACCCTGAGAAGGTCAAGGCTCTGGTGGAGATGCAGTCACCTAAGACCGTGAGAGAAGTACAAAAGTTGACAGGAAGATTAGCGGCGCTAAAGAGATTTATATCTAAGGCGGCCGAACAAGAGCTGCCCTTCTTTGAGACCTTGAGAAAGGCAAGAAACTTTCAGTGGACGGAAGAGTGCGAAGCAGCATATGAGGCTTTAAAATAGTATATGTCTCGGGCACCCCACCCTCTCCAGCCCAAAGCAAGGAGAGCAGCTTTACTTGTACTTGGGGGTCATAAAGGGTGCTGTGAGCTCAGTGTTGGTCAGGGAAGACACAGGGGTGCAACATCCAGTCTACTATGCCAGCCAGGTATTACAGGGTCCGGAGCTGAGGCACCCAAAGATCAGAAAATTTGTGTACGCTGTGGTAATATCAGCAAGGAAAATGAGACAATATTTTCAGGCACACAGGGTGATAGTGCTGACAAATCAGCATTTGAGGAAAATCATGCACAAACCAGAGGTGGCGGGCCGCATGGTGAGATGGAGTGTCAAGATGAGTGAGTATGAGATCGACTTTAAGCCAAGAACTGCGATTAAAGCTCAAGCACTCGCGGACTTCTTGGCCGAGGGGGCAGGAATTGGTCTACAAGATCAAGGTGAGTTGCGGAACCCTGTTCTCAATAGCGCACAATGGAGACTTTTTGTTGATGGGGCTAGTAGCCGAGAGGGTTCCGGAGCAGGAATATTGTTAGAAAGTACCTACGAAGATACCGTGCAGTATGCTTTAAAGCTGAACTTTGAAACCACCAACAATCAGGCGGAGTGTGAGGCACTCTTGGCAGGGCTGAATTTTGCAAAGGCAGTGGAGGTAGGAACTCTGGAAGTCTACTCGGACTCTTAGTTGGTGGTCTCTCAGAAATTGGGAACCTTTGGGGTAAAAGATCCGAAGTTGTCGGAATACTTGGGGAGGGTCCGAGAAATGATGAATGAAATGGCAGAAAAAGGGCTCGTCATAACAGTTAAGCACGTGCCTAGAGCTGAGAATCACCAGGCAGATGCCCTGCCAAAAAATGCTTATGTAACCGGAGTTAGAGTGGCCCGAGCAGGTGTTGATTGAAGAGCTTAATAAGCCCTCTGTGGAACCTGAGGTGATGGTGATGACCATAGAGGGTCCCAGTACATAGATGGATTCGTTCATTGAGTATTTGAGAAAAGGAAGGCTCCGGGAGGAACCCGAGACCTCCAGGAGACTACTTCATAAGGTGGGAAACTTTACTTGGGATGGACAGTAGTTGTACAGAAGAGGGTTCAACAGCCCACTCCTGAGGTGCCTGACAGAAGATGAGGGGTGTCAAGTATTAATAGAGATCCATCAGGGTACGTGTGGGATGCATATTGGGGCGAATTCCTTGGCGAGAAGGGTATTGAGAAGCGGGTACTATTGGCCCACAGTAACAAAGGAGGCAGAGAAGTTGGTGAAGGAATGTGTACCCTGTCAAATCCATGGCAGGATACCTAGGTGCCCTCCAAACGAAATATGCCACATTGAGCCTATTTGGCCTTTTGCACAGTGGGGGATGGATATCTTGGGACCCTTTCCAGCAACAAAGGGAAAAAGGAAGTATGCTTTAGTGACTGTCGATTATTATACCAAATGGATAGAGGCAGTGGCCTTGGATAAGATAACTTTGGAGAAAGTCATTTCTTTTTTTAAGGGAAACATCTTTAGCAGATTTGGGGTACCCTACACCATCATAACTAATAATGGGCCACAGTTTGATAGTAAGAAGTTGAGAAAGTTTTGTGTAGGGGCAAGACTGGAGCTCAGGTTCTCTTCTGTCAGCCATCCTCAGACTAATGGGCAAACTGAGGTTGCCAACAGAATTATCCTTGAGGGTATTAAGAAGAAAGTCGGAAAGATAAAGGGAAGCTGGGCAGACAGAATGGAGGAAGTGTTATGGGCTTATAGAACCACTGAAAGAACTACAACAGGGGAAACCCTTTATAGGATGGTGTATGGAATGGAGGCGATGATGCCCGTGGAAATGAGATTCAAAACAGCAAGGACCCAAGGGTTCGATCAGAGTTCCAATGAAGAATTGATGAGCTTGGAGCTCAACCTGCTGGAGGAAGCCAGGGAACAGGCTCATGAAAGGGCCATGGTGCATAAGATGAGGGCAGAGAGGTACCATAACAGAAGGGTGAGATCCAGAACCTTCAGGGTCGGTGATCATATTTTGAGAAAAGTGGAGGCAACAACATAGGCCTCCAAGAAGAAGAAGCTGGACCCTAAGTGGGATGGACCTTTTAGGATTGCTAGGGTATTATCAGCAGGATCTTACCACTTGGAAGGGAAAAGCGGCAAGTTGTTACCTCATGCTTGGAACTCCCAGAACCTGAAGTTGTTTCACATGTCAGATAAAGAGTAGGCCTGAGGGGCTGAAAGATGAGGAATGGCTTGAATTCCAATGTAAAAATCAATCAAGGCAGAAAACCATGAGTATTTTGAGCAATGATGAAATTATCAATGAGAATCTCCTTTCTTTTCCACGTTTTTGTTAAAGCATAGCATCCATATTTCTTTAAACATGCATTTCTTTTCATTTATTAACCTTAGGGTACGGTTAGTAGAGTCTTGCATAAAAAAGCCCGATAAAAGAATGGCCCGAATAGCGGCCATATAAAAATTGGCCTATGAGGTGGCCGAGACCAATGGTCTATAAAAACTCTTAAGTTCCTCAAAAAAGGAGGAACAAGGCAAAGACCATGAATAAACCCTGAAGCGATCGGGCCGCTAAGGGAAAAATAAAGACCCGTGAGGTGGTCAAGGTCGAAGCTATTGAAATTAAAAACGCAAAAAGCATCCTTGAAGGGAAAAGGGGCTGGAAGCCTTACATTGAAAAAAAATAACAAAGGAAAAGCACGGAATAAGGAAACATAGAGTTCAAATAAAGGAACGGTAAGACCTAACCAGGGAACTTAAGGTCTACAAGATAGGAAAATGACCAAAAGGGCACTAATTCATCTCCTAAGAGTCAGGGGTACGAACAAGCTCAGAGTCGCCTGTCTTAGGAGCTTTGCCTGCATCAAGGTCCAGAAGGTTCGCAGCTTTCACTGGCTTTTGGGTAGTGTCCAGAATCAGGTCATGGATGGTAGCAGGAGTTTGAGAGGGAGACAAGTTCTCGTGATGGTCGCTGAGGGCCTCCTCGTCATCTTCTCCCTCGACGAACTCAGTGGGAGTGGTGTCAGGTCCAAGGACCAGAGGCTCTAAGTAGCTGGCATCATCCTCAGGGTACTTCTCAAAAACCAAGCGACGGTGCAGAAGCGTGACCCTCTCCACGTACCCGGGGACTTGGTGAACGAAATCGTCCAAATCTCGCTCGAGGACACTATTCTTCGCATGAAGGTCTTTGTTCTCTTCTCGGAGATTGGAAAGCTGAGAGTCGAAGGTCTTGCGAAGAGCCTTCATCTCCTTCCGAAGGGCGCCTAGCTCAGTTTTGTATTTCTCGGTTTTAGAAGAAGCAAGGGATAAGTCCTAAATGCACTTCTCATAACGATCCTTCTCCAACTTGAGGGACTTGGAGAGTTTGGAACTCTCAGTCTCAGCGGCTTTCTTCTGGCAGTACAGGTCTTGGTTGTACGCGGCAATAGCGTTCGCCATGAGGAGACCCTAGAAGAAAAGAAAGAAAGAAAAGAAGTCAGAAACAAAAGATAGAAGCAAAATTGAAAATGCAAGATAGAAAATGCATACCTAAGTCAAGGAGGCGATGTAGTTGGGGAAGAGATTGGGCATGATGCCTTGATACTTAGAGCAGAGAACGGGGCAGCTCTCATAAACCCTGTCGCAAAAGACAGCCAGAGCCCACTCAAGATGACCCTTGTCAGGCAGACCCTCCATAACGTTGACAAGAATGGGAAAATCAAGTTCCTCAATAGGGTCAGATGATTTGGATTTGGTCAGAAAGGTGACAGAAACCTTCTGGGACCGAGAAGGACCCTCTTGATGAGAGGCAGTGGAGGAATCTGCCTTAGTGGGACTAGAAGTAGGGGAAGAGTGAGCCTTCCGAAAGCCAAAATCAGAACCAGAGCGCCTACCTCCTAAAGATAGTTTCTCAACGACGGCCTCCTTCTTTACGCTACTCTGAGTAGTCCGAGATGATGGGGCGGGAATACCTGGAACCTTGGTCGTACCCATAGATTTTTCCAATAGCGACTGAAGACGGGAAGGACCGCCACCCCCTCTAGGAACGGTGGGTTGAGCTGTAGAACCCTCAACGACCTCTGAGGAACGCTGAGATTTGACACGATCAGAGGCAAAGTCAGAGGAGGTGGGAGAACGCGAGCGTTTCTCGTTGGCCATTGATGTAACAACCCGAGTAAAATTTTTGATTTTTACCGGGACTGTAAAAGTCTTTTTACCGTATCACACCGAAAAATAACTAAGGGGGTACCGGTTATTTTCTGGTCCGGACCGGACTCGCTCCATAATGCAGACAAGCAGCATTATTGGATGATCACATGACGCACAGTATTTTCACAGTATCACCGCCGGTTATAAAAGAAAGGAAGCAGAGGAAGAAAGGAAGAAGAGAGGAAGAGGAGAAGAAAAAGAAAAAAAGAGAGAAAAAAAAACAGAAAAAAAAGAAAAATAAAAAAACTAAGTGAAGGAAAAAGAAAAAAAGAAAAAAAGAGAAAAGAAAAAAAAAGAAAAAGAAAAAAACACAAAAGGAAAATCGGAAGAAAATAGAAGAAAGAAAAGAAGAAAATAAGAAAATACAGGAAAAGAAAAAAAAAAGAGGAGGAACAGTACCGTCACCCCGGAGGCGCCCTGCCACTGTGCACGCGAAGCCGTTCCCCGCCGCGTCTCGTGCCACCGCCGCCACCAGGAGCTTCGTCACGCCGATGCGACCTCAGCCCCGTCGCCCCCGTCGCCTTCCGCCGCGAGACGCGCAGCCGGCGAGCGTTGACCCGCGAGCAGACCCGCGGATCTGCTTCTCCTCCGCTCAGCTCAGCCGCCGTGACGCCTCGTGCCGCCTTTTCACCGCCTATGGAGTCGCCGCCCCTCGCCGCACCTCGTGACCCCATCCTCACGGTGCGTCGCGCCGCCGCCGCCGCCGTTCCTAAGGTGAGGATCCGAATCCTTTGGGCGGGTCGCGGCCGGGTCGCGCCCCTTGGGTGCTGGGTTGACGGGTTGGGTTTGTTTTATTTTTTTTAAAATATATATATATATATATAAATCTGTTTATATAATTACTGGTATTTAATTTTCAAAAAAAAATATATTCACATTGAGAAAAATATAGACAGTATGATTTATGGTTTTAGGGAAAATGTATGTATATAAATATACCTTGATAATTATGTTTGTTTTGAAAAATGTTATTATATATATAATTAGGGAAAAGATAAATATTGTATATATATTTTCTGGAAATTATAATTACGTGATTAATTTTCTGGAAAATTATGGTAACTAACTTTGTAAAAATATAAATGTGGTACACATAATTTATATTTCTGAAATATATATAATTATGTTGATTTATAATTGTTGGAAAAGTATATGTCTTTAGGAAATAAAAATGTATATATATTAAATTGTATTTATTTTCAGAGTAAGTTTTTATGATTATATATTTTCTGGGAAATAACATATAGCATATGATTAATATATATATTTTTGGTAAATGACAATATTTGGTAATTATATTATGATAAATAGTTTTATTAAAAAAATGTAATATTTTAGAAAATATAAATATACATGTTATCTTTTTCAGAAAATTATGGTGAATATATTTTGGGAAGTATAATTAATTTATGAAAATATTTT
This sequence comes from Turnera subulata, assembly GCA_028386065.3. Taxonomy (NCBI): domain Eukaryota; kingdom Viridiplantae; phylum Streptophyta; class Magnoliopsida; order Malpighiales; family Passifloraceae; genus Turnera; species Turnera subulata. The sequence goes on along the minus strand of JAKUCV010005068.1, from coordinate 25,552 downwards.
TAAGAGTTTTAATTAAAGTATGGTACCGAAATTATATTCGGAAATACGTACGGTTAAATTTTTCGGTAAATGGAAATAATAAAGGTTATGTAATCGGGATGGGTTATTTCGCAGTACTGGCATCATGACATACTCTTATGTGCATTTATATGTATATACTGTGTTGTGTATAGGTTTGGATATCGGGCAGTTATCCGAGGAGCCGGCGTCGGACCGGTCATTGTTTCCGAAGTTGAGTAATCGGCCAAGGTGAGGATGGATTTCCTTCAATATGTGCCTGTATTACTCGGTTATTGTGCTTGATGTTTATTGCATTATTGTTGGATGCATTTGTTGTGATTGTGGTCGGGATGTTTATCCCATGTTGGTTTTTGGGATGTTTATTCCCGTGTTGATTTTCTGTGTCTTTTGGAATAAGTATAATGAATTAATAATAAATTGTGACAAGGATGTCGATCCTTGGTATTTTGGATGGGATGTCTATCCCGGTATTTTGGTTAGGGATGTCGATCCCTGTGATTTGATTTTAAATGATGATAATATAATTGTCACGTGGTAAGTAGAGGTACGACCGGATGGTTTGAGACTATTTTGTGGTGCCATGATCTGGGTTACTTGTGATGGGCATGTTGATGCCGGTTTGATTGGGAAGTTGATCCCTGAGTTTGATATTGGGATGTTGATCCCGGGTTCTTTTGATCTGGCACTAGGAACAGGTTGATAACCTGGTACGACCCTAGCTTATCCGTGACGGGCCCGGAAAGATAAAATTGGATAATTGGATTTTATTTGAGTCTTTTCGGTCTTGGACCGGTCTTGGGTCTTTTCCCTGTTTTGACTGTTATGTTTAGACCTTGAGTATTTATAGTGTTCATATTGATTGTCTTTCCTTCGTCGGTGAGCACTTCGGACTCACCCCTCACCTGCGGGCTTTCATCCCGTAGGATGAGTTATTTGTTGTACAGGTTTGGTGCATTCCAGACAGGCTGCGGCGTTATCCCTTGGACAGAGCTTGGATCCATAGTTTGCATCAGTGTCGCATACAGTGTTTTGTGAGTTGTTAAGTCTTCCACTGTGCATTATTTTGTTATTATTGGGCCATTGGGCCGGTTGGGTTATTATTGTTGTTTTTATTATGGGCTGTTGAGCCCGGATATCTGTTGTATACACTGTATGCTTGGGCTTATTTTGGTTGGGTTGTCACAGTTCCGGCACGTGTTTACTGTGTACGGTAAATACGGGTCGGGGCATTTCAATTGAGGAATCTAAATGCTCCGCATAGCTAATAGCGAGTTTGGCAGGTTAAGAAGGACTGCACAAAAACAAAGCAATAATCAAAACCACCATGGAGCATGGAAGGTAGAAAAATTCGAAGGAAGAATAAAAAAAAAAAAGAACAAGAAAAAAACCTCCAGGGCCCAACACAACCTCGGCCACAAGGCCGCGAGCCTTTGCAAGCTCGATGGGACTGCGAACGGTCAGATCGCTCCTAAGGGCTGTATAAGCTCCATTTTCCTCGAGAGAAAGGGGGCCGAAATGAATTTTTTCAGGGTCAAAAGGGGTAATTTTATTAGGAAACCCTAAGTGCTCCTCTACAAAACCCTTATTTACTTGAATCTTGATCACACCCTTTTTGAAGGGCTTCTTGTTCTTGGGTATGTCCTCGAGGTGACCTAAGCTGGATCGCCTACAAGCGTACACCAGATCTGAGGTGCTAGCGTTCCTCCTAGGGTTTTTGATTTGGAAAAACCTAAAGAAGACTCCAAGAGAGGGGTTCACAAAGCGAAGCCGACAATACTGCTCGAAAGCAGCAATAAAAAACCAAGAAAGGGGCTGAAGCTGGATGGGAGCGATATTCAAGGTGTTAAGAAGTTCAATGAGAAACTTAGAGAAAGGAAGGGTAACACCGGCTTCGATGAGAATGGTAAACATAAAAAACTGGTTGGGGGGGTGGAACGGTATTATAAGATTCACCCTCCGAGAGAGAGCCTAAGGAGTAGAAGTGACAGAATTCTCGCTCGGGAATCAATTTCTTACCCAAAAGGGTGAGTTGAGTCACATCTAAGGAAAAAGCCTGAGTGGAGCGCATGCTTAAAGAAAAAGGAGAGGGGAGGAGGAAGGTATTCGGAAGTTTGTCCAAGCTTCAGCGGCGGAGCACAGGGAAAAACGAGTCGAGGAGCGGCAGGGGCAAAGAAATTAAAGCTCAGTGAGCAGAAGGGAAAGTAGGAGAAATGAAATAAATAGAAAGAGAGAGAAGGAGTTACCATGAAAACCGTAGAAAACCACCACTCGTGGGACAGGATACGACGCACGAACGGACACCTAACTGCACACTTTCCATGGTGGAACACGAAGCGTATGCGAGAAGTCAAGGGCCGGACCATCAAGTGACGAGTTAATTTGAAATTCAAAAAGAAGGAGAGAAAGAACTCCAAATTAACTCCTCACATGAGGGGCAATTGATATATCCCTTGACGCTCCAACTTGCCACGTCAGCTGCTAATGGGCTGTGCAAGGGCCGGATAGCCCGGAAGAGGCCCATATACCCTGGGAACAGTCCAACAACTTAGCTGGAGTGAGGAAGAAGCCAGCTCCAGGAGGAAAGGACGAAGCATGAACCTGCAAGGACCGAAAGGTGTGGTGGACCACATGATGAAGAGGGAGCTGGTGCGGCGAAAAGCGTAGGATCGGCGGCACGTGCCTGGGATGGAATAAATACCCAAGAAATATTAAGGAACCCTAGAATGGGCAGTAGCTAAAGAGTCATCATCTCTTTCTTTTGATAGTTTTCCTCTGTAACGAGACCTTGAGATATAATAAAAAAATTTTGACTTTTCAACCCCGATTCTTTTTTTTTTTTTTGTCGAATTTCAACCCGGATTCTTTAGCTCTTGGCTTCCTTACTTTTCTACAGTTATATCAAAACCCATTCTTCTCTAGTTCCTTCACCTCTCACGCACTCTTTAAATTCCAAATCCTCTTAGAAAACATCTTCAAAAGGTGGATATACATAAATTTTTCTTCTACCAGTTTGCCCACATGTACATGGGCAAAGAAAGCTTTTCCTTGCTATAAATTCCTCGAAAGCTTAAGTATGCATCCTGCTTGCCCATCCTCGCCGATTGCCTTGCTAGTTGAGCCAACCTCCATTAATGGCATTGGGGTGTTTAGGGGTTTGGGGTATTTGTAGTGGTAGGTTTATTTAAGAAAAGCTGAAAGAAAAGTTATTGAGGGCGAAAGTGTGACTGAGTGAACATTTGTATGGTTGGTGAGGTAATAAAGAGGGTGAGTTATTGTTGGGATGGAATCTAGGAATATGGTTTGGGCATTGAAAAGGTGGAGAGGTTTTGGAGTTGGCTAACCAAGTATGTAGCTTATGGTGAGAAGGCAAAAGAAAGGGCTTCAACCCTCAACAGACTCTCCTTGATTTAGAGAAAATAGTACACAATCTTACTTAAGAATCAATTTTTCAATCAAACAAGAATGACTCACTCTTTGTTAATACAATTAAGTCCAAACATATCTCAAAAGTTAATAGTTCAAAGAAAAAAGTAAAACAAAAAATTCTCACAAAGTAAGTATTCAATAACTCTCTAATTGGTTTTCTTTACTTGTTTGCATAAAGAAAGTATGTTTTTATACTTAGCTAATCCCTTTGGTTCGCTTGGAGCGGCTAGTTTTTTTAGAAGAGCCAAATTAGATTTTTCTAGTGTAGATTTAATGTGAGCTCCAAAGGGGAGTTCTGACGTGAGGAACATAAAAACCTTTTAGTTGAGGAGTTCTAGCTAATAACGTTTTCACATCAATCAGTCCTCAACATATATTTTTCAATTAAATAAACCTTCTTTAGTGAATGTTGATGAAAAGCTCCAATTATTTTCCTGGATTTAAAACGGAAAGCTAATTGATATTCAAAAAAAAAAAAGACAAAAAGCTCCAAAATGGAGGGGGTGAGAGGGGGATCATGTATCACAACAACACTTCAATTAAGAGTTACACATGTTCAAGAGTCTAACAACACTAATTGATTAGGACGCTAGCAACTAGGCTAACTACTACTAAGTGATTACAGAACTGATCCTTATCTATTACTTACCTCTAGCAAAACTTCTTTCTCAATCCTTTTGGTTTCTATACGTGCACCACTATAGCTTGCCTTCCACTCTTAAGTTCCACCTTAAACGAATTAGAACTTGAAAACTAACACCACTTAAGTAAAACACCCACGTGTATATACAAAAGCGCTACTTAGAGTGAGTTTGTGTATAACTTGGATTGTGTGGAGAGGAATTTACTTTATATATTAAGATGACTGTTTAATGTGTTGGGTAAGCTTAGGCTTCTTCAACTCAAATCCATAAAGGGGAATGTGTGGGTGCCAAGTATTCTTGGCCGTTACTTCGGAAACAACCTTGCGTATTTTAAATTCTAGTGAGAGAGACTCATCATTCTCTCTAGTTTTTTACCTTCAAAATTCAAAATGAGGGTTGCGGTAAATCCCTTCACTTCTTTAGTTCATCCCTTTTCTCTTCTAGTATATCTATAGATCTAGTATCCACATATAGGAATAAAAGTTGTTCTTCTTGTGAGAGTATTTTGTTCTTCCCGTGAGCAAAGTCAAGCTTTCCGATAAGCAGGTAAGAGAATCTTGTTCTCATGTTGGTGATTTACTTCGAGTCAAAGGCGAGGCGAAGCATCATGGTAGAGTTTTAGTATAAGGGTGTAAGCTCTTATGTTTATTTCATCTCGTCATTATTGTCTTCTTCTGGTGGATTCCCCCTGTAAGAGCCGTTAGTTTTGATTCAAGAGTGTCGTTGGGTTCGGCCTATGGGAACGACTGTTCATTCCGAAAGTCGCTTAGATGTTGTATCCTGTCATCCGCAGGACTCTTCTTTGTGAAGAACGCTATCTTACTTCCCTGACAACTCATGGCTTTTTGGGTCACACTCGTATTTAGTAAATCCTTGTAGATTTGCTCCACAGAAGATTGGTATCAATATTTGCTTTGGTTTGTTAGATTGTTTAGTTTCTTTTATATGTTTGCTTTGTTGTGTTGTTTTTATTTTAGTATTTGTATTCTTCTTAGAATCCTAGAGTTAGTGACTCTAGTATCTATCTAAGTGTATTTTATTTTATAATTGATGAAAAATATGTTTCGTTAAAAAAAAAAAACATGAAGGGAGAGTTATGATTGGTGTATATTGTTGTTAGAATTTTCTTAACAATAATATATAAATATAAGTTTACTCCTAAATTACTTTTGATTCATTCTCTCTTATGTTTAAATTTGAAGGATTCATCTAAATTAGTCGCACCAAGGGTGGTGACACATTGCCCCATTATTTCTCCTCAGCCTCCCTTCAATTTTGTCTTCCTGACTAGTCCTAATGTTGTTGAAGCGTAGACGTACTGGTCCTCTCCATGTTTTTGGCTTATCATGTGCTACATTCACTGAATAATATGTAAATATTACCTTTTGAAAAACTATATTAAACAAAAGAAATGATTTCATAATAAATTTAGATTATAAATTACTGATGATTTAAATTCAATTCAAGGTAATTCTACTACTACTGAGTGTTTTTATATTTTCAAAATGTAAAAATAATATCCATTTATCTCAATTTTGCAAGTGAAGTAGTTTAAGGTTGCACCAAACGGATAAGTAGGTGATGGAAAAATAAACATTTTATTTCCAGTAAGTCTAAATTTTAAAGTTAAGTGGATGATTCTGAAATTTAATAGAAGAAAAATACCAAAAACACAAGTCCAGAACAGTTGTTAAAAAAAAAAAAAACCCAAAAGAGATATTTCTTGCAAAAACAAAACGAGCGAAGGAAAAGAAAAAGATATTTTCTTTTTTTTTTTTTTATCAACAAAAAAAAAAAATCATTCGTAGTAGAATGAACAGAAGCGGATAGAGCAACATCCTCTCTAGTTAAGTAAGTAGTAACCCAACACCCAAAGGAAGCATCTCTACTTCCATCCAAGTAAGTTCCACTCCAGTCTTTGTGTTGTTGGGTGTGATTGGATGGCAACTCTCACCAGCTGTAGCTTTAGCGCGGTCCACTCAAGCCTCCGTTCTCCGCTCTCCAAGGCCGCCGGTTCCCGGGACAGAATTTTCCTCCCGCCCACGTGTTACTTGTGCCGGAGAATCTCGAAACGGGGCGTTTCTTTCGCACATAAAAAGATTGCTAGAATCAGGTGCTCTGGCGGCGAGAATGGCGGCAACCACGATAGTAGCGAGAATACAGGAAATGGTAACGGTAGCGTCAACAACAGCGACAAGGTTCAAGATTCTAATGTGAAAACAGCGTCGCTTGAAGAGAAAGAACCCAGCACCAGCAGTAGCAGTACTGTTTCTTCAAGGGTACATTTTTTCTTTTTTTGTTTTCTATTGGTTAAATGAATTTGACTTTTCTTTTTTTTCTTTCTTTTTTTTTTACTGTTGATTAAGTTACTTTTGTGAGTCTATGATGTTCTGTTTGTTGTGTATCTGTGGAGCTGAGTAATTTTTATAAGCTTAAATTTGGGGAACATTTACTGGCAATGAAATATGAGGAATATGTGAAGTAGTTAATGATGTGATGATGATGATGATTTTGAGTGCAGCCCCCCACTATATCTTCACTTGGGCCTGCTTATGGGAATTATTCTATTAAATTGATAGACCTTCTTGGACCCGAAAAGGTTGATCCCGCGGATGTAAAGAAAGTTAAGGATGAGCTGTTTGGGTATTCAACCTTCTGGGTTACAAAGGAAGAGCCATATGGAGACTTTGGCTCCGGGATTCTTTTCGTTGGAAATTTAAGAGGGGATAGAGACCAAATCTTTGAAAAATTACAGCAACAGCTCAGGAATGTCACCGGTGACAAATACAACCTCTTCATGGTGGAGGAACCCGAAGCAGATACTCCAGACCCTCGTGGTGGCCCGCGTGTTAGTTTTGCTTTGCTAAGGAAAGAGGCTTCAGAGCCTGAGCCAACCACTCTTTGGCAATATGTCATTGCCCTTTTATTGTTCCTTTTGACCCTTGGTTCCTCTGTGGAGTTAGGAATCGCATCACAGGTAAAAATGATTGTTGTTACTTCTGTTACACCATTGGTGTCACATGTAGATGCTAATAAGAGTTTGTAGTTTTTGTATTGTTTATGGATGTCAATCTGGTTCATGAGGTCCTCAGTCCTATATGATTTTCTGCTTTCATGTGTGCTAGATCAATCGTCTTCCTCCAGAAATTGGGAAATACTTCACCGACCCAAATTCCTCTGAACTTCCAGATATGAAGCTTCTCTACCCATTTGTGGAGTCTGCTTTACCCTTAGCTTATGGAGTTTTGGGAATTCTTCTATTTCATGTAAGCACAATCCTTATCAGTTGATCGATTGCAAATTTTTCCTGCAACATTTTTCTTCCTCTCTTTCTTTTGATAGGGAATGCATGCACTGTATGTTTCCTCATTCTGTCCGAGGTGAATTACTTTTATTAATGTTCCGTATGCTTGCTAAGAATTCCTAGATTTGTGTGGCTCTGATGTGTCACTCTCTGTTTCAAAAAAAAAAAAAGAAGAAAATGTAATATATATACGTGGAGGAAAACCATGTAGAATAAGAGGTGCTGCACTCCATTCTGATCACAGTGGCGTTCTGTGTTTGCTACTTCATTTTCCTCAATTTGCAAATTGCGTCCTACTTTGTATTGGGTGAGAGCAGAAATCTTGCTCGGAATGGAGAAATATCAGAGATAGTGGTTTCTTTTTCTAATTTTATTTGGGCTACACTTCGTCAAAAAATTTGGTTTCAATGCTAAACAAGCTTTCCTGAGAGTATACTAGGAAGCCTATGATAGTCATTCATATTTTAAGTTGTGAGAATCTAGAAATTATATGTCAATGTGCTTCATCTTTTTTCTTTCCTTCTTAAGTATATGGATACTATTCTTCTCATACTTCCTATTTCCCAACTTTCTCAGTTAGTGCTTTGTGTTGTCATGTAGTCAGTTCAATAGTACTTGGTTACGTGCAGGAAGTTGGGCACATCCTGGCAGCTTTCCCAAAGAAAGTGAGGCTAAGTGTTCCATATTTCATCCCTAACATCACACTTGGAAGCTTTGGTGCAATTACTCAGGTGAATATATGCATTTACATACATGAAACTGTGATTGTTGCAACTATGGGAGGCTGGTAAAGTTTGTAATCTTGAGAATCCCTGACAAAGGAAACACTGGTTTCAGATATTGTAACCAAAGGAAAAATATATGTCCTTGTAGAAGCATTAGAATGCATTTTCAAGTGATTGAATAGGTTGGCAGTTATTTACATCTGACAATGAAAAGGGATGAATTGTACATGAACCCCATAGAAGAATGAACCAGTCGGATAAATATGTGTAGTTCAGTAATTTTTGGTTCTAGGTATAATCTTGTGTTATACTAAGACAATAATAGGAAGAGGAAATCTGACTATTTTGCCCACTCAATTATATAATCTGTGCAGTTCAAATCAATTCTTCCTGATCGCAGTACAAAAGTTGACATTGCTCTTGCTGGGCCATTTGCTGGTGCTGTTCTTGCTTTCTCAATGTTTGTTGTTGGCCTGCTGCTTTCATCAAATCCAGACGCTGCTGGAGATTTGATACAGGTTCCTAGCATGCTATTCCAAGGTTCTCTACTTCTGGGTCTAATCAGCAGAGCCACACTTGGTTATGCGTATGTTTTTAACATTTTTCTATGACTCTATTAAATGAGAGAAGCATCAATATGCCAACAAATAAGTGATTTTAAGAATTCAACAAGTTTCTTTACATTTATTTGATATTTTTCTTTGTATTACTTTTCCAGTGACCCTTTTCTGAAATTGTCAGGGCAATGCATGCTTCAACAGTTACAATCCATCCCCTTGTGATTGCAGGCTGGTAGTGTGCCAATTCTAGGTTGTTTTTATTTTTTCTCTTTGTCTTTCTCAATATGCTAAGATTACAAAATCCTTGTGGTAGGTGTGGCTTAACAACAACAGCCTTTAATATGCTTCCCGTGGGGCGTCTCGATGGTGGAAGAGCTGTTCAGGTACTGTTCGGGGCTTGTGTTGATGCAAACTGCATGTTAAAATGTACCCCAATCTCGTTTCTTTACTTCCATCTTTATGCTGGATCATTCCTTCAAGCTTTGCCTATTGCCATGACTCTTTTATGCGATCAATGTCTTGGAATGTCTGAAATAGTTGGATACATTATTTGACAATACGATTTTAGTACAACACGGACTCAAATAGCCGTATCTGGGAATGGGTGCTTCTCTTGTCTAAGAATTGATCATCTTGTTTAGAAATTCAAAACTTCAATTGCTAGTTTATAGTTTCTATGCATTGTGACTCCTCATCTTTCCCCAAAGTCTTTATCAAGTCCCAATCGGGAAACTGGTGACATCTGTTAATTCATTTTCTTTCTATTCATGTTAATTTGTCTCTTTCTATTATTCTTTGGAAGTTTTCAACTTGTTAATAAGAACAACAGATAACTACATTAACTTTCGATCTGAACATGGCCTCCAAAAGTGATGATATTTATGCTTGCAAATCTTTTTTCTCATATCTGTGTGATTTCTTACAGGGCGCTTTTGGGGAAATTGCATTAACCGGGTCTAGCTTGGCAACTTACGTAATGCTCGGCCTTGGAGTGGTATGGCTTATCTCTGCCCTCATTTCTGTGTTACGAAAAGCTAACTGGCAATGCTATATCGAAGTTAATTTCGTCATGTAGAACACTGGCTGTTAGCTATGCCCTTGCTTAGTGACTCACTACTTTTTGTCTGTAGTGTTCTTTTTAAGTGCAAGGGTATCGACTTTGTTGGGTAGAATCTCTATTCTACTCATCCTTGACCTGCAAAGATCTATTACATTATAGCTGACAGCTGAGCCTGTCGTGTAGCGGGATGCTTGCCTCTTTTCCTTTGACATAGCAACTAGCAACAACTTTTACTGTGTCCGTTGATTTCACCAGTTTGTTGGAATCTTTTGTGGGGTAAAAATGTTGATTCAATTTTATTCTTCTGGTTCCAGCTTGGTGGACCTCTGTCACTTCCTTGGGGATTGTATGTCTTGATATGTCAGGTATGCAAACAATAAGAAAGCAATGAAAATACAGACTATTCTCTAAACTCCTTTAAGGTTATTGACCCTCTTGATAATGCATGCATATGTCCAGAGGGAGCGAGAAGAACCCTGTTTAAATGACGTGAAAGGAGTTGGAACATGGAGGAAAATCGCTGTAGCCACTGCTATTTTTCTAGTTGTATTGACACTGCTTCCGGTAGAGAACGAGCTCGCAGAAGAGTTAGGCATAGGTCTTATAACCACATTTTGATGTACAAAACATAGAATACCACCAATTTTGACAAATTACACTGGTAATCCGATGACAGCAACTGTAGAAAAACATCCCCCCCCCCTCCCACCACCTTTGTAATTATCGGTTAATTCTTTATGACAGTAAGTTTTCCCATGCTTCTTCCCTTCATAGACTTCTTACGGTGACCTTGTTTTTCTTTTTCCTTTTTTTTTTCCTTGGAGGCAAAACGTCTGATTGAATGTGAAAAGGGAAACTGGCTAACGTGATTGTATGGGTTTATTAGTGGTGGGTACTTTCATGAGGATGATATGGCTTGGACTTGGAAGTATGAAATTGAAAGAACATTTACATTGGAGGATGTTTTTAAACGAACTGACAATTGAACTATCAGATGATGCTTTTAGCATGACACATGCTATGGTTTATTTTAATTTTTTTTTGAACAATATGGTTTATTTTATTAAGTTGATTGATTTTTCATTGAATTGTTATGTCATCCTTGTTATTTTTCCAAAAAAGGAAAAAAAAAACATAATTGTCATTTACTGTAGTACTTGGACAGAAAAAGTTTGTAAAGTTGTTTAACTCTTTGATCTACTAGTAGTCATCCATCTAATCATCTTTTCCATTTTTAGTTTTCTAACACTTGTTACATTTGCTTTTATTTGTATTTTCCCCAAATAAAATTTTAGAACCACTGCATAGTATTCAATAAAAGGGTGTCCATCATGATCAAAGAGTAGGTGCAAGAAGACCTGTGAAAAAATAATTGGTTACGATACATAAAATTGTGGAGATGGACATCTTATGTCAAACTAAAATCATTATATCATTATCATTATATATATACACACAAAGACAGGGACAAATGAATTGAGTGAAAGGAAAAATAAAAGAACCAGCCCGAAAGGGAAGATGTTTCTTTGAAAAGAAAAGAAAATGAAGAAAAGATATGTCCCAGTCCCATCCACAAAAACTATTAGTTATTTATACGTACCAAAAACAGGCCATTAATTTATGAAGAAAATAGCCAAGTAGATAGAGAGCAAACACACGCTACCCAAAACCCAAAACCCCAAAGAAAGATACCATCTTTTTGGTTGCTCCTCTCCTGCTTGCTTGCATTGGATGGCAATCCTCACCAACTATAGCTTTCCCGCGGTTCGCTTAAACCTCGGCTCTCCGCTCCCCAAGGCTGGTTTCCAGGGAGGCATCATCCTCGAGGTGAACGGCTCCTCCGCGGTGGCCTCGCCGCCTCTATGTTCTTCGTGCCGGAGAATGTCCAAACCAGCCGACCCAGGTGTTAGAATCAGGTGCTTCAGCGGTGATAGTGGCGGCAACCCAGATAGTGGCGAGAGGAGGCCAAACGGTAATGGCATTAAGGATGATGATGATGAGAAGGGTCAACATCCAAATGTGGAAACGCCCGGAGTTGAAGAGAAGGCAGCCAGCTTCATGCGCAGGGCTGTCGTTGCTCTGTTTTCTTCATGGGTACATGCTGTTTTGCTTCATTTGTTTTCTATTGGTTAAATGAATTTGAAATTTCCTTAATTGTTGATTAAGTTACTTTCTCTATAGTGTTGCTGGTTTTTCACTTTTTTACCTGTTTATTTATTTGTGGAGCTGTAAAGTGTGTTCAAGCTGCTAGATTGATGTAAGTTCAAATTTTTAAGGATCATTTTCTGGCAATGAAATAGAATATGTGAAGTTAGTTAATGGTATTGATGATTTTGAGTTTCTGCGTACACTGTTTTTCCTGTGCAGCCTCCGGATATATATTCGCTTGAGGTTACTTATCGCAAGTTAGAGAGTGAAGCAATGGAGCTTCTTGGAATCGAAAAGATTGATCCGGCCGATGTAAAGAAACTCAAGGATGAGCTTTTTGGGCATTCAACCTTCTGGGTCACACATGAAGAGCCATATGGAGAGTTTGGTGAGGGTGTTCTTTTCACTGGAAATTTGAGGGGGGAAAGAGAAAGAGTTTTTGAAAAATTGCAGCAACAGCTGAAAAAGGTCATTGGTGACAAATACAACCTCTTTATGCTGGAGGAACCTTCTTTTGATGACCCAGACCCTCGTGGCGGGCCGCGTGTTAGTTTTGCTTTGCTAAGGAAAGAGGCTTCAGAGCCTGAGCCAACCACTCTTTGGCAATATGTGGTCGCTCTTGTATTGTTCCTTTTGACCATTGGTTCCTCACTGGTGTTAGGAATCACATCACAGGTTAAGATAATTGCTCTTACATCTGTTACACCATTGGTGTAACATGTAGATGCTGATAAGAATTTGTAATTTTTAGTATCTTTATGGATCTCTTTATGGTTCATGAGCTCCTCATTCCTATATCATTTACTGCTTCCATTTGTTCTAACAGATCGATCGTCTTCCTCCAGAAACACTGAAATACTTCACCGATCAAAATTCGGCTGAACTTCCAGATATGGAACTTCTGTATCCAGTTGTGGAGTCTGCTCTACCCATAGCTTATGGAGTTTTGGGAATTCATTTATTTCATGTAAGCACAACTCTTTTCAGCTGATGGGTTGTTAAAATTTTCTGTGCAACTTTTTTTTTTGGGTAGAGAATGTGGGCACAGAATCTTACCTCATCTTGTCCAAGGCCAAATTCCATTTTCTTTTTTTTCCTATTTTCTTTTACTTTTTGATCACCTTATCAATGTTCCGGATGCATGCCAAGAAGTCCTCGATTAGTGTGGCTCTGAAGTGTTGCTTTACTCTGTTTTAAGTAGTATATATACATGGAGGCTTTCATTGAAAGCAAACCTTGTAGAATAAGATGTCCTGTACTACTTCCGATTAGTCGTTCTGTGTTTCTTCATTAGTTTCATTCTTCAAAAGACGTCCTGCTTTATAGTATACTGATTGATATCTGGAATCTTGCTCAACATGGAGAAATACCAGAGTTACCGGTTTCCCTACTTGCTCACTTATTCGTTTTCAATGTCTTTTAGTCTGTTTCATATTACTTCGCTGGTTACGTGCAGGAAATTGGGCACATGCTGGCAGCTTTCCCAAAGAAAGTAAAGCTAAGCGTTCCATATTTCATCCCAAATATCACACTTGGAAGCTTCGGTGCAATCACTCAGGTGAATATATTCATTTAATTACGTGAAACTGTGATTGTTGCAAATATTGGATGCTGGTAAAGTTTGTAATCTTGATAATCCCTTACCAGGGAAACCCTGTTTTCAGATATTGTAACCAATGGAAAAATATATGTACTTGGAGAAGCATGCAAATTGCATTTTCAAGTGATTGAATAGTTTGGCAGGTTTTCGCATCTGAAAATGAAAATAAAAGGATGGATTGTACATGATGAACCAGTCGATTAAATATGTGTAGTTCAATAATTTTCGGAGCTAGATAGAATCTTACGTTGTACTAACAGAATAACAGGAGGATGAAATCTTACTATTTTTTGCACCAACTATATACTCTGTGCAGTTGAAATCAATTCTTCCTGATCGCAGTACAAAAGTTGACATTGCACTTTCTGGGCCATTAGCTGGTGCTGCTCTCTCTTTCTCAGTGTTTGTTGTTGGCCTGCTGCTTTCATCAGATCCAGATGCTGGCGGAGATTTGATACAGGTTCCTAGCATGCTATTCCAAGGTTCTCTGCTTCTGGGTCTGATCAGCAGAGCCACTCTTGGTTATGCGTAAGTCTCTAAAATGGTTCTTTGACTCTTTATTAAATACGAGAAACAGCGTTATCCCAATCCATAAGTAATTCAAGGATTCAACGAGTTCCTTTTTTCATTTATTTAGCGGAATTTAGCGGAATGCATTGTATGACCCTTTCAGTGTTGCTCTTCTGCATTTTCAGGGCAATGCATACTTCAACAGTTACAATCCATCCTCTTGCAGTTGCAGGCTGGTATTGTACTAATTCTAGGTTGTCTTTATTTTTGATCTTGCCTTTCTCGATATGCTAAGACTAGAAAGTCATTGTGGTAGGTGTGGCTTAACTGCAACAGCCTTTAATATGCTTCCTGTAGGCCGTCTTGACGGTGGAAGAGCTGTTCAGGTATGCTTCAGGCTTGTTTTGACGCAAACATCGTGTTAATCTGTACCCCCATCTCATTTATTTACTTCATATCTATCCTGGATATTTCCTTTAAGCTGTGCCTATTGCTATGACATATATATCGATTAATAGATGTTGGAATGTGTGAAATATTTGGATACATTACTCAACATTACTAGTTCCGCACTGGCTGAAGTAGCCATATCTGGACAGGGGAGCATATCTTGTCTAAGAACTAAGATTATTGGTTAGAGGTTCAAAAAGGTATTTTCTAGTTCATTTGCAACATTACGTCTCCTTTGCTGCCAAACTCTCTTCAAAGTCCCAATCAGTGAAGCAGTGATATCTATTTTCAGTTCAAATCATTTGTGACCAGTTTCAGAAGATTTCTTTCTATTGGTGTTAATTCCAGTCTCTCTGTTATTGGTTTGAAGTCTTTAACTTGTAATCTGAACATGCTGATAATGAGATTAACTTGTGATCTGAACATGCAGATAATGAGATTAACTTGTGATCTGAACATTTCCAAATCATTTTTTTTCCTCATGTTTATGTGATTTTTTTACAGGGCGCTTTTGGGGAAGCTGCATTTATGGCTTCTAGTTTGGTAACTTACGCTATGCTTGGCCTGGGAGTGGTATGACTGATCTATGCCCTCATTTCCGTGTTACCAAAACTAATTGGCACTGCTACATCGAAGTTAAACCACCAGCACTGATCTGCTGCCTCTCATCCTGTGATATCGCATTTTGAACATTTCCCCTTGCATTTCTTGATATTTGATTTAATTTTATTCTTTCTATTCCAGCTTGGTGGGCCTCTGTCACTTCCTTGGGGATTGTATGTCTGGTTGTTTCAGGTATACGAACAATAAGAAAGCAATGGAAATAGAAACTGTTATCGCTGGTGGTTACTGATCTCTAAACCGTTGGTTTCTGACCCTCTTTCTAATGATGCATGTCCAGGGAAGCCCAGAGAAACCTTGTTTAAATGACGTGAAAGGAGTTGGAACGTGGAGGAAAGTTGCTGTAGCCACGGCTATTTTTCTAGTTGTATTGACACTTCTTCCAGTAGAGAACGAGCTTGCAGAAGAGTTAGGGATAGGTCTTGTAACCACATTTTGATGTACACAACATATGATACAACCAATTTTGACAAATTACACTTATAATTGTGTGGTAGCAACAGGAGAGTCATGCTCCATCTGTATCCCACATCTACAACCATGGGCTAATTCTTTGCTGGAAAGTGAGTTTTCCCATATGCTTCTTCCTGTCACTTGAGTTCTTACGGTAACCCAGTTTTCTGTTTCTTTTTCCTGGGAGGCAAAGCTATTGTGATGCAGGAGCATAATTATTAGTATTTTAATATTTTATTTTATTTTTATGTTGTGTCGGTTACTATTCACATGTCACTGTTCATGTGTTACTGTAGCAGTCGGTTACTGTTCACGCGTAGTATTCCTTTTATATTTAGGTTTTCTCTAGTATAAATAGGTTATGTTAGCTTTAGTTTTCGGTAGCTTATTTTTATCTTATTTTGACTATACGTCTCTAGTGGTTTTAAACCCTAGTTATCAATCCTATTGTTCCTAAACAATTCTGATTGCGTATTCCGCTAGATTCTCTGCTATTTTGAGTTTTCTATTCTCTATCCTATTATCTACCCTACATCAATTGGTAGCGGAGCGAAACGTTCGCAAATAGGTTTGCGAAAACGACACCATGGTAGGCAGAGGTAGAGGTTGTGGGCAAAGAAATCAAAATCAGCAAGATATCCTAGTTGATCTTCAGCGTCAGATTGCAACATTATCGCGAGATATGCGCGCGCTACGGCGACAGGAACCGTTGGCAGCCCGAATGGAGATTCCGGAAGGCAACACCAACCCTACAGATATACCGGAAGGTAGTCGAGGGGCAGAATCAACGGAAGTTGATGACTCTGATGAAGAAAACCCTTTTCACAATGCTGGAGCTGCAGGCAACGCAGCAGGAGGCGGACTTGAAGAGAGGTTAGTTCATGCTTTAGATCTGAATAGTGGTGGAATTAAGATAGAAGTTTCAGATTTTTCTAGAAAGGAAGACTATTTAGATTGGGAAGCAAGTTTGGAGAATTATTTTGAGTGGAAACCCTTGGTTGAAAAGAGAAAAGTGTTATTTGTTAAGCTTAAATTGAAAGGCACTGCACTTCAATGGTGGAAGAGAGTTGAGGAGCAGCGAGTACTTCAAGGAAAGCCAAAGATCAACACTTGGGAACATATGAAGAGAAAGTTGCGCAAGCAATTTTTGCCGTCTGATTATGCTATGGAGTTGTATGAGAAATTTCATTCATTGAAACAGGGAAGCATGACTATAGAGGAGGAGTATACTGCTGAGTTTAACAACTTGTTGATTCGAGTTGGCATCAATGAGTCGAAAGAGCAATTGACATCCCGTTATCTTTCAGGTTTAAACCAAGCTGTTAGGGATGAGATGGGAGTTGTACGTTTGTTTAATCTTGAAGATGCTCGTCAATATGCATTGATGGCTGAAAAACGAGTGCAACGCTATGGAGTAAGGCGTCCTCTGTTCGGAAGTCTGGATGGGAGTGGGCAGAAAGGTGCTGGTGGTTTTCGTGGTAATAAATTTGACCAGAATGCTCCAAAGCCCAGCCCAAGTGGTGCTGTGAATACTCGCTATAATGCTGGAAGTTCATACAACAGTGATAGAAGCGAAAAGGGCAAAGAGATTGTGCCATTCAAGCCCCAAACTAATTCTAGTCCAACCAACTATAAGGCTGGTAATGCGTCACAAGGTCGTTGTTTCACTTGCGGAGAAAGGGGACACAACTCTTATGCTTGCCCACACCGTAGAGTGAATTTTACAGAATTAGAGGACAATGAAGAACCACTTCTGGAACCTATTTACGACGAGGAAGTTGAAGAAGAAGTAGATGTTTATCCCATTGAAGGAGAATCCTTGTTGGTGCACAGAGTAATGACAGCGACAACTGAAACTGAAGAAGATTGGAGGCGGCGTAGTATTTTCAGAACAAGAGTCCTTTGTGAAGGTAAGGTGTGTGATCTAGTTGTTGATGGTGGTAGTGTGGAGAATATTATTTCTAAAGATGCAGTGGAGAAATTGAAGCTAGAAACTGAAAAGCACCCTCATCCTTACAAAATTCGATGGCTCAAGAAAGGTAATGAGATACCTGTTACTTCTCGATGTTTGGTTAAATTTACTATGGGTGCTAATTTAGAAGATGAAGTCTTGTGTGATGTTGTGCCTATGGATGTTGGTCATATCCTGGTTGGACGCCCTTGGTTATATGATCATGATATGGAGCACCGGACAAAGCCAAACACTTATTCTTTCTACAAGAATGGCAAGAAGTACACGCTGCACCCTTTAAGAGATGACAAAGTTGAGAAAACATCTAATCACCTTTCCAGCAACAAAGTTAACGGATTTGTAGTTGCTGAAAAGTTTGAAGAAGAATGCAAGGAGACTGGAGTGGTATATGCCGTTGTCAACAAACTTTTCAAAGATGACCAACTTGCTGAATTGCCCAAATTTCCAGCCAACATTCAGTTTTTGTTGGATGAATTTGCAGAAGTGACGAATGGTGAACTACCACAAGGATTACCCCCAATGAGAAGCATTCAACATGCCATTGATTTAGTGCCTGGAGCATCGTTGCCAAATCTGCCAGCATATCGAATGCCACCAAACCAACGAGCTGAAGTGCAGAAACAAGTTGAAGAGTTGATTGCAAAAGGGTTAGTGCGTGTGAGTAAGAGCCCATGTGCTTGTCCAGCCTTGTTGACTCCGAAAAAAGATGGTTCTTGGAGGATGTGTGTTGATAGTCGAGCTATCAACAAAATTACAGTGAAATACAGATTTCCTATTCCTCGTTTGAGTGACATGCTTGATCAATTGGCTGGTTCTACTGTCTTTTCAAAGATTGATTTGAAGAGTGGATATCATCAGATTAGATTAAGGGATGGTGATGAATGGAAGACAGCATTCAAGACTCCGGATGGACTTTACGAATGGATGGTGATGCCGTTTGGCCTTTCTAATGCACCGAGTACGTTTATGCGAGTGATGACAGAGGTATTGAAACCTTTTCTCAATATCTTTGTTGTGGTTTATTTTGATGATATTCTCATTTATAGCCGTAACAAAGAAGAGCATTTAATTCACTTGCGACAAGTTCTTGAAGTGCTGCAACAAGAAAAATTGTTTGTAAATCTGAAGAAATGCAACTTTATGTGTGAGGAGGTTGTGTTTTTGGGATTTATAATTTCAGCTGAAGGGGTTAAACCTGATCCGGAAAAGGTTGGAGCTATTACAGAGTGGGTTGTACCGCAGTCCATTAAAGAAGTGAGAAGTTTTCATGGTCTAGCATCATTCTACAGGAGGTTCATTAAGAATTTCAGCATAATTATGAGCCCTATCACCGAGTGCTTAAAGAAAGACAGTTTTGTATGGACAAATTCAGCTCAAAATGCTTTTGAGTGTGTGAAAACAATGATTACAGAAGCGCCAGTTCTTGCACTACCAGATTTTGAGAAGCTATTTGTCGTGGAGTGTGATGCTTCACATAATGGTATTGGGGCTGTTCTTAGTCAAGAAGGGAAACCGGTGGAATTTTTCAGTGAAAAGTTAAATGATGCAAAGCGACGGTACTCTACTTATGACTTGGAATTTTATGCTTTGGTGAGAGCAATTCAACATTGGGAGCACTATCTAGCTTATCGGGAGTTTGTTATTTATTCAGATCATCAAGCTTTGAGGTATCTGAATTCCCAAAAGAAGTTGAATGCTCGACATGTCAAATGGAGTGCTTTTCTTGACCAATTCAACTTTTCAATAAAGTACAAGACAGGAGAATCTAACAAGGTGGCTGACGCTTTAAGTAGAAGGTCTTATCTATTGGCGGCGACAAGTACTCAAGTTGTGGGATTTGAAGAAATCAAAGAGCAGTATAATTCAGATCCTTTCTTTGGTGAGATCATGCAAGAATTGAGGCAGAATTCAGTCACAAAGAAGCTGCCATTCCGACTACATGACGGTTTCTTATTTAAAGGGAATCAATTATGTATTCCAGAGGGTTCTCTCCGCGAGCAGATTATTAGAGAACTTCATGGGAATGGTTTAGGAGGACATTTTGGCAGAGATAAGACATTGGCGATGGTGGCTGATCGTTATTTCTGGCCAAAGATGCTGAAGGACGTTGAGAGGTTGGTGAAACGATGTCCAGCTTGTCAATTTGGCAAAGGAAGCTCCCAAAATATAGGTTTGTACATTCCCTTACCAGAACCTGATTTGCCATGGATTCATGTGAGTATGGATTTTGTTTTGGGCCTTCCAAAGACAACACAAGGGCATGATTCTATCTTTGTGGTGGTGGATCGATTTTCTAAGATGGCACATTTTATACCTTGTTCTAAAACTTCTGATGCTACTCATATTGCTGAATTATTCTTCAAAGAAGTTGTTAGACTACATGGCATTCCATCTTCTATTGTCTCTGATAGAGATGTTAAGTTTGTTGGGCACTTTTGGAGAACTTTATGGAGGAAAATGGGTACTCAATTGAAGTATTCCAGCACTGCACATCCACAAACAGATGGACAAACTGAAGCTGTTAATAGGAGCTTGGGAAATATGTTGAGGTGTCTTGTTGGTAACAATGTGAAGGGCTGGGAACGTGTTATTCCACAAGCTGAATTTGCTTACAACAATTCAGTCAACAGGACTATTAAAAAGACTCCTTTTGAAGCTGCATATGGTCTGAAACCGCAACATGTTCTTGATTTGGTGCCATTGCCTCAAGAAGCTCGAGTAAGTGATGATGGAGAAGCTTTTGCAGATCATGTTCGTAGGGTTCATGAAGAGGTTAAGGAAGCTATTAAGGCTAGCAACAAGTCCTATGCTGCTGCAGCAAATCAGCATCGAAGGAAGAAAGAATTTGAAGAAGGTGACAAGGTGCTTGTTCATTTGAGGCAAGAGAGGTTTCCCAGGGGTACCTATCATAAGCTCAAATCAAAGAAGTTTGGTCCATGCAAGATATTGAAGAAAATCAGTTCTAATGCCTACATGATTGAGCTACCTTCAGATTTGCACATCAGTCCAATATTCAATATTTCAGATCTTTATCCATTTGAAGGATTTGATGGAGAAGTCGCTGCTGTTGAAGAACAGGTTGATCAATTGCCTAAGGCACAAAGAAATATTGTTCAAGAAATTTCGGATGTCAAGGAATCAAGGTCTAGAAGAGGCAATCAATATAGAAGATTCTTGGTGAAGTGGTTGGGTAAACCTGCTAGCGAAAGCACTTGGATTGGAGAAGAAAAGCTTAAGAAGATTGATCCCGATGTTTTTGAAGAATTTGTCAAAGCTTTTTCTATGGAAGCAAGCCTTTCAACCTGAGGGGATTGGTGCAGGAGCATAATTATTAATATTTTAATATTTTATTTTATTTTTATGTTGTGTCGGTTACTGTTCACGTGTCACTGTTCACGTGTTACTGTAGCAGTCGGTTACTGTTCACGCGTAGTATTCCTTTTATATTTAGGTTTTCTCTAGTATAAATAGGTTATGTTAGCTTTAGTTTTCGGTAGCTTATTTTTATCTTATTTTGACTATACGTCTCTAGTGGTTTTAAACCCTAATTATCAATCCTATTATTCCTAAACAATTCTGATTGCGTATTCCGCTAGATTCTCTGCTATTTTGAGTTTTCTATTCTCTATCCTATTATCTACCCTACATCATATTGCTCGTTATTTGTTTATGGCAAACAACATTACTTATTTGTAGAATGGCTTATGGAGAGTGATTATTGTGAAGATAAATTTATGTTAGTACAAAGTGAAAGCAGAAAGCAAAAGCTTTACATATCCGTAAGTCATGTCAAAACAAATGCCTGCCCATGGAGAAACTTCTCAGCAAACCTTATCATTTCAGGCACTGATGAACACAAGGGCATCAGACAACAACATTATTGGTATCTTCTTCAATCTTCACTAGTTTCACACTGATAATCATCGACCACAAATCTGGAATATTCTTGTCTCGTAAAAGATTTTCTCCTGTCCCTCTCTAATTTTGGTGCGCATACATCTAAAGGGGATGCCCTTGGACATTCTGGAAATTAGTCTTACACATGAGTATTCAGTGGTTTTGATCTTCACGCTGTAAAATTATATATTGTATATATATATATGGAAATTCCATTGGGCTTACTGAAGTGGTTAACCTCTTCTTACAAGAGGATAGGGGAACAACAGGCTAGGCCTGTCTTTTGCACATTTTGAAGTATAGCATTATACGTCCGGTTTCGACAAAAAAAAGTCATATTTGTCAAGTTTCGGTGGAGGATTTCGTCTCTAAACTGAACCCTCAATATATTTGAGTTAGACACTCTTGCAACTCTTTTAGTGGAACAGCAGAAATGCGTGCGTGCCGTATGCCCGTATCATGCTTTTTGGAATTGCTCATTGGTCTAACATTTGGTTATGTTCATGCTAAATCTCTCTTGTATCCTTCTGTAGAGGATCAATTGCTCTTCCTTCATTGGCTTGGTGAATATCATTGATCCTTGTCCAATTGGCCGTTGTGCATATCGATCTTTGACTACTTTTAGCTCTATCCATGCCAAATCGCTTTATCCACTTTTCTTGCGTATTAGGTCGATTGATGATGAATCTGTTGTTGAGCTACAATACTTGGAATTCTGAAGAAGATAAATAAATCACCATCATCCTCTCTTAAATTCCCTATTCATCCAACTTTTCTAATTCCTTACATAAACACTCGTTTTAATAGCACCAATGATAAACATATTTGGAAACATCAAAACATAAGCTCTGTAATCATCTATGCTAGGAGAAAATGCCAACATTAATTGTAGTGTGTGCAGTGGCACCTTCCTTGGATTGAGTTCCAAGAGATCACAAATTTGATCCCAATTGATGGTGGTTTGGGGATTGAACCCACAACAGGCATCATACTATGAGAGGCTTTGATGTTGGACAACCAAGTCCAAGCAGATGGAAGCTAACCAAGCACGACATATCTGAGATATGGAGTTGCGTTGGTTCAACCTTCAATTTTCCAATGATCCATTGGTTAAACTATTGAAGCTTATGGCTGTAGATATTCTGTTTGCTTCATACTGGCACAACAACTCTTCTTCCGATTTTAGAGGAGGACAAGAGAGGTAGAAGAGGATGACAACTCAAACCCTTTATTCTTCAACTTAGAGAGCGGGATGGGGAGGGTGAAAAGTGTAAAAACGTGCAGGGGAGAACATGGCTCTCAGGGCAAAGAAAAATGAAGAGAGGGGACCCCTATTTATAGTTTTTTCAAGAAATGGCATAGTCGTAAGTATGGGCGTAGGTGGTTACTCATGGCTTCAGTTACCGGTCATTATCTCATACCTTTAGTTGAAAATTGATGACCGGCCAGTCATCAACCCATGGCTTTATTTCAAAAAATGATGACCGTGGTGGCTTCAGTCAGAAACTTTAGAAAGCAGAAAAGAGGCTCACCCGAACCTCAAAAAATTTTTTGAAAAACATGGGAGATATATATCTTCATGTCTAATATATGCTCGTAAAAAGGCTCAAAATTTGGACGAAAATTCATTTTTTTTCATGTCCGGGCGCAAAATCGGACACCTGAAGCCATGAAACACTGTTTACGGGCCATAGAAGGACGCTGGCATATGGGTGGCCGTGGAGGAGGGCCGGTCGGCCATCCATGGCCATGGAGCATGGCTGGCAGGCTCCGTCTCAGGCTATTTTTCTTCAGCTATGATCGCCATGACTTTCCTTGTGACCTGTATGTCATGGTATGTGACCGGTTGGTCATGATGATGACCGGTACGTTTTTAGACAAAGTTAAATGAATTAAGCCATACTCCTAGAAAGTTCCATGAAAATTTCGAGGGGTCCGAAAATATTTTACGGGAAAATATGAGTAAAAGGAAATAACCATATGTATAATTTAATATAAAATTATGGGGATATTTGTTTTTTCAAAAAAATATATTTATATATATTACATAGTAAATGTTTTATAAATTAGTGTTGAAAAATCTAGCTAATTTTTATTAGAAAAAACAAAGTAATAAAGAAGTCCGGTAGTGAACTAGTTAATGATTAGTTTCAACAAAGAGAGTAAGGCTGAGAAAAGAAAATATAATAACTGAAGGGGAGAAATGGAAGAGGGAGGCATCGTCGGCCTTTATAACTGAGAAGATATAATTTTCATCAAAATAGAATTGATGAGAGCAAATGTGTAGTGTTGTTCACTTAAATTCTATATAGCAGTTCATCTGTATCTCTTCTTATGTTGCTCATCTATGTCTGTTATATGAAAGTAGATAGTATTCATGAGATTGTAAACTTTATAACTTAGTGTTATATATAAATACGGATAGCCAAGCAAGCATCCAGAGTTGCAATTCTTTCAATAACCATCTCTCTCTCTTCTCTCCTTCACAAGAACAATATTATTCACCGGCCGGCCTCATCAACAAATCGCACAACCCTGGCAGCACCACACCAGCATGGAGGTAACCACCAGAACAGAAGCACTAATCTTCTCTGTGAAGCTAAAGCTCCGCCCCAACCAGATGCAAACCATTGACACCACCCTCACCTCCAACCCCTCCGTTGTCACCGAGTGGCTCAAAGAAACCGCCCTGCCCGCCGCCTCAAAGGAGCCCCTCGTGGTCGGCTTCGACATCCATCCTCAAACTCCCTACAAAACCAAAACACCGGCCTCCTGCTGGCCTTCTCGCTTCTCCTTCTTCCGCTCCCCCAACGAAGTACTACTGCAGTAGCCGCCCAAGGAGCCGGAAGTTCTTGCCCTCTGCATCCACACCCGCTGCCTGATATTCGTACTTACAGATCCCAAGGAACTCCCGGGATCTCTGTCCAGCTTTCTGGAAGACAGCCAAGTTACCTTCGTTGGCTACTGGGACTACTCTGTGGAGACCCACATCAAGCGGGAGCATCATTGGCTGCTGCCCAGGATTGTGAATTTGCGGCATGTCGCGGTGACCAAGTTCCCGGGACTCCGTCTGGGGATGTCGAGGGATGCGGTGATCAAGAAAATGTTTGGGGTTAAGGCTCCCGAGGGATGCGACTCCCTAGTTGACTCGTACGGACGGGCTTGGGTATGCTTGTGCTGAGGCTGCTGTGAGCTTCTTCATGGGAATGGAGCTGGAAGCCTGGAGCTATAACCATCATGACTTTCATCTTTAATTAGTTTTTGAACTGCATGGGTTACTTATTTTAATTGGTGGATATTAATATTACTGGAAGTGGATACTTTTTAAAGGTACAGTAATTCTTGCTACCTAGATTCTCAGTTCTCACTGTTTGTGTTTATTCTTTTTGGTCTCCGACCGCAAAATAGTATGTAACTAGTTAGTTACCCGCGCGTTGCTGCCGCGGGATTTAGGCTTTAGGTATGAATTTGATGTAGGAAGGAAAAAAAAAATGATAATTCAAATTCTTGACATAATAATTATATAGATCCTTATACCAAAAGAGAAGTTGATGATAGATAATATTAGCGCAAAGCTCACCCTATATATTCACTGCAAAATATAATGGAGAGTTTGTTAGTGATCAGATAGGTTATATGGTTCTTTATCCTCACAGTTGTACTGCATATCACTTATCTTCTAGTTTTTGTATTCCTGTACAGTACAAATACTAATAGTATAATACAACGGTCCCGGTGCATCATTCTGCACTAAATTAGAGGATGTGGTATATATGAGCAGACTACATGGCTCAGGTTGTTTATATTCGAGAGCTCATTGGAGCAAATTTTTACAATTTACTCAAGAAATAAATTTGAATGAATTATTCCTCTCCAATATCCCCCCATTTTAAGAAATGCCTTTACATATCTTTGGAAGACACTTTCAAGTTGTATTGAGCATTGGTTTTTTCCCAACACGAAAAAAAAAAGAAACATTGAAATCCAGTAAACAAACACAACCATGGATTTCAAGAAAATAATGCATGCAGACAACAAAGAAGAAATATATGTAAAAAGATTTTAGAAAAACCAAAACATCATTACAGAAAATATTAGAAAAAAAATGGGAAAGAAGAAAAGGAGGAGGTCACCCATTGGTGCAGAAATTTCCAAGCTTCC
>JAKUCV010005067.1:80691-116894 GCA_028386065.3 Turnera subulata | reverse complement strand
GTCGCAGCTTTCCAAATTTGAACCTTGAGGACAAGGTTCAATTCCGGGATGGGAGTAATGTTATGTCCACGGATCTGTCAGCAGTATTCGTTGAACCTGTTAATGGGCCAAATGGTGATATAGCCCAGGAAGCTGAGGCCTTTGTGGAAGAAGTCCAAGCACCTGATCCAACATCTTCCAGGAAGAGTAAGCGCGTGAGAGGACCTCCTAGATGGTTGGATGATTTTGTTGTGCAGCTGTGATAACGGCTTGCGAGAGACACGGGAGGCACAGCTAAAAGCAGGAAATTGCCACAGAGCAGAAGGCAAGAAATCAGTTGCAGAAAGTTCTCCTTCCTCATCCCCTTCTGAATTTCTATCTTTACTGTATTTCCTTTGAGTGTATTTCCCTTTTCAAGTGGTTATATTCCCTGAAAATTCAAATAAAAGACACACCCAGATAGGATCAACCCTTTTGATCGATAAAAACCTATTGCTTTTGTTATAAACACTGCATCCTTGCTTGGGAATTTGGATATCGCTTGCTGTTTTGGGAGAGTGATTCGGAGGTTGCTATGGGTTTTGGGTTTTGTCCTTAGGGGGTGTCCCTCGTTTCCATCCGCTATCTTCTTTGGTGCTGGACATCCACAAGCTATTGGCGCGGGATTGGCTTTGTTCTGTTTCTCATATCTTTCGTGAGGGCAACTTTGCCGCTGATTTCCTTGCGAAGCTGGGTTTATTCACAATCTGATCGTCTCTATATTTGGCATACCCCGCCTACGGGGTTAGTTTCTATTTTGCATTTTGATGTAACAGGCACTGCTATCCAGCGTCAATAATGTACTCTCTTGTTATTTCTACTTAATATACTCTTCCCATTACACCAAAAAAAAAAAGGTAGGATATAGCAGAAGGATTAGAGATAACATGAGAGATTTCGTCTTTTACATTTTAAAAAGACTTTTTTTTTTTGGCAGATAGGGAAATGGAAGAATTTTAAAACGATTTTAATGATAAGTAAAATAATAATAGATTGGGGCCAGGGAGGCTTTGATCTTAATGATTGTATAATAATATGGAATCAACTAATCTAACATTGGACATCGTGGGACCCAATATTTTTTGGGGGTAGCCCTTGACCGTCAAATGTTGCACGCTCAATACATTTTGAGGCATGCCAAACTATCAATAATTGGACGGATGAACAAAGTATGCAAATATGAACAAACTATATGGTTTCAACAGGCTGTTGTCTATTCACATCAAATTCTGATATTCATTTGTCAAACAAAATTTTGCTTCCTGATTCACAACACACACACACACACCAAACTCCCCAACCAAGTGCAAAAGAATGCAGCCTGACCGGGCATATAGAACTGCTTTACCGAGATGGTAAGTGGAGTTTGATTCCAATCCCAGGCAGCCATGTCTATTTTTTGTTAAGAAGATTGGCCAGGTTCCGAAGTTCCTCGAATGCATTCATGGTTTCTGCATCAAATCCTCCAGCAAACTGCAATATGAAGTACAGAGATCAGTCTTTACCTAATAGACTAAGAAGGATTAAGTATCAATCAGCGCGCCCGATTGAAGGCATCCCTAACCGCACACTGGGGAAGGAACAATAATAACACTCGCTTCCCATGGTCAACATATAATATACCTGATGAATTCTGAAAGCAAATCTAACTCCTTGAAGTAGCATATAGTCCAGTGCAGGGTCTTTTTCCAGTGCTGCCTTTGAGTGGATTTCCGTAGCGACCCTTTTCATGTACTTCTTAGCCAACCTAACTGACCCAAACTTAATCTGCATCATAGGGTAATCAGTTATTAGGTGACAGTTGAAAGGTCTTGAATAAAATAATATTCTATCCAAAATCCATATATTTCTAAACAGTTGTTGTTTTGCTTAGGGTTGAGTTACAATTGTACTCTCATACATGGGAAGAAGCTGAGCAGATTTCAGCTATTAGATTTATGTTTGAATCTTGTAGCAGTATATAGCTTGTTTTTTTTTGAGGGAAGCAGTATATAGCTTGTTAGTAAGAAGGCAATCCATTAAAAAAAAAAAGGAAAAACATAAATTTAACAGGAACGGCTCTTACCTTGCTAATTATCCCATTATCAAGCATCCAGTCTGATGGAATTTGGAATTCTTTGCAACTTCGCATCAAGGACTCTCTCGTCCGCAGAAGGTTATAGACAGTGCGTTCCATCCTGACAGAGAAAACAAAATGAATATACGTACTCTTTTAACTGGTTGATATGTTTTCTAGGATTACATAGTTCCCTCAAAGGATCTCCAATGGGGGGAAAAAAAAAGAAGAAAAAAGAGGTCTTACTTCTCAGACAAAGCAACCATTTTCTTCAATGCTATATCACAAGCCAAACGAGGATCATCCTTGTAATGGGACACTTCTGACTCCAACTTCTTCAGGTCTGTATACCCAAATGCTGCTTCTCTTAATGTATCTGCTTTCTTTTCTGGCCAATCAAAGTGCTTAAGAACTGCCCTTTCATCCACCTTCAAAAAAGCAGCCATAAGGATGATCACCAAATTCTCCTCTTCCTTTCTTCTTTTTGTTTTTTTTTAATAATTGACTAAATTTTGCTTAAATTCAATATTCTTCAAAAGATAGCAACCAACTTACGAGGAAGCCAAGTTCATCATCAAGCCACTTCACAAAGGCGACTACATCTTCGATGTTCGGGTAAACGGCATTATTGACCTCTCTTATCAGCGAATTGACAAATTCTCCTTGAGTTTCAACGTCTGCCTTGATCTGCGAAAGTACTTACTATCATTACACTTTATAAGAACCCGAGTTAAAATCTGACGCTTCAAGACATAGCCAAATCCTTTTCCATTGCCTTGTAATTTAGATGAAACAGAACTTAAAATCTCATATAATCAGAGTCACCCCAGAATATTAAAATGACCCCGACTTCATTTCCTGCGTCTCTCTTAACTTAGGCTTGGCCAACTAACTAGGGAGCTGCAATTGATCAAGAAGAACATGCTAGCAGCTATTTGACAAGAATAATGGGCTAGAATAGGAAGCAGAGAAGAGAATCACTTACAGCAAGCAAGTGCGATGATCTGTTTTCAATTTCATCAATCATGCTACTACGAACATTTGCAACTCCTGAGGCATCGCAGACTACTCCATTTGAAGAATCCTTTCTCGAGTCCCTCTTCATGAGAGAATGGTAAAACTCAACCACTTGCGGTGCTCGCTGAACAACTCCAGCTGCTGTACTTCTGGCACAAAATTTTGGAGGAGGAGGTGGCGGGGGAGGTGGTGGTGGTGGTGGTGGTGGTGGTGGAGGAGGAGGCGGAACTTGGGCAGACCCTTCCTCTTTAGATTCACTAGAAACGGAACAAGAAGGTCTAGGTGGAGGATTAGGGACACGCAAGGCTCTTTTCTCTACATCGAATGATGCAACAATTTTATTGATTTCTTGGCAATTCCCTAGCATTTCAGGTCTCCTAACCACACACAAAGCATACTTCTCAGAACTTACTAGCTCTGCCTCGTTTTCCACTTCTTTAATGCACATAAAACCATCAGATTGCCTTCTTTTACTTGGTAGCAGCTCGTCTAGAGAGAACCTTGAGCCACTTATGGAGTGTCTTCTTCTTGGACTTCTCCCTTCCTCCTGGTGCAGCCATATCTTATCCTGGATGTCCAAGTGCGTCAAATCTTCGTCCGTAATAGGCCATTTCTTCAACTTCTTAATCAAATTTATTCTCTTTGCACTACTAGTACTACTACTGTGTTCCAAGTACTCATTACTTTGGCGAGTTTCTGAACCCACACCAACTTGGGTGGTCCTCTCTTCTGAATCCGAACTCGGGTTTGATACCTTGTCGGAAGCCATTGTTGTGCATGAATTGCGTAATTCATCCCTTAAACATGAATTGACCCACCTCAGGTAGGCAAGCTCTTCAACCTCATTTAGTCTGCTCATCTGTAGAGCCTCAACTTGCTTGCACAAATCCTCATTTGTGTGTCTCAGCAAAGATGCCTCAGCTTGTATTTTTTCCACAATGTCGCTCTGATAGAAAATAAGAAATTTCGCGGTGAATAGATAGGCCATACAGAGGAGAACATTCCCATTCATCGCCGAGAGCAAGAAAGAAAATTTTCCATTTAGAACCAAAACTAAAGGTGAAGCAAAATTCAAGACCATCGGTTTGCTCACAACACAAGGAACAAAAACTTAAATGATCATCACCCACCCATAATGAAGGGAAGTCTGGGAAATGAGGTTGGATAAGAACTAGCTGACTTGAATTTCCCAAACAGTTTCTGCCAATGACATAAAAGTAAAGCGCAGATTTTTTTTCCAAGTTTAGGTGTTGCTCAAGTCCCCAACACCAAGAGATACTGGTTTCAGGAAACATGAAATTCAATTTGACTACAAAACCAAACTCATCCACCAACAAGTTGTTTTTTTTTTTTTTGTTTTTTTAGGTTGCAAACAGAACAAGAAGAAAAGTTTCTGAGAGTAGTACCTCGGTATTCTTGGCTACAGAATTCAATTGAGCCTCCAAAGAAGAGAGTTTGCAAGAAAGATTCCTCTTCTCCATCTGCAGCTCCTTATTCAACCTCCTCAACTCCACTACTTCCATTTCAAGGTTCCCCATCGAACTCCCATTACCATTACCATTCTTCTCCGGAGCCTTACACAAGTCAGCAGCCATCTGTTGACAGAGGGCTCTCTTTTCAGACTCCAGAGAAGCAACTCTTCGAGAGAGGTCATCAGCATCATTCTTCCTGGCTTCAAGCTGGGATTCAAGATCCGAGAGTCTTCCATTCCTTTTGAGGTCCGACAACTCCGCTTGCAACTTAAACTCCCTTTCCTTGGATTCCTGAAGCAAGCTCCTAAGCTGGTCTAGCTCCAGGAAAAGGTCGCGAGACCCAGAAGACTGTCTCCGGTGATGGGACTGATAAGCATGTGGGTGGACTTGGGTGCCGGTCACAGAGCAAGACAAGTCAGGAATGAGGGATCTTTTCACCCTGGAGTGAGATGTCACAAGGAGAGCGTTCTTCTGGTTTGCGGTGGTATCCACAGAGGGTTTCTTGGTTGCCGCTGGGATGGTGTGTGTGGTGTTGTTGGCCTTTGTTTTCTTATCTGCCCCAGTAAACCCTTTGACAATGTGTGAACCCCAAGATGAGGAGGAGGAGGACTTGATGAGCTTGGAATTCGAAGGATTGGTGTTGGTGTTGTTGGTCTTTGTACTGTGTGGCTTTGGTGGTTGGTTCTGATCAGCATATTTAGAAGATGATTTGTAGTTCTTGGTTTCAACAACAACTAAGTCTTCTTCTCTCATTGCTTCTACCTGCGAGCAGAATGCACATACTAGGAAGTACACCCGTACGAAAAGCAACAAATTAAAAAATCTCAACAAAAAGACATCGAAGGAAAAAAAAAAAAAAATGGTAGTTCATCTAGTCTTTGAAACTTCTTCTCTTTCCTTAAGAGTATTTTGAAAAAAAAAAAAAAAAGGGAACAAAGAAGAGTAAAAGTTTTGAGCTTTAGAAATGCAGGAATGAATTTATG
This sequence comes from Turnera subulata, assembly GCA_028386065.3. Lineage (NCBI taxonomy): Eukaryota > Viridiplantae > Streptophyta > Magnoliopsida > Malpighiales > Passifloraceae > Turnera > Turnera subulata. The sequence goes on along the minus strand of JAKUCV010005067.1, from coordinate 111,348 downwards.
TGGTGAAGAAGCCAATCATAAGGGTATAAATGAATTTCAGATTTTTGGGGTTCGATGGTTAGAGTGACAGTGATACATAGAGAAGTGAAGTGAAGAAGATTTTGACCAGAGAGAGAGTGTGAGAGGGTGAGAATTTGAAATTTGAAGTTGGGGCAGTTTTGGGATGTTTATTAGTAGTCGTCGTAGTATATTTTCTTTTCTTTTTTGAGAATCAGTAGTAGTAGACAGTAGTAGTGTTTTCTTGATTAGAATGAATACCAGTAGTAAATGACTAATGATGACTTAAATGAGAGGAGAGCTCCTATCTGAGGAGTACTACTCAGTATCATATGGAATGGAAGTGGTGGGCATTGGCAGCTTTTTTTTCCTTTTGTTTTTGCAAACAAAGTTTGAAGTTTTGAAATTTGAATGTATGCATTGCCTGCCGCCTCTGTATGTAATGTAATATGTGTGTGTACTTCCGTTCTTTTTTTTCTTTTTTCTTTTGTTTGTTTTGTCTTTCTCTGCCAAGTCAAGTGTAGTGTTTGAGAAGTACGAGGGAGAGCGTGCAACGGTCGTTTTCTGTGCTCTGCTCTGCTCTGCTCCCTACAATTACAGTTTTTTTGAAGTCAAAAGCATCCTTGTCTGTTTCTTCCAACTTCCGAGCAATAAAACTTCAATTTTGTTTTTTCTTTATTGAAGCAATAAAACTCCTTATAGGAACTAGGGATGGTAACGGGAGGGAGATCTTCTGGATAGAGGAATTCCCACTCCATCCTTGCAACATAAAACTTTCCCCATTCCCATCCCTATTTCCCGCGTCGGGGGAAACTCGGTCCCCATCCCCGCTTCTAGTATTCTCCTCAGATCCTTACGACTCAAATTGTTCATGTTTAAATTTTTACAATTTTTTCCACTTGAAAGTTTAAAATTTTAAAAAATATCTCAATTTTTTAAAAAAAAAAATCAAGTAAAATGTGAAAAATTAGAAAGGAACTTATAACCTAAATAGTATTGCGGGCCTCAGGTTGGGGAGGCTTCTATAAAAAGGAAGACGATGAAAATGAAGTTTAAAACGGCAAAGCCAAGATTCAAACGGATGTTCTTCAACATATCCAACATCACTCTTAACCACTAAAGCACTTCCAACTTATTGAAATAAAATTAGATCTTAGGAGGTCTTAGGCCCTCTTACTCCCTTTGGATCCGCCCTTGCTCGAAGGCAAAATTGAAGAGCCTCGGATATAGGCCTGCTATGTGATATGTCTAATTATGACTTACAAACAATTTATTAATGCAAAAATGTTATTCATGAAAATTGCAAAAGAATGAAAAACTAAAAACACAAATATTGAATCCGCAATTAGGAATAGTTCGCTCGTAGGATTTTTTTCTTCTCTCTCTTTCTCTTAGAGAAAATCCTAGATTTATAGATTGAGGCTGGCGCCGACAACTTTCTTTCTGGGGGTGAGCCGACACCAAACTTCCTTTTAACTAGATTTATTTTTTCAGTTTTTAGTTTTGTTGGTTTAGTCTTACTTTTGTAGATTTGTTTTCTCATTTTGGAGCTCTTTTAATCTTTTATGAGTCATTCAAATAAAACTAAGAGAGCCAAAAGCCATGGAATAAGATGCTATTCTCTATCTACTGTAGAAAATTACCAACAAAGAGATATTTCCTAGTATGCCTCACCCTGTTGGCTTGATGGTTGTTGCACGAACCATACAGGATATGACACCTGCTGGAGCAGTGTGCCTTTGTAAATCATCTCTTGAAGAATATAAATCTCGTTGGATATTTCTATGTGGTAGGTTGAAAAAAATTCTTATAAATTTTTCTTTATGCATTTATTAGATTATATCTTTACCTATAAATTCTCACATCTCTAGATTTGTTTATATGAATGAAGAATGCTCGTTTCCTAAAAAAACATAAATATTAAAAATGAGATATGTGAAGCAAATATTGCTTTCCCAAGCTTGAAGTGCAGTATTCTTACTGCAGAAAAAAAATTAGTCTAAAGCAACAGGCATTCCCAAATTTGGGATCAAAAACTTCATATGATTCCTAAAAAAAAAAAAAAGGAAAAACTTCATATTGCATCATGAAACTATTCTTCTAATTCATCATGCTTAACCTCCTAGAGGATCTATATAGTCTTCCTTTGCTAAAGCTTGTTTTGCTGTTTCTTCAATCACATCAACACGATAGTATGAATTTACTGAAAAGTTATTTTGCCTTGCTTGCATAACATAAAAAATGACCTCTCATATCCAATCCTCAATGTCAATTTTCCATTTAAACATCAATTAGTCTCCCCAAACTGCTTAAGCCGCCGCTTGACTACTGTGGCTTCCCCTTCCCCTTCAATTTTACTCACAACTGCTACCATCTAGCCAAAACCACAAGATCTCTCCCTCCATCCATAATACGATCGACTCACACTGCAATCAACCTGTAAACACTGCCTAATGGGGCCCCGTTGAAAGTGCTTCTCCACTAGGAGGCACTCCAGGTTTTTGGGTGATTTCATCCAGCTACAGATCGGTGCTCCAGCATCTTAGTAATGGAGATTCAGAAAGATGATTTCAAGGAAGAGGATTTCACGGTACACAGGGGTAGTGCTCCCTCTGATGTGCCGCCGGAGGAGGTTGGTGCGACCTTTGGGGAAATGATTAGCAAGACTTGCCTCATTGGCGGCAAGGTGTACTCGGTTCGATTCTTCACTAAGGGTATGGTAAAATCCAATCTCTCTGGATGTGTGGAATCTCAAAGGAGATTTTTGCATCACAAAAAAAGGTAATAACATTTATATTGTTGGATTTGAATATGAAGTTGATTGTGACAAAATTATGCGTGGTACTCCCTGGTTAATGTCAAATTGCCACATGAATTTCAATCGATGGTTCTCGTACATGTCTATAAACCAGATCCCTATGCGTTTATCTGTATATTAGAGATTCAACTGCACGAACTACCTCTTGAGTTCCTGACTGAGCACAAGATTAGGAAAATATGCAATGTTTTCTCTGCTCTGCTTGGTTTGAAATCGATGACAGATTGGAGAGCATCATGGGATTGAGTGGTTTCGTGAGAATCCGAATTGAGTTCCTCCTGGAGCATGCCTTGATTCCAAGCATCTATGTCTGTGACCATATGGGAAGGAAGCATTGGGTTAAGGTTCGTTATGAACGTCTAGGTGAGTTTTGTTATCCATGTGAAAAGATAACACACAACAGGAGGCACTATCCACGACCCCCGCGATTGATTGATTTGGTTGAAAAGGAGTCCATTTACAGCTTTGGACCATAGCTTCCTGCAAAGGAATTCTTGGGTAAAGCTCAAAAGAAAGGGGGAGAGGAAATGCAAGGGAAGGGCTTTTCTTCCTACAGACCCAACACTAGCACTGGAGAATCTCACAGAAAGGAGGCCACAAGTGCAAAAACAACCCTGGCCACCACCACAGGAGCTGACAAGTCCCAGCACAAGGGCAATATTACGGATGATGGCCCTCCAGGTCATAGCAGTAGCATACCTCCGCAGGAGATACTACAAGTCTTAGAAAATTCAAAATCCAAGAAGCGCAAACTTGGTACAGCTGAGGAAACGAAAGTTATTAAATCTCTTCATCATGGCTGGGTCATTGCCATGGCAGAGTTAGCTGAGAATATTGACACAAATTCCCCCATCATTATAACAGCTAAGAAACAGAGTTGGAAGAAGCTAGCAAGAACCAGACAAATGGTTCATCAACCTACAAAGACTGAGCTAGCACGATCGCAGGAAATGGAAGGGTGGATTGTGGGAGATGAGGGGAACACGGTTAACATGATTGTGGAAAAGGCAACTCAGGAAGCTAGTGTCGCCACTAGCTCCAAATCCCCGAATAAGTGAGAGTGGGGGAGAATAGCATGGGAAAGATGTGTTTGGTTTTCCATGCTATGGGTTTGTCACATTAGGGTATGTTTTGATCCTGGCAAGGATAATCTCCCCCGGACTTGTGCTGTGGAGTGGTTACAAAATCCGATGTTGGTATACAAAGGGGTAGAGATGCATATCATGTCGCCGTGACAGAGTTCATAAGGCATTGTGTGATCAGGATACAGGGTTATATATCACATTCAGCTCCTATTGTCGAATTGCCGAGTTGCAAGACATGGAAGAGTGTACTCCCACTCTTAGGAGGTATTGTTGGTACTAACCAGTCCAGAGTCAACTGATCCTTGGAGCTGTATTCTTTTGGCTGTTTTGGGGGAATGGGTACCGTAATCTCCAGCTGCACTTTTGCACACATGGGGCATAGTAGGAGATCACAGTTGGCACAGAACATTTTCATTCTGACCCCTACTTCAACGTTGCATCCCTGGCACCTCTGTTTTACTGTTGTGCCGCTGAATTGAGCATTCTTGTGCTCGCAATCCCATTGGTCACCCTTTAGCTTGATTTCTGGCAACCAGCGAGTTACCTTTTCATCCCTTAGCATGAATGCCAGGTCTTCTTGGCCAAGACTTCCCGCGAAATCCCCTGTTTCTCCGTCCAAGTAACTGTAGATGTCACTCAGATCATCTTCATCCATGTCTACGGAAACAACCTCCAGTTCATCAACAAGCGCCAGCTCGATGACGACTGCTTTTCTGGCCATGTTGCCTACCTTGCTTGTGCATTCTCGGGCGAAATGCCCCTCCTTTCCACACACATAGCACTTGCATTTCCGCACTTTCCCTTTTTCACCGTCCTTTCTCTTGAAGACTCGGACATGAGTTTCGTGCGGCTTTCCTTTATATGTCTGTGTCTTCCTTAGCTGGTACCGCTTTCGCTCTCCGTAATACCCTGGGATAGGTATCTTTTCACAGAAAGAGAGTTCCTTTAATCCCCTCTGTATCGCCGCTTTTCTGCAAATCTCCGCGAGGTAATTGTAGGCGAATGCTATTCGGGGCATCACCCCAATTACATCCGTCTGATGCTTTTCCTTCCAAGCGTCTTCCAATTCTTTTCCTATCAGGGGTGGGAGCTTTCTGAACAATTTGTCGGAGAGCTCCATTCCCAGATACATTCTTCCTGATTTTGCTGCCAAGGTTTTGAAGTCACGGAAGTAATCCCATATATTCCTGAGATTATTGCAAGTGAGCCTCTCCAGTTCCTTGTAGGCCCTGTCCTGCTCGTCCGTCATTCCTTGGTAGGGGTCTTCTAGGAAGAGGATTCTTCGGATCTGAGAGATGACATTCTGTGTCTCATCCGCCTGCTGAAGGACGTCAGTATATGGTTCTGGGTACGCCATCCTCCACTGGATCCAGATTAGCTTTTCATCTTCGCCAAGCAAATTCTCGATGTAATCTACTTTGGCTTTGTTATCATTCCACGTCTTGGCGGGGTCATCAATATGATTTAGGGTAATCTTTTCCCACCTGTCAAAGACTTTCCTGTATAGACCTATATCGTCCGGGAGGACCAGAATTGCTCCTTGCTCATGCTGTGCTGATGGCAGCGTCCATAAGTTCGACGTATACCCTCCCGCTTTGGCTCTTAGCTTCTTTTCATTGTATCCTCCGTAGATTGTTGTGTCATTCTTTGAGGTAGAAGCTATCGCTCTGGCTGGGGGGTACTGGACTCCTCTCCCCATGTTTTCATCCTGGGGTGGTCTATATACTGAAGTCACTTCTGAGCTCATCTTTGCTTGGGCTACCAATTCTTCGGCCTTTTGTTCAAATTCCCTGAATTTAGGGTAATCCAGGTCTGCCAGGTCATCTTCCAGGGCAAGGCCACTTTGTCCATAAGGATTGTACCAATCGTCCTCCTCATCAGATTCACCCGACATCTCAGGTGTCTCGCTTGGTGTCTCATCTAGGCTCCTGCGGTAATTCCTCCTTATAGCTCTTGGCATTCTCCGTGCTGCTTCATATCGAAGCCGTTGTGATCTTCTATAGCTCCTTATTTGGTCCTCCTGTGTGGGTAGGCCTGCTACTTCTACATCGGGCTTGGTGTTTATTTGTGTTACATTTTTGTAGAATGTAACTACGTTTCCCTCTACTCGCAATCCTCCTTGCATTGACCTGATAAAGTTGCATCCGATCAGCATTTCTATCCCATCTGTCCTCATGCTGAACGCATATGTGAAAGGAATTCTAAACTTATTTCCTTCAATCTCCATTTGGCCTCCCTTAAGTTTTTTAGTTGCGAGGTCCTGAGAGTTGATACCGGAAAATCTGGTAGGTATGGGACAACTGGTAAATATGATGTCATGGTCAAATACACTGCCCCACCGGAGACTCCTTGGCCCATCAAAGCCACTGGATGGGGCGATGATGAGGATGGATGTGACAAAGACCTATGCCTGTTCCATTGATAAAATCCGTGAAGGCAATCCATCGCACTCTAGAGGGCTTGTGTTGGTTGCTTTTGTTGTGGTAGCTTATGATCGCCTGGCAATCTGTTCGGATGGTTATTTCCCCTTGTCAAGGTAATAGATTTTAAAGTTTTGCAGTGCCTCCATGACTGCATAAATTTCCGCATCGATTGTGGATTTTGGCTTGTTGGAACTTCCCACTGGCATAATCCTCAAAACCAACGTCGAAGAAGATCAGGGAGTGAACAATGGAACTCCCAGGATATATTATCTGATCTGTTTACAAAAGCCATCTCTTTTGATTCTATATACTATGTATGCATTTTGGTCTTTAATCTAAACTTGATATTGGTGGAGAAATGTTCTGGTTATAGAGCCAACTGGGTGCATCTGTTTGTGGATGCGCTTCGCGAGGATTTGCTCTATGTTGTAATGACAGTTTTTTTATCAATCCACATATATGCGTTTGAATTAAAAAAAAGAAAAGTCTCCCCAAGTTGCCAAAATTGGGCCTCTCATGATAATGGGTGTATGAACTCTGTTGGACAAAGTTGCCCACAGCAAAATGGAGTGGGACAAAGTTGCCCACAGGATACTTGGTTGAATGGTCTACTATTTGTAATGCCATAAGCTTACTTGTGGACAGAGGTGTGATACTAACACACCTACAGGTATAATAGTGACAACCGGGTCTGCGCCCGAGTCACAAAAATGCTTGCTCAATGCTAATGCAGGGATAGAAAGCTTCCGGAGTCTTTCACCGCAGTCTCTTGTCAATTCAATGTAAGCTTATTTTGAATGATATCATAACACTACAGACTATAGTCTCTAGCCAATGCCACAATTCCATTGTCAGAAAAATAATACTACCTACAGTCTCTAGCTAATATCACAATCCCATTTTCAGAAAAGGACCAACTAAAATCCCAGATACTCTTATTTCTCTGGTACTTTGCGGAGGGATTGGTACTTATTTCTCCGGTACTGGATTCATATAGGGTTTGGTATTTTTTTTATTTATGCTAACGACGAAGGGATAGGTAATTGTTTAGCTGGTCATACAAATAGACAACTGGTTATGGAAGACAATAAGCACCAATACACCTCAATCTCGTCAGGAATTTTAGAAATCGGGGATCTGTTTCTCACAAGAAGGGTGTAAATTGAACCAAACGAAGTATAAACAAAAAGGGCAGGAAAAAACTGCAGAATCGATCATGTAATATCAAACATTAAACACAAGGTAAAGCCATAAAGGATGAAAATATCAAACTTCCATTGGTAGCTTCAAGTCTGAAACTATGCAATTATTCAAGGAACTAAACAAGAATTTCACAAGACAATGCTAGTCCATATGCAAAAAAGCAAATATCCCTGGGAAAAAAGAGTTGCCAACAACACAAGGCCAATTCTTCAACAGTTGCCCGCTCATTCTTTCTTTCCAATCCCATGAGACATATTATAGACCCCTCGTGCCTGCAAAAGGGAGCATATGGCCATCATTAAAATCCAAGGTGAAGTTGCTATAGTTCGGCCAAGTAGGACTTAGAAAACTATAAGAACTCAATTGAAAGGAAATCGACTTACAATAAGAAATAGTGAGCTGCCTGCCAACGCCAGAGGAATGGCGACGGAGGTGATCTTATCCATTGGACCTTTCAAGTAGGTGTGCTTCTGAATGCTCTGGAAATATTTCTGCTTCTCAAAGAGCTTCTCTCGTGGGCGAAAAGGTGCCTCTGACATCCTGTGATGCAAGTTCAATCTGTGAGCGTAGGTCATCCCAGCCGAAACAAATTTGAAACTAAGTTTCTAAAATCTATTTCAAAATTTATTGACTAAAATGATGGCACAAAAATGCCGGATACATAGATCCAGAAGTTGTAGGAGAAGATACATTAGAAGGGTCACAGTCCATGAACTAGTACATAGAAATCAACAGAAACATACTAAATATCTAGACAGCACTCAGGACTCATAACAGCCCAATGTCACTGCCTAAAAGAACAATAGCCACCAAGTCCTCCTTAACACCCTCGTTAGTTGCTTCTTCAGCGAAGATAAAAAAAGCAACCCAAAAATGAATTAAAACTAGCATAAAACTGCTGTGAATCTGGAGAATCCCTAAGGACCCGACTGATATCTCTTCAAATTACAAATACCATAATTCAACAGATCGATACTTTGAAGGACAGAATTTCTGTTTTTCAGAAAGAATAAAAGATAAAAAACCCAATCCAAGCCATTTTCTAATTGCAACAACCATGTTAAAAAATGAGAGCTTACTCATCCAACAACTCCTTTCTTCACCCAGAAGCTAAAATTGACAATAAAACCCATATCACTCTCAGAAAGATCTAAAGCAAACTTTTCGTTATCGTACCCAAAACATGTCATTTCACGATCACACAAATTTGTTTATATGAAAACAGTGGGGCGAATATCCAAAATAATAATAATAAAAAAAAACAAACAAACAAACAGGTCTGACCTCGCTTGCTATGCAAATCAATTGAAGTCGTAATAATTTAGGAAACCTCGTTACTCGTCTAAAACACAGAATGAGGAAATTAAGGCATCCAGGCAAATTCGAGAAGGGATAAAAAGAAAGGAAAAGATTAACCAAGGTTAGGGTTTTGAGAAGCGAAAGAGAGCCGCATGGATTGATCGTGAAAAAAAGAACAGATCTTGTACCTGGGTTTTAGTTAGATCGAACGGAAATGAACTTTAGGTGGAGATTCGAGCGGCAGAGGCAACAGGCGATTGAGTCGCGAATGAAGAAGAACAATGGTCTGGGAGTGGTAGCGGAGTGTATTTTAATTGTATTCCTGGCTCCCGGTAAAAAAAAAAAAAAAAAAAAAAAACTAAAGTGACAGCGGGTAATTAGTCGGGTTGACCCGCGAGGTAAGGGCTGGGTTCTTGGGGCTGCTGGGCTTAGGAAATTGGCCTGGGCTGTGCTGTGGACATGGGCTGCTGGCTCGGGCCTGCTGTGCGGGCTTGCGCTTGGGCACCTTTTTGGAGTCTGGGCTTGGCACTGCTTTTGGCCTGGGCTGATACTATTCATGCTCAGTCCAGTTTTAATTAAAAAATAAATAATAATGATAATATGGATAAAATCTGAAAAATGGAGTATAATTTTCTGAAAAAATAAATAATAATAATAATGTATATGGTAATAATTGGGTATAATTATGGTGTCTATTTTTGACACATGGAATATATGATGAATGATGATGATAATGGTAAATTAACCCGAGACATAACCGAGCTGGATTAGTATTTTAATTTACGGTTTTGCATATCATTTGCATATCATTTTATGTGCTTTTTATGTGATCATGTTATATTATTCTCATGAAACCAAGTATTTAATATTGGCTGGCTAAGCCGCCTTATTTTATTTGTTGGCTGGCTAAGCCGCCTTTATCGAATAAGCATATATATATTACATTCTATAATATTATTCTATTAAAAATGCTGAAAGATTTATCGAGTAAGCATATTTTATGTTTTTATTTAAATTAAGATTGGGCTATTAAAAGGCCCATTGCATTTAATTTCTCGCTTTTAATTTCTTTATGTTTTGCTTGGGCTCATACAAGGCCCATCAGTTTTAATTTTCTGTCATTTATATTGGGGTAATTAACAAAAGGCTCTTGTTTATTTATTTTAATTAAGTCTTTTATTTATGTTATTTGATTTTGGGCCCTCAAAATTTCCAGAAGAAATTTATCATGGGCATTAAATAGGTTGGAACACTAAATGAAAGAGTCCAGAAGACTCAAAAAAGCACCAAAGACCGGAAGTCTTACTGCCAAAAGGTCCTGCAAATCTTTATATGACCATCAGAAGTTGGACATTGACTGACACCAGAAGATGGTTACTCTCACGAAATTTAAATACAAGTGTACGCACCTGAAGCAAATGTATGTCCCTGAAGGACAAATGTAATGTTGATGATACCATGATTGGTCAAGATAACGACCACGATATTGAAATATTATTCTTGCTTACCCTGAAGGTGCAAGTTTGACATATATTGATTAATTTAATTTTTATGTTTAGTTTTATTATTTTTGTTATATTTATTACCTTATGTTTATCTTTATTGCTGCCTAATTCTTTTTATATGTACATGGATTTGTCGTTTCTCGAATAATGACTCGGACATTTATACTGAAGACAATGCAACGATATATTCCGAAATTAATAAACGGAAATTATCCATATAAAAGTAAACTAATCCGCTCCAGAAGAGCATGGTTTTTTTAACGTGCTCCTGACGAGCAATATTTCACCTACCCAAAAATGCAACAGCATTCAAGGGGGAGAGGAAAACTGTATGTGAATACTGTTGCATACCTATACTGTGAAAAACACAAATGTAACTATGATCTAGAAGATCATATGCATACGCTCCTGAAGAGCATAAATTCCTGAAGAGTATAAAATTTTCTTGTTTACAGCAATTAAACAAATTGTTTTGTTATGGATCCCATTAAATTGATTCTGCTCCATTCCTTGAAGTGAATGAGACAGTATAGTGCCTGTTGCCAAGGATATGGAAGAAATTATTCCAACTATTATGACTGTGAAGATTATGACAAAAGGCAAAGCTAAAAGAAAACATACATATTATTATTACAAAAGGGATCATTACTTGAGAACATCCACATAGAGGAATTGTTCTCATACATAAAGCTGAATGAAATTATTTAACGGTTGGGTACAACATTAACCCTGAATCTCTGAGCCTCACCATTAATGTTGACCCTAACGCTGTTGTTCCAGGAGAACCACATACTACCCATGTTGTTTTCTCCAGGTATCTCAAACTGATTCGTTGGAGGAAAACGAAGTGGAATCACACCATGATTCTCTCCTGCTTGCCACAAAGTCTCAGTAATCAGTACCATGTTAGGCTTGTACTGATTCTTCAGATCCCTTAATGTACGCACAAAGTCTTGAGACCTTCTTGCTACACCCCTGCAATTCCACAATAAAAGTCGTACCTTTAGGCCATGTAGGTGGTAACCCAGTCACCCTTGGGACGCTTCGAGCCATCATGGAAACCTGATAATAACTACTTTGATTTAAAATTTGACATGAAGGCTCTAGCTGATATTCCTGCAGTCTATTAGATATGAAAAACATAATAGAGTTAGCCGAGCCATAAAAGGAAGCCCTTAGATTGCTTTGGTCCTCTAGGAAGAATGTTTCTTCCATAGGAGTTACAAAGAACCTAGATGAATATAGTTCATCAACAAACACTAAACGAGAAATTCTCGCCAGATCATTCGGTAATTCCTCTTGGTGCTCATTCACCATACTATAAGCTAACCTATTTCTTCTTCCTAGAGAGGCACCCTCAACAAAGAAAACAGTAGCTGGGGAAGGCATTTTTTTTGTCTTGTTGATTTTTCTGAGTTTTCTGCATCTTCCTGTCTCAACCGTCTCCCCTTCTTATAGTCTGAGATTATACAGCTAGGTGTCAGTTTTTCAAACGTGGACCCTTTTTCTGTCTCCGAAAAGATCCAGAAGATTTTTCGGTATTTAAAACTTTGCATTATTTGTCAGTAAACTCTAAAGCTTTTCAATCTTCGAGGCTTTGTTTATGGAAAAGTTTGCCACTACTTTAATTATTGTCCAATAATTCTGATCTTTTTCGACATGAGTGGCAGAAATAAGCCTAAAATTGGCACATATATAGCTAGCCTGAAGCTAGCAGTTGAGTAATTGAAACTTAACATATCCAGCCAGAAGCTGAAATGCTCTAGCCTGAAGCCAGAAATTTTAAGTGTTTAAATACACAAGTTTATACAGCCTAAAGCTGAGACCAACTAGAAGTTGGTTGATAGATATGTAATTTATAGCTAGTATGCACCAGCCAGAAGCTGGTAAATAATTTTTTTTAAGTTATCCAGCCTGAAGCTGGCACATAAATAGCAGCCTGAAGCTGGCACCAACTTGAAGTTGGTACATGGACTTATTGTTTGGCATGACCGGATGGGCCATCTCGGGTCAATATTGATGCACGAAATTTATTTGGTCATTCATTGAAAAACCAGTAGTTTTACAATCAATGAATTTCCATGTTTTTGTTTGCTGCGAAATTAATAATACGACCATCAAAAGATGAGATTGGCCTAGACCAGCAAATTTGGGATATGAACGCGGAATGATAAATCCGCTGTGTTGACCATCTAGCTAATTTTTACGATGCATCGACTAGATGGTCTATTATGTGACGCAAGTTGGCATTGTGCGCACTTGTTCTAATGATTAAGCCACTTGCAGGTGCATATCCCTACTCATGTTATTAGACTATATGTCTAGATAATGCTGGTATGTTTCTTCAATGGAGAATGTATATCATTGGAAATAAACCCAAAGCGATCTGGGCCATATTGACAATTGATTGCAGGACCATTGATGAAATATGACTATGGTATTTTATACGCAGTAAATGTGCATCAAGCCAATAAGATATTATAAGATCATAAGATCTCCCCATTGGTTCTTAGTCACAAAATATCTCCCATCTTCAGACCGTTGGTTGTACAGTATATTATGCTCCACCACAACATAGTTAATCTGGTCCTTAAAGAAGGTTGGGAATAGATGTTGGGTAATCTTCATCAAATCACAACATTATTGAAACTATTGACTAAAAGATTGGAGATTCATTTATAGCAAGATTTGCTTATTGATAATTCGATATGTGTGTATACCCAACATCAGGGGGAGAAAGAAGCAGCTGAATCAAGATTGTTGAAATGCATAATATATATGAATGTTGATCCTCATATAATTTAATGTGAACCTGAAGTTCAAAAGAAGAAGATTCATTTGCAGGAAAATTGATATGCAATTGCCAGACACATTTAAATTAAGTGTGATCATATACCAGCTGCAAGTGCTCCTGTTTCAATTGATGTTCCTGAAGAACAATATAAGTATGCAAATGAATCTATAGATTATACTCGGTTCCAAAAGAAAAGAAATTCTCGATAGAGAAAAAGGAGCAAAGTGATAAGATGGCCCCAGTAAGGAAATAAGGTCTCCAGTAGAGGTTTGAATTAAAAGTCCTGAAGAAGAGGAAAATCCTCCAGAAGAGGTTTTATGACACAAATTGATAAAGTTCCAGAAGTAACTCAGGTACCTGAAATAAATGAGCATGATGAGATCTCAATTACAGTGTCAGAAATAAGATGGAACCGACGTGAAAATAACCGTCGACGGAACACTTATTTTATAATATAGCGCTACATAAAATGAGAATCATGAACCTACATTGGCGAATGTAGGCGCATTATGATTGGCCAAAATAGAGAAAGATGATTAAAGGCTGTGTTGGACTCGCATGAAGCGAGAAATTTCCGGACCTGTAGTCCGTACACCAGAAGGTGTAAAATTCAATTGGTCATAAAATGGGTATTTGTACTGAAAAGAAATAAATAATGAGATATAAAGCACGGTTTGTGGCACAAAGTTTTACCCAAACGACCAGGTATTCTTTATGAGGAGATATACTCCCTTGTGGTGGATGCAATTATTTGGTAAGTCTGGCAATATATTAGAAATGTATCTAAACGGATACAGTTACGGCCTATTATTATGGATCCATAAGTCATGATATATACATGAAGATCCCTGAAGGATCCAAGTTGCCTGAAGCAACTAATTCCCAGGAAATTACAAAATAGAATTGAATTGATCTTTACATAATTTAAATCATTTTGAGTATGGATAAACTTATTTATGATTGGAACTCCCGAAGAAGCTTCCAAATTCCGTGCTATTAGATTGGTTCTGGAGTATCCTGTTGAAGTGCAATATGTATTGCTAAGAAAATAAAGCCTGAAGCTTTTGACTTAAGCCTATTGGCAAGATATGAATTTACTCTTATCTTCGGGATATAAAAGATGTGGTGTCATGTTAATCCTGTAAGCCCGAAGAAAGAAGAGTTGGTTCTTGCAGATGCCGATCCCCCACTTGATCCACAAAAGGCACAGCCGGACATCTGCCACAACTTTACACATGAAATTGTTGCATCATTGGGACTACAAAAAGCAAGAGGGCAAGGCAGACGCTCCAACAACAAAATTATGAAGATAAAACTACCCACATTGTCCAGTTGAAGTAATGATGTATCAAAAGTGACCAGACAAGGCACACATCACCAGAAGTTGACAAGAGAATTATTGGCATGCAACGACAACAAGAAATCCAGAGAGGCCAAAATGAGGGGGAGTAGAATACGCACTGCACTCTTTTTTTTCTTCACCAAGTTTTTATCCCACAGGGTTTTTCTTGGTAAGGTTTTTAATGAGGCAGTTTCTCACTTAGCGTATTCTACCCAATAAACAGTGACATCCAAGGGGGAGTGTTATAAAAAACGTGGTTGTGTGTGGATGTCATGTGCAAAACTATTACACCTACCCTCAGTTCATATATATTGTATATAATACACAGAATGAGTGATGAGTTGATGAGCATTTTGCCTCTGCTTTTCTCATCATTTTTCTTCTCTTTTCTTCCAAACTTCTCTTCATCAAACACATATAACACAACACATAAACACTATATTCTTAACATGCTACTAATAAGAGAAAAGTAACGGTGATTCATAAATCAACTAATTATCTATTGAATCTTAACATAAGGATGATGATTTCCAATCTCTGACTTCTTTTTTTCATTGAATTAATTTTATAACTAGCCACCTCGTTGTGTACATGCGGACCAGAGTGGTGATATCCTCATCCAAATATAGCTATATTAAAATTTGATTATGCATATTAAAATATAACATATATTATTTAGGCTTAAAATCATAACGCATAGATTGTTAATATTCTAAATCTAATTTTATAGAATAGAATCGAATAAACAAAATAAAAAAATTAATTGTCTATAGAGAAATTATGCCAATAGATTGATTTTTAAACTGTTAATGCTTGGATGGTTTTCTGTCTACTTACATTATTGAGTTTAAGGAAAATGCTTAGTTACTGTATATCAAGGGGAGAGCTGATGATCTGATTCCAAGATAAAGATTTTTTCAGCTTTGAGTTTGTATAGTGTGCTAATCATTGGAGGATAAAGACATTTTCAGCTTTGATTTTGTGGAGTGTGCTACTTGATGCAGGATGTGGTTGCTTCACTCTTCATTTGGAAAAAAATTGTCAAAAATTTCAACAATAGGCCGTATATATAGATAAATCACTAAGTGCTTAAGAAATGTCTTTTGGACTTTTTTTTTCTAGGAAAGTCTTTTGGACTTCTTAGAATCTCTTTGATTATTATTTATTAAAATAAACTTTATTCCGCTTAAGAGCCGAACGAACGGTGTCGCACGTCCTTAAACCGGATTTTGGGTGTTTTGGTTTTCTAAATTAAGTTATCTAAGAAGACCTAATGAAATTTACACTACTGTGCGATAAAAAGAAGAATGAGTAAATGAGCAATTGTTTGATTGATCTTTTAGGATGGGATCCCGGTACAAGAAAGGTCGATTGCCTTATGTAGGCGCTTAAGATAATCAACAGACAAATTACAAAATTCAAATCGCACAGTCTATCTCCCAAATCCAAAAAGATAGGAAGTAGAAGTTCAAAAACCTCCTAGGATTTTCTTCAAATTCGAAAACCTCCTGATCGATATCCTTCAAATATCCTGCAAGACTTGAAATTCAAAGTCCCCCTAAAGATCAACAGAGCTAATTTTGAAATCGAGATTAGTCATCCAACTTTAGATCCTCCGAGCAACCTAACAAACTAAAATGTTCAATTTACCCTCCGAGTTATTGGATTTTGGTTCAATTCGCCCACTTAACTATCCAAATTTTGTTCAAATCACCCACAGTCAAAATTTGGCTACTGTTCACCCCAATTGGCATATGTCGGATGCTGACGTGGCCGCTCCACGTGGAGTGCCTTGCCCGGTTGGCGCGGCCGTGTGAGGCAGCCCATTCAGAAGACGACACGTGCCATGTATGTTGACCAAAAATTGGATTAATCACCTCCTAATGTTGATTAGTAGATTAACCATGTTTTTTCATGGTGCATAAATGGTTTTGATGGCTAACAAATTACAAGTGTGCTTTTAGCCTTCTTTGTGTTGATTTTAGTTTACAGGAGGAATTATGATTTTTGCTAAAACCATATCTCTGAAACACGCCAGATGGTTTTTATTGCAACCATATCTGTGAGCTGTCACTTTCAACCTTTTGTGAAAGTTGCGTGTGGTCCTCCAAGCAATTAAAACCCACCTCCAACGGTTTGAATTGATGAACAAGTAAGAGAGAAGACTTTCCCATGTAACTCCTACTCAACTCAAAATGGTGGTCCAAACTTTCCAGATTTGGTAATTCTGTGTAATCAAGGAGTTGACATGGTGCGAAGGTACCAACTAAAATCATATCTCTGAAACACGCTAGATGATTTTTATTGCAACCATATCTGCGAGCTGTCACTTTTAACCTTTTGTGCAAGTTGCGTGTGGTCCTCCAAGCAATTAAAACCCACTTCCAACGGTTTGAATTGACGAACAAGTAAGAGAGAAGACTTTATGGAGGTGAAGAAGACTTTCCCACCTAACTCCTACTCAACTCAAGATGGTGGTCCAACCTTTCCAGGTTTGGTAATTCTGTGCAACCAAGGAGTTGACATGGCGCGAAGGTACCAAATTGATGCTTTAATGAACTGAAGTCAACTAGGAGTACAAGGATCCATTACAGCTGCTTTCCCCCATACTCAGAGTCTATAAAAGGTGTCCATTACACCTCTGAAGATTTATCCCAGCTATTGTGCAAAAATCTGAGTATAGACTTGTGCTTGAAATCGTGGGTTCTGATCTAGTCTTTCTGTGTGCTTTGTAAAACACATTCAAAGGGCAATTGTAAGCAAGTCTTGGATTAGATTTGCTTGGTACTCAAATCTAGGATTAGAATTCAGGATAGGTTAGGCTTAGCATGTGAAAAGCTTGTAAAAGTTTGAGCTTAGCTTAGAAAAGCTTGTGATTGTAAAGGTTAAGGTTGAACTCGCAAAAACCTAAGGATAGTGAGTGTTTGAAATCCTAAAAGAAGGAACCTTTAGGTAGTGAAGTACCTGGTGAGGGGGAACCATTCTAAATCACCTGTGTTCAATCTCTCTTACTCTCCTTACTCGCATTCTTGCTTCACAACACTCGCTAAGTGTTTTCAAGATTTGGTATCGCAAAAACCAAATCTTTCTGACCAAAAAAGTTTAAAGCCGAATTCAACATCCCCCCCCCCCTCCTCCTTCTCCCCCTCTTAGGCACTTTTGGGCCAACAATTGGTAGCGGAGCTGCGTTCTCAGTTCAAAGGAGTAAAATCCAGAGACAAAGATCATGCCTTTTGAGGGTACAAGTATCAACAAGGCACCATACTTTGATGGGGCAAACTTTGACTATTGGAAGTTTCGGTGAAGATCTCTCTTGAAGGGAAAGATATTGAGATGTGGCATATTGTGCAAAATCCATACAACAGACCTACAAAAGAGAAGCATCTCTGGTCTGAAGAGGAAATGAGGAGAGCAAAGTTTGATGTTCAAGCCAAAAATCCTCTCTTGTGTGGAATCAGTGAGAGTGAGTTTCAAAGGGTCAGATCCTATGAAACTCCTCACGATATATGGAGGTTATTATGCATTACTCATCTGGCTCAATCGCTTGATGTGAGAGTATGAGCTTTTTCAAATGGTTCCTGGAGAAACCATCCAACTGATGGATACTCGCTTCACCATACTTTGTAATAATCTTCCATCACTTGGAAAAGTGATGATGCATAGAGAAAAGGTTGCAAATATTCTGAGGTCACTTCCCAAAGAATGGGAACCTAAAATGACGACCATTGAAGAAGCTCAAAATCTAATTCTCCTTTCTTATGATGAGCTTATTGGCAAGCTTATTTGTCATGGTGACAAGATTGTTGAACTAAAAAGAAAGGATGTTGCTTTAAAGGTACAAGAGCCAATTGATGGTGATGATAGCGACTCCGATGTATCTTTTCTTTCTAGAAAATTTGAAAGATATCTTAAGAAGAAGAAGCAGCTCAAAGAAAAGACAACTAAGGATATGAAGGCTGACGAGCCTAAGAAGGAACCTTGGTGTGCTTTGGATGCAATCGACCAGGGCATATCAAATCAAAATGCCCTTACCAAAAGAAGGGAAGATCTGGTTTTTCAAAAACCAAAGGAAAAAAGCGATGGCTGCTTGGGATGATTCTGATTCCTCCATCGATTCTGACATAGAGGAGGAGACAAACCTTTGCTTCATGGCACATGAAGAATATGAGGTAACTGATTCTACTGACTTTAACCTTGATGAATTACTTGAAGTATTTGACGAGTTACATATTAAATATAAGCAAGTTGTTAGGAAGAATAAGGAGTATAAGAAGAAAATTGATTTACTTGAGTTTGATGAGGATGCCTATAAGAATGTAAACGAGAAACTTAGGCTAGCCAACTCTGATGCTGTGAAAATATGTGATGATCTAAAAACTGAAAAATTTGCTCTTAAGAATGCTTATGATGAACTCGAAAAGAGTTTTGCTAGTAAGAGTGATATGTGCATTGTGCTAACAAAAGAAAAGGATGCTCTTGAGAAACATGTCACTAACCTGAAATCTTCTCTTGAGAAATTCATTAGTGGAACTAACAACTTGAACATGCTGTTAGGACAACAAAGGCACTCAGCACAAAAGAAGGAATAGGTGCTACAAATGTGGTTTTTGACAAACTAAATCATTCTATGCAATTTCTAAGGTTGAATCTAGTATGCCATATAAACCGGACACCTTACATAGGATTTATAACAAATCACATGTGTCTGTGAAAACTACAACTCTTAGCTCAAACATGTCACAGAGACCAAATTTGGTTGTTAACAAACCAAATAGGATGAGGAAGTCCTTTAGACAGGATATGATTGCTAAGAGTGTGTTTGGGAAGTTGTTTTGAGAAGTAGTTTTTAGTTTTCTTAGTTTTTTAAGAAGAGAAAACTTGTTTGGATGGGCCAAAATAACCCCCTTCCCAAAGAATAGTTTTTTAAAAATTGTCCTAAAAAAAGCAAAAAGTGAGAACTACAAAAAGGTGTTTTGAGGTGTTTTTGAAAAAAGGCGGTGGCATGATAGTAATTCTTTGAAGTTTCATTAATGACAATTTCGTAAATAAAAGAGGTGCGGTGGTAATGTGGTAAATATTTTGAAGTTTCATTAATGGTATTTTCGCAAATAAAATGACGCGGTGGCATAATCATAAATATTTAGAACCAGTTTCATTAATGACATTTTGGTAAATAAAAAGAGAGGAAAAACAACCTATCTAACCGTCTGTTTGGTATCATTTCTAAATAGAAAATGAATTCAATTCCTAAGGATATTTTTGTCCAACTATACATATTAATAGTTATAAGATCAAAATGAAATATTATGACAAAACTATAAATTTGTATACATAGACAAAAATATCCATAGGAATTGAATTTAATTCCAATTTGGAATTGGTACCAAACAGAGGGTAAATGAATTTTTAAAGTTTCCAACACTTGAAAACACTTCTCTATTCTCAATTTTCAAAACACTTCTTAGAGAACCAAAAACTCAAAACTCTCCCAAACATACCCCAAAAAACCAGATTATAGAAAGCAATCATACCAATTCAGAAGAAACACATATGGATACACTTCTAGGAAGAACATGTATATTCATTATCATGCACCTAACATTACATGTTATCATTGTGGAAGGAATGGGCATGATATTTGAAATTGTATGCTCAAAAAGAGAGATGAAAATGTTAGGTATGTGTGGGTTCCAAAATGAACCAAATCTAACCCTAAAGGACCCAAATTGGTTTGGGTACCTAAAACATAGTTGTTTCTGCAGGTGACAGGGGATGAATGGATATTAGATAGTGGATGTTCAAAACATATGACTAGTGAAATATCTAAATTCTCATCCCTAACCAAGAAAAGTCGAGGAAAGGTAACTTTTGGGGACAAATCCAAAAGGCAGATTCTCGGGTTTGGTAATATTGATTCTAACCCTTCCATTGAACATGTGTTGCTTGTTGATAATCTTAAATATAATCTGTTAAGTGTGAGTCAATTATGTGACAAGGGATATAAAGTTACTTTTGAAGCATCAAAATGTTTAGTTAGTTCGGTTGATAAAAATGTGTTTTTTACCGGTACCAGAAAAAGTAACATCTACTCTGTATCTTTTAATAATACTACTAACCATGAGCTTAAGTGTTTAAGTGCAAGAACAGAAATACTAACTTTGTGGCACCGAAGGCTTGGACATGCCAATCTGGACCTAATCTCCAGATTATCAACAAAAATATTGGTAAAAGGATTGCCCGCACTGAAATATGAAAAAGATGCTACATGCCGTGCTTGCCAACTTGGAAAATAGGTTAAAAGTTCCTTTAAATCCAAGCATGATATCTTTACATCTAGGCCTCTTGAACTATTACATATCGATTTATTTGGTCCTATGAGGACAACAAGTTTAGGTGGTAAGAGATATGTGATTGTCATTGTTGATGATTACTCAAGATATACATGGGTTTTGTTTCTTGCTCAAAAGGATCATGGATGTTATGAATTTGGAACTCTTGTTAGGCGACTACAAAATGAAAAAGGTTATAAGATTTCAAAGATAAGAAGTGATCATAGAGGAGAATTTGATAATCTTGTCTTCAATCCTTTTGTGAGAAAAGTCGCATAGTCTACACTTATTCGACTCCTAAAACACCTCAACAAAATGGGGTTGTTGAAAGAAAGAATAGAACCTTGCAAGAAATAGCTAGATTCATGCTTAATGAATATAGGTTACCTGCACATTTATGGGCAGAGGGTGTGAACACAACATGTTACATTTTAAATAGAGTATCTATGTGTCCTTTGATTGAAAAGACACCCTATGAGATATGGTATGACAAGAAACCAAATATTACTTACTTTTGAATTTTTGGATCTAAATGCTATATTTTGAATACCAAAGACAATCTGGATAAATTTGATGCCAAATCTGATGATGGAATATTTCTTGGTTACACCACAACTAGTAAAGCTTATCGAGTCTATAATAAGAATACTATGGTTGTTGAAGAAACCATGCATGTTGTTTTTTATGAAGTTGACCCTTGTGATCTTAGTAATGATGAAGATGCAGATGTTATTCCTGAAGCTCAACCACTCTTATAAACTGCCTGTATATTTTCTACTGCCCACTCTTCTGCCTCATACAATATCCTCATTCCAAAGTATTTTTCTTTAGAGGGGACAATATTCTTTTTGGCATATTTAGGATCATAATGTCTTTCTATTGCTATTCTAGTAGCATTTGAAACAGCATGTGGAGAGTCAAGAGTACTACCCAGAACCTTTGATTTCTTTGCTTCCGATCTCTGAACTTCCTTGTCCTTTTTGATTTTCTTCTTCATCACTTCGTCTGTCTTAAATTTCTTCAAACCTTCAGCGACAGTCTTTTCTGTTGAATTTAAACCCGTGCTCACTGTCTTCTCCTTCGTTTCTTGAGACTTCTTTATAGAGGATTGCGGTTGTGTTTTTGTGGAGATTTCTGATGTGGATACAATTTTTGGCTTCGATGGAGGTATCTCTTTGGTAGGTTTAGTCGATTTTGGGGTTTTAGCTTCCTTAGCAGGATCTCCCCTTCTAGTGTATGTCTTCATGTTGGAGATTTTTGAGAGTTTAGGTGTTTTAGGATTTCTGTAATGAGAGAATTCTTAAGGGAGATAAACTCAGGTTTGTGAAGGAAGTTGAATAATTGTAGAAGAGAGAGAATAGTTCACGGGGTTATAGGGAGCGATTAATGGCAATAACTCCTCCACTTCCTTTTGTTCCCTCTGTCAGGCATAGGGAGTTTAAAAAGTAACTTCCCTTTTTGCAGACTTATCTCCTCCTTTTCCTCCAACTGCCGGTTAATAACCGTCAGCAGTTAACAAATAGTTTTTCCCAAAAAAAAACATATCTTCTTAGCTTCAGCAGATAGATGGTTCCTTGTGAAACTAGATCTTCACCAAATTACCAACTTAGCCTTTCTGATGATTTGAACACCTTATGAAAGTGTCCTCATTTGCTTGAATGCATAGTGCTTGTGTGCAAGTGTTATGATTGCAATAAACTAATATGATGATGCATATATATATATATATATATATATATATATATATATATATATATATATATATATATATATATATATATATTCAAATATGATTTATACTGCAACCAGATCTACTTACAAAATTTTAAGGTAGCTTACACATGCCCAGCTTCAAGTCTGATTTTTGTAAGTTGTTCCTCTTTGAGTCGCATTGTAAAGATGTCAACAAGTTGGTTTTTAGTCTTGACAAACCCAATGGCAACGTCTTTCAACAACACATGATCTCGGATGAAATGGTGTCTAACATCAATATGCTTAGTACCGGATTCATCAAGTTTGTTTCTGAAAACCTATTTTGTATCAATGACTGGATATTCAAATGGCCTTGATACCAACACCATACATCACATCATTTGAGCTGATTCAGTTCTTCTTGCATTGTATTGACCTAACTCTTATCTTGAATGGCATCATGCACGTTTTTGGATTCAACTTGTGACAAGAATGCAAGATGTGTGTTCACATTTTGCATGGAGGACCTTGTAGTCACTCCTCTGAAGATATCACCAAGAATACATCAGTTGATAGTCCTCTAGGTGCTCTGACATTCCCAGGAATTTGTTGTGAAGTTGATGCATGTCCAGTAAGAATTGGTTTTTCTCCAACCAAATCTAGCAGATAATCATGTTGTTGTTACAATGCATCATGTGGAACCAAGACAGACAGTTCCTCATCCTTTTCATCAGATGAGACATCAATGTTTACAACCTGTGGTTGAGCATCAGGAATAACATCTGCATCTTCATCATTACTAAGATCACAAGGGTCAATTTCATCAAAAACAACATGCACGGTTTCTTCAACAACCATAGTATTCTTATTATAGACTCGGTAAGCTTTACTAGTTGTGGTGTAACCAAGAAGTATTCCATCATCAGATTTAGCATCAAATTTATCCAAATTGTCTTTGGTATTCAAAATATATCATTTAGATCCAAAAATCAGAAAGTAAGCAATATTTGATTTCTTGTCATATCATATCTCATAGGGTGTCTTTTCAATCAAAAGACGCATAGTACTCTATTTAAAATATAGGATGTTGTGTTCATACCCTCTGCCCAAAAATGTGCAGGTAACCTATGCTCATTAAGCATGATTCGAGCCATTTCTTATAAGGTTCAATTCTTCCTTTCAACAAACCCATTTTGTTGAGGTGTTCTAGGAGTCGAATAAGTGTGGACTATGCCACTTTGCTCACAGAAGTGATTGAAGATAAGAATATCAAATTCTCCTCCATGATCACTTCTTATCTTTGAAATATTATAACCTTTTTTATTTTGTAGTCGCCTAACAAGAGTTCCAAATTCATAACATGCATGATTTTTTTGAGCAAGAAACAAAATCCATGTATATCTTGAGTAATCATCAATAATGACAAACACATATCTCTTACCACCTAAACTTGTTGTCCTCATAGGACTAAATAGATCGATATATAATAGTTCAAGAGGCCTAGATGTAGAGATATCATGCTTGGGTTTAAAGGAACTTTTAACCTGTTTTCCAAGTTGGCAGGCACGACATGTAGCATCTTTTTCATATTTCAGTGCGGGCAATCCTTTTACCAACATTTTTGTTGATAATCTGGAGATTAGGTCCAAATTGGCATGTCCAAGTCTTCGGTGCCACAAAGTTGGTGTTTCTGTTCTTGCACTTAAACACTTAAGCTTATGGTTAGTAGCATTATTAAAAGATATAGAGTAGATGTTACCTTTTCTAGTACCAGTAAAAACCACATCTTTATCAGCCGAACTAACTAAACATTTTGATGCTTCAAAAGTAACTTTATTTCCCTTGTCACATAATTGACTCACACTTAACAGATTATATTTAAGATTATTAACAAGCAACACATGTTCAATGGAAGGGTTAGAGTCAATATTACCAAACCCGAGAATCTGCCTTTTGGACTTGTCCCCAAAAGTTACCTTTCCTTGACGTTTCTTGGTTAGGGATGAGAATTTAGATATTTCACCGGTAATATGTTTTGAACATCCACTATCTGATATCCATTCATCCCCTGTCACCTCAGATTCTTCATGTGTCATGAAGCAAAGATTTGTCTCCTCCTCTATGTCAGAATCATCCTAAGCGGTCATCGCTTTCTTTCCTCTGGTTTTTGAAAAACCAGATCTTCCCTTCTTTTGGTAAGGGCATTCTGCTTTGATATGCCCTAGTCAATTGCATCCAAAGCACACCAATGGTTCTTTCTTAGACTCATCAGCCTTCACATCCTAGAAGTCTTTCCTTTGAGCTGCTTCTTCATCTTAAGATATCTTTCAAATTTTTTTTTAAAAAGAGCTACATCAGAGTCTCTATCATCATCATGGATTGGCTCTTGCACCTTCAAAGCAACATCCTTTCTTTTTGGTTCAACAATCTTGTCACCATGACAAATAAGCTTGCCAGTAAGCTCATCGTATGAAATGAGATTTAGATTTTGACCTTCTTCAATGGTCGTCACTTTAAGTTCCCATTCTTTGGGAAGTGACCTCAGAATCTTTGCAACCTTTTCTCTATGCGTCATCACTTTTCCAAGTGATGCAAGATTGTTACAAAGTGTGGTGAAGCGAGTATCCATTACTTGGATGGTTTCTCTAGGAACCATTTGAAAAAGCTCATACTCTCGCATCAAGCGATTGAGCCTTGATTCCTTAACCTGATTTGTGCCTTCATGAGTAATGCACAATAACCTCCATATATCAAGAGCAGTTTCACAGGATCTGACCCTTGAAACTCACTCTCACTGATTCCACACAAGACAACATTTTTGGCTTGATCATCAAGCTTTGTTCTCCTCATTTTCTCTTCAGACCAGAGATGCATCTCTCTTGTAGGTCTATTGTAAGGATTTTGCACAGTATGCCACACCTCAATATCTTTCCCTTCAAGAAAGATCACTTAGCGAGTGTTCTGAAGCAAGAATGCGAGTAAAAGAGAGTAAGAGAGATTGAACACAGGTGATTTAGAGTAGTTCCCCCTCACCAGGTACTCCACTACCTAAAGGTTCCTCCCTTTAGGATTTCAAATACTCACTATTCTTAGGTTTTTGTGGGTTCAACCTTAACCTTTACAATCACAAGCTTTTCTAGGCTAAGCTCAAACTTTTACAAGCTTTTCACAGGCTAGGCTCTGACCTATCCTCAAATCTAATCCTAGATTTTAGTACCCAGCAAATCTAATCCAAGACTTGCTTACGAATTGCCCTTTGAATGTTTTTTACAAAGCACACAAAAAAACCATATCAGAAACCACGATTTCAAGCACAAGTCTATACTCAGATTTTTACACAATAGGTGGGATAAATCTTCAGAGGTGTAATGGACCCCTTTTATAGACTCGGAGTATGGAGGAAAGCAGCTGCAACAGATCCTTGTACCGTTGTGCCATGTCAACTCATTGGTTGCAAAAAATTACCAAATCTAGAAAGTTTGGACCACCATATTGAGTTGAGTAGGAGTTAGATGGGAAAGTCTTCTGCACTTCCATAAAGTCTTCTCTCTTACTTGTTCTTCAATTAAAACCGTTGAAAGTGCATTTTAATTGCTTGGAGGACCACAATTTTAAATTATTAAATACACAATATTCGAGTAATTAAAACTTAACATATCCAGCCAGAAGCTGGAATGCACTAGCCTGAAGCTAGCAATTTTAAGTGTTTAAATACACAGTTTGCACAGCCCGAAGCTGAGATCAACTAGAAGTTGATTAGTGGATATCTTGTTTGGCATGACCGGTTGGGCCATCCCGGATCAATAATGATGCGCGAAATTTTAGTTGGTCATTCATTGAAAAACCAGAAGTTTTTACAATCAATGAATTTCTACGTGTTT
Organism: Turnera subulata; assembly: GCA_028386065.3. Taxonomy (NCBI): domain Eukaryota; kingdom Viridiplantae; phylum Streptophyta; class Magnoliopsida; order Malpighiales; family Passifloraceae; genus Turnera; species Turnera subulata. The sequence continues at coordinate 84,980 of JAKUCV010005067.1, read as the reverse complement.
GTTTGCTACGAAAAAAATTGTTCGGCCTTCCTAAGATGAGGATGGCCTAGAATCACCAGCAAGTTTGGGAATAATTTAGGGACATGTACGCGGACTAATAAATCCGCCATGTTAACCATCTAGGTAATTTTAATGTTTTAATCGATGCATCGACTAGATGGTTTATTGTGTGCTCATTAGATGCAAATTGGCATATTGCGCGCTTATTATGATTAAGCCAATTACGGGTATACATCCCTAATTATTTTATAAGACTATATGTCTTGATAATACTGGTGTATCTCTTCAGTGGATAATGTATATTATTAGAAATAATGGTTGAACATTCTGTAGCTTATGTTCACACCTAAAACGATCTGGGTGAATCGTTTATTGAATATTTCCAATTGATTGCAAGACCATTGCTAAAGAGATATTACTGTTTGAGAACATAGTATTTTACACGCAGCAATACTTATGTGCATCAAGCCAATAAGGTATCATAAGATCTCCCCATTTAATTGGTTCATGGTCACGAACCCAGTATCTCCCATCTTCAGACCATTGGTTGTACAGTATATAATGCTCCACCATAGCATAGTAAAATTGGTCCTTAAAGAAGACTGGGAATATATGTTGTGTATGTTGGGTACGTTGGTTATTAATTTGATAAAAGAGTTTACCCAATATAAGGGGGAGAAAATACGCAGCTGGATCAAGAGTTTATTGAAATACATATCAATATCTAGTTTTGATCCTCAAATAAATTCGTGTGAACCTGAAGTTCAAAAGATGATTCATTTGCAAAATATAAGTAAGTCAATTGCCAGACATATTTATTTGAAAAGTGTGACCATATATTATATACCAGCTGCAAATGCTCCTACTCAAAATTGATGTTCCTGAAGAACAATTAAAGTATGCAAATGAATCTAAAATACGCTAGAAGCGTAGAATATACTCGGTTCCAAAGAAAACAAAAATTCTCGATCAAGAAAAAGGAGCAAAAAGGGATAAGATGGCCCTGTGAGAAAATAAGACCTCCAGTAGAGGTTCAAGTTAGAAGTCCCCAAGAAGAGGTTTTTGACACAATTGATAAAGTTCCAGAAGTAACTCAGGTACCTGAAATAAATGGAAATGATGAGATCTCGATTAATTATATGGTGTCAGAAATGAGAAGGAACCGACGTGAAATAACCGTCGACGGAATATTTATTTTATATAGCGCTAAATATTATTAAAGAAAATGAGGATCATGAATACATCTATTGATGAATGTAGGCGCAGAATGATTGGCCAAAATAGAGAGATATAATTAAGGCTGTGTTAGACTCGCTTGTGAAGCAAGAAATTCTCGGACCTGTAGTCCGTACACCAGATGGTGTAAAATTGTTCGGTCATAAAATGGGTATTTGTGCGGAAAAAGAAATAAATTGTGAGATATAAAGCACGGTTTGTAGCACAAGGTTTTACCCAAACGACCTGGTATTAATTGTGAGGAGATATACTCCCCTGTGGTGGATGCAATTATTTTGATAAGTCTGGCATTATATGAAAAGAATTAGAAGTGCATCTAATGGATGCTATTACAGCCTATTTTTATGGATCCATAAGTCATGACATATGCAACCATTTTTAATGACTCTTGCATATGTGTTTTATTTAATCAGTCTATATGTGAATTATCATCGTTGATGATTAATGATTTAGATAGTATTATTGTGTTCTAAATATTATTGGAACTCCTGAAGAAGATTCCAAATGTCGTGCTATGTTTTAAGAAAGAATTTGAGATTGAAAATCTCATAAAAGAATTAGATTGGTCCCGAAGTACTATATGGTCCTGAAGTACCATATCATAGTGCAATTTATCTTGCTAGTTGAAACACCCCAACCACTATTTACCCATCATACAGTAATTACTGAGCAACAGTACCGACACGTGGCACAAATAGTATATTCAACAGAAAATCCGGCCCAACGGCCCAAACACAATATCATAACACCCGACTTCGGGAATCTCAATAACAACAGCACATCGGAAGCATTTATAAACTCAATATCAACATATGCAAAACCTGATGCAATCTAATGGATCCGAGTCCTGCCTGAGGGTACACTGCAGCGTACGTTCCTGTACCACAAACAACTCAACCTACGGGATGAAACCCCGCAGGCGAGGGGTGAGTCCGAAGTGCTCACCGACCAAGGATAAACAGAGATATGCAGGCAACCATAATACTTTCGAAGTAATTACAGGCAAAGACAACACAAAGATTCTACCAAAATACGACTAAACCAAGACCAAAAGAATATTTATTATTATTACCAATTTTATCTTCTGGGCCCCTGTCACTGGACAAGCTAGGGTCGTACCTGGTTATTAACTAATTCCGGATGCCAGGCCAAAACACAATCCGGGATCAACATCCCAATAACAACCAATCCGGGATCAACATCCCAATATCCAAATCATCCGGGATCAACATCCCCAATAACCAAACCAAACCGGCCATGACACCACAGAACTAGCCTCTAACCATCTAGTCGTACCACTACTTTTCACGTGACAATTAAATCATCATCTCAAATTCAATTCCAATTCCATTTCCAATACTCATTTTCCTTTCCTCAATTATCCACAGATATCAGTTCAACATTAATCTCAACACAAAATCCACAAACCAGTAGCACAGTTTATCAAAAACAACAACAACATCATAGCAGTCAAACAACCAACAATAATCAACTCAGCAGTTCAATCAAACAACAAAACACACAGTATTACGGGCATATATCAAAGGTTATCCATCCTCACCTGATGTGTCTCTGAAACTGGTATCTGGTCAAACCTCGTTACCCCATATATATATATATATATATATAGAAACACAATAATCACTTATATGCACAACAAAATGATTATGCATGATAGCGGTTTAACATTTATTAGACGGCTTTTCTGTTCATTTTAGTATCTCCATAATTATCTTATTACGAAATAGTTCATCCGACTTAGTGGCAATTACTGATTAAGTATATCCAGCCAATATATCAAAACATACTTGATTTTAAACCAAAAACCGAACAGAGCGTCCAAGCCGATATCCCGGCCCTTAGGTCGCTTATGGCAAGAAAGTATGTATATACAAATCCGTTGTATAAATCATATAGAGGAAAATAGAACGAACTATGGCCCGTAAAATACTCGTAATTTATTTAATAATATGAAGTAAATAATATTTATAAATAATATACCCGTTAGTAAAACTGTTAAATAGAAAATATTGTCATTGGTAAGAAATCATTATAGTCGGGATACCGTATAAGTAAACATTTGGAAATATACATATATATCCGATAACTTTAAATAGAGTGTAAGCGGTAACATAAATTAGTGGTCAAAATATTATAACATTTATTAAAATAAAGTCTTAGATAAATAGTCAAAATAATATTACCACTTATTATGTTAACATAATATTTACGGTAAATTAATGAAGCATAGTTTAGTCGTAAAATAAATTCTATACAGGTTATATACAAGTCTTATAAATACATAATTAAATCCAAAAATAATATTGTTTTTAATTTACAAATTAAATTATTAACTACTTAATCATGCAATATATATGGTCGAAATCCATATTAAATTATGGCCAAATATTATTTAGCCAATGAAATATCATTATTAGTATATATATAAGAATATTGGTAAATAAAATAGGATATGGGCCTATTATTATTCTACCCCAGAAGAACGGTAATTGATTGAGACGCCCCGACCCGAATTTACCGTACACAGTAAACACGAGCCGGAACTGTGACGACCCGACCAATCAAGGCCCAGCATACAGTGTATAAAAGAATATCTCGGCCCAACGGTCCAAAATGTTAAAACATCGAAAGTAACAAATCCGGCCCAATGGCCCAATAATAATGAAAACATTGCACAGCGGAAGACTTAACAAAACTCACTAACACTGTATGCGACACATGCAAACTAAGGATCCGAGCCTGTCCAAGGGATAACGCCGCAGCCTGTCTGGAATGCACCCAACCTGTACAATAAATAACTCATCCTACGGGATGAAAGCCCGCAGGTGAGGGGTGAGTCCGAAGTGCTCACGACAATGGAAAGACGATCAATATGAACACTAAAATACTCAAGGTCCAAAAACAATCAAAAACCGACCCAAAGACTCAAATAAAACCAATTATCCAATTTTATCTTTTCGGGCCCCGTCACGGCTAAGCTAGGGTCGTACCAGGTTATCAACCTGTTCCTGGTGCCAGATCAAAAAGAACCC
>JAKUCV010005067.1:51134-80397 GCA_028386065.3 Turnera subulata | reverse complement strand
AGGTACGACCCTAGCTTGTCCAGTGACGGGGGCCCGGAAGATAAAATTGGTAATAATAATTAAGCATTCTTTTGGCCTTGGTTCAGTTGTTGAGATATGTTGTTGCTTATCTGTGTTTGCTTTTAAGTATTACGGTTGCTTGCATATCACTGTTTATCCTTGGTCGGTGAGCACTTCGGACTCACCCCTCGCCTGCGGGGTATCATCCCGTAGGATAAGTTGTTTCCGTAGTTCAGGTACGACGTTCGATGGCTGCTGTACTTCTTCTCCACCTGACTCCGGATCCATACCACCGATGCATGTGCATAAGTCTTCCGCTGCTATTCTATTGCTTATATTGCCGTATTGCTGATTTCCTGTGATATGTATATTACTGATACTATCTGCTGCTGCTGAGAGCACTGTGTTGGTTTGAATAATGGTCCCCGAGTGTGGGTGACAGCTGTAATGTTAGTTGCTATTGTATAATATTTGCATGTTGTACTGTCTGTTCTATCATAATGAATAGTTTCGGCACGTGTTTACTGTGTTACGGTAAATACGGGTCGGGGCGCTTCATTGATCATATTAGAAACATGATAATAATAAATTAAAGCATAATTAAGAAATTAAGCCCAGGGACCTTCACTTGCGTTTAGTCCATCGGAGAGAATAATAAAAACAACTTCGAGTTAATTAAATAAACTACTTAATTAAATTAAACAATATGGGCCTTTTATTGTAATTAACCTAATTAAAATAAATAAAACCGGAAATTAAATTCAATGGGCCTTTTACGAGCCCAGGTAAAACGTAAATAAAATTAAAACGGAAATTAAGATACTATGGGCCTTTTAAATAGCCCAATGGAAAATAAGAGCATAAAATAAATAAATGCATAAAATTAAATAAAAGCATAGTTAAATAAAAGCATAAAAGCATAAATTAAATTGCTTAAAATAAAAAAATTGGTTAATATTAATTAACTTAATTAATCATTTCATTAATTATCATTTTAATATCCGGGTCCGTTATCGTTCGGGTTTGTTAATATCGTTCAAGTCCGATAAAGATGCATGAATAGTCCGAGGCTCGGGTTTTACCCACAGTCCATTTCCGAGCTCGCCGGAAAATTCCTGGGACTGCCGGATCCTCGCCGGATTCAGGCCAGGCACTGTTCACGCAGCCCCAAAACTCCTGTTACTGTTCACCGTGAAGCATCAAACCCGCAACACAGTCTCTGCTACTATTCCTCCTGCAGCAGGACAACCCAATACCTCCACCAACCCACGGCGTCCACCAATCAGAACAGCCTAATCATCATACCCCCAGTCATCCACCCCTTCATCAACTCGATTCATATCAACAACCCAATGAAAATTGATTAGCAACAATCCTCAACACAAAAGAAGGAGTAAAGAGGAGGAAGAAGAAGCCCGGCCAAAGACTCACCAAATCTTGGCTTTGCCGGCGGCGACGATGTCACTCCTCTGCTCGGCAGAGGGAGGCGACGAACGTGCAGAGGCAGGGGAAAGGGAGATCGAACCTCCTATACACAGCGGCGGCTCGAGCACGTCTTGGTGGAGGCGTCGTCATCTAGATGCAGCAGCGGTGGAGGAAGAGCGGCGGCTAATCGCGACGGATAAGGGAAAGAAGGGAGATCCGGCCTTCTGTGCACGGCGGTGGCTCGTGTTGCTGCGACGACGAGAAGGCTGGTCACGGCGTCAGCGCCGGCTGCAGAGGAGAGGATGGGGAAGCGAGTCGGCTCCGCGTTATGACGGCGTCGCTTACCCACAGAGGACGGTCATTTGGGTGAGGAGGAGAGGCGTCAGGCGTGGTGGCGGCGATTTGTGGTGAGGGGAAGAGGAAGAAAGCAACAAAAGGGGATGGTTGCAGGGGAGAGGAGCCGGTGGTTGCAGCGGCGACTTCGGCAGAGAAAAAAAAAGATGGAGGAGGCAGAGGAATTGAGGGTAAGAAGAATTTGGGAGTGAGGGATGCGTGAGGAAATCTGTGAAGGGGAAGAAGAGAAGTTAAAGAGAGGAAGAGAAGATGAAGACAAGGGAGCGACACAGCGAAGAAAGTCACGTGAAAGAGAAGCAGGACGAATAGATGGTGGGAAAGGAATAAGAAAAGAAAAAGGGAGGGGCCAACGTGTGAAAAAATAGGGAAGAAAAGAAAGAAAAAGAAATAGAGGTGGGGTAGGGCGGCAGAAGAAAAACCGGGAGAGAGAAAAGAAAAGGAAAGCAAAAAAAAGAAAGAAAAGAAAGGAGAAAAGAATGGAAAGGAAAGAAAAGGAAATAAGAGTGGCCACGTGGCAAGCCACGGTTGGCCAGACCGGATTTTTATGTCGGAATAACGGAATCGCAGGGGTACTGTCGTCTTTTTGTCCCGAGTCCGAAAATACAACTTGGGCTCAGAAAATCCGGTTAATACCCCTGAGCGTCGTCCAAGTCTCGGAATTGAAAACCGAAGCTCGGTTAACGAAAGAAACTCCAAAATGCGTATTTAAACCTTGTGTTTAACATTTTAACTTAATCTTTGAAAAACATAAGCATAATTTAGCAATTATTATAAAATTCAAAATAATTTTCCAAAGATTAATTTATTAAATATCGATGAAAATTCTTTTAACTTATAATTAGTAAATTATTGCAACAAAATATCCCGACAAAATAATAATAAAAGTATTATTATTAATGTTGATTAGGAAAATAGTAATAATAATGGTAGCAAGAATAACAATAATAATAATTTTGAGAATTGCAAAAAAAATAATAGTGAAAATATTGAAAATTGACTCGGTTTGGTAAAATATTTAATTAACCGCGATAAAATTTTATTAACCACCGTAAAAGTCAAAACAGTTTGGTAAAAATCACGAAAATTTTACCCGGGTCGTTACACTAGTAACATAAAACCTGAAGCTTTGCCATAAACTTCTTAGCAAAATATTGAGAAGAATACAGTTTGTTTTGCAGATGAAAGTCATTTATTTGATCCACATATAGCGCAAGCAGATACCTGAAGTATCATGGCAAGTACAAACAGACATATACTACAACATTGTACATGAAGCTGCGATATCATAGCGACCACAAAAGCAAGATAGCAAGGAAGATGTTCAAACAGCAAATTATGAAGATAATGTTGCCTACATTGTCCAATTAAAGTAGTGATGTATCAAAATTGATCTGACAAAGCATACGTCACCAGAAGTTGACAAGGATAATTGGCATGCAACGACATCAAGAAATCAAAAGAGGCCAAAATGAGGGGGAGTAGAATACGCACTGCACTTTGTTTTTCTTCACCAAATTTTTATCCCACTGGGTTTTTCTTGGTAAGGTTTTTAATGAGGCAGTTATTTCAAAAGGCGTATCCTACCTAAGGTACAACAGCATTCAAAGGGGAGTGTTATAAAAAATATGTGAATACTGTTATACCTAACCTATCAGTATTTATATACCCTATATGCAATGAAATTAAATGAGCCGAACTAGCTCTTCTTCTTCCTTCTTCTCCTTTTGTTTCTTCTTCATCTTCCTCCTCCTTAACAATTTCACTACATTAAACACATGAAATACTAACAACCCTTATATATTAAGTGTTATTTCCTAAGCACATCTCTATTTTTAAATCCATCATCCATACCCCTATATATAGAGTTATTTTCTAGTTTATTCTTTATATTAAAATAATTTCACAAAATTAGTATATATATTATTGCTTTTTTTTTTTTTGTTGGGAGATTGGAGGAGAAAGAACACAAAACTCAAGTCCTGGGTTGTCTATGAATATGATAATGAGCTGCGAAGTGTTTGAACTTTGAAGCTGTTATTATAGGTTAGGTATGGTGGTGGTGGCGTCGTGTCCCCCATAGTCCGCCATAGCACCCGCTTTCTCCTTCCCTCCTCCGACGACAATGCGCTCCAAGGACAGGATCTCCTACTTTTACGATGGTAACATCATCTAACTCACTCACTCACTCACTCACCCACTATAACAACAACAACAACAACAACAGCAGCAGCAGCAACAATACAACCCAGCCTTAACCAACCAGAACTCGATCCCTTTTGTTTTCTTCTTCTTCTTTTTTTTTTTTAATTAAAAAAAATAAGAAAAGTAGTCACTGAAAAAACCTAAAAACCCTAATCCCCTCCCTGGTTTTTCCATCTTCTTCTTGTTGCAGGTGATGTTGGCAGTGTTTATTTCGGACCGAACCATCCCATGAAACCGCACCGCCTGTGTATGACTCATCACCTGGTTCTCTCCTACCACCTCCACAACAGAATGGAGATTTATGTAAGTTTTCGACGAGTCCCTTCCTTCATAAATTAAAGTTCCAATCTTTATCTTCTTCCTATCTTACTGTTCCTTAATTTCTATGACTCGGGTTTTTCTTTTTTTTTTTTGCATAATTTAATTTAGAGGCCCCACAAGGCTTATCCCACGGAGCTTGCTCAGTTCCATTCCGAAGATTATGTTGAGTTCTTGCACCGGATTTCCCCCGACACCCAACTTCTGTTTGCTGGCGAATTGGCTCGCTGTATGAAACTTACCACTCAATAACATTTGCTGTGTTCCTCTTTTCTGTTCCTAAACAAACAGTCTTTTCTGTTTTTTTTTTTTCAATTAATTCTTGGTTTGGTACTTGTTGCAGATAACCTGGGTGAAGATTGCCCTGTCTTTGAGAACTTGTTTGAATTCTGTCAGATTTATGCGGGTGGAACCATAGGTAACTGGAATTCCATTTGGTGTGGGACTTTCTATGATCTGTTGTTTCATCTTTAAATCAACAAATAAAATGCTGATTGGAGGAGTCCGCTCACAGATGCTGCGCGGAGGCTGAATCATCAATTGTGTGACATTGCCATAAATTGGGCTGGTGGGCTACACCATGCAAAGAAGTGCGGGGCATCTGGATTTTGTTATATCAATGACTTGGTTTTGGGGATCTTGGAGCTTCTAAAATATCATGCCCGTGTGTTATACATTGACATTGACGTCCATCACGGTGATGGTGTGGAAGAAGCCTTCTATTTCACTGACAGGTACTGGAATCACTTTATTGTATTGCGGTTTTGGACCGGAAATACAGTGCTAAAGCTGTGGGTTCTTGTCAATTTTCAAGTATCCTTATTAAATATAACTCATTGCTGCTAGGTCCAAATGAATGAGGCTGTGGATGTAGCATATCTGTGGCTTCCTATTGTGTTTTTGTCAGTAGCTATATGTTTCATTTGTTTCTCTAGCTGATAATTGATTCATTAGGCTACCTCTCTTGGCCAATAGTCATAACCTAAAAGACTTATCCGGTCCTCAAACCCTTATGTTCTTTGCTTTAGATAGGGTAAAATTCAGTTTTCATGGATTTCTGGTAGACTTTCTTGAATACTAAAGAATCCAATCCACAATTCCCGCAATTGGATTCTGTGTTTTCACTCATAGTTCTTCTTATACCATATAGGTTCCATTTTATGGCTTTGGAAAATCAAGTAAATAATGTCAAATTTTGGTAGCCTTGACTTGGATAAATGTAGCAGATTTGAGAATTGATGTGTGAGAGATAATTTCTTGAAATTCATTTTTCAATATCTATTATCCTTTTTGTGAGCTCATCCATGGTATCTAACAACACAGGGTGATGACTGTGAGTTTTCACAAATTTGGGGATATGTTCTTTCCTGGAACTGGTGATGTTAAGGTGATTCTCTATTGCTCTACTATTCTTAAGTATTTTTCTGATCCAGAATGGCATATTTTTCGTTCAACTCTTAATTTCGTTTGGCTATAATTGGCCATAATGAATTTGATTCGGTACAGCTAAATGTCATTAGTTAGCCCACTCAACAAAAAGCAGGGTATTGGAATACTATCTGGAACAGTTTGATGGAGATTGTTGTGTGAGACAGTGGAAGGTTTAACATTCTACGTTGTGTGCATCTCTATGACTGTGTGCTCGGTGTGTGTTTATCAGCAGTGCATGTAAATGTGGGGAAGGGAGCAAATTTGTGCTCTCTGCAGTTGTACGAGAAGACTATTCTTGTTTACATCAAGAAAACTGGAATGTCCTGCCCACTACTTTAAAACTAAAAAGAAAAGTGGTCCTAGTTTTCACATTGGTTCTTTTTCTTTGCATAAATTTGTGGTTTCTAGAAGTGTTCTATCTGATAAGTACTCCTATTTGAGCATTTGATGTTTGGCATTAATTTGAGCCACTATAGTTATGAACAATTTTTTTTTTTTGTTGGAGATTTCAAGCTCCTTTGCTAAACGGTTACCTAGATAAATTGGACCAAAGACTAACATCATTGCTTTTGAAGGAAATAGGAGAAAGGGAAGGAAAGTTTTATGCTATAAATGTCCCATTGAAGGATGGAATAGATGACACTAGCTTCACTCGACTGTTTAAAACAGTAAGTTCTGGTTAGAAATATTTCTCCTTAATAAAATTTTTCTGATTTATGGTGATAATGCTCATTATGAATGTTAGCCTGTGATTACCTGTAGATTATTTCCAAGGTTGTAGAAACATATCAGCCTGGTGTGATAGTTCTCCAATGCGGAGCAGATTCATTAGCTGGAGATCGGTTGGGCTGCTTCAATCTTTCTATTGATGGTGCTTATTGTGTAATTCAAACATTTCCTTTTCTAACATTACTATCTTGTCCAAACATGCTTGTTTTGCTTGTTCGATGTGTTGGCGATCTGTTATTTAAGTAATACTGGAGCTTTTTGATAATTTTGCTATTGCAATTCTAATGTTTCATGCAGGGCATGCTGAATGTGTTAGGTTTGTGAAGAAATTCAATTTGCCTTTACTGGTACATTCTTATTTGCCACTTCCTACTTCTAGTGCTTTATTATGAGTCAATACCTATAGAAAGGACTGTGTCCTGCAGGTTACTGGAGGTGGGGGGTACACTAAGGAGAATGTTGCTCGATGTTGGACTGTTGAAACAGGAGTTCTGTTGGACTCTGAACTACCCAATGGTATGAAACCTAATGACCTTTTAACAGCTCTTATTCTCTGACATGCCAAGATATAGATTATTCTTGGATCTAATTTATCATAGAAACTCTCCTTTTTGTTTATTTTTGGTGATGCTGTATTGAAGCATCACTATGAATTTCAATATAACGTATGAAAGAAAAATAACAAAGAATGGAAGATGTGGCTATCAATTGCACAGAATTGAAGCTGGACCAGCATAAAGATTGTCTAAGGTTGTAAAATCTCTTAACTCGTACAGGATTGTTAAAAATAACGACGTGTAGTGGAAGAAGCTACAGTAACGTATTTTTGCAAACCTATTTTTGCTAGAAAGCCCCAAGTCAAGAGGAGCACCAATAACTGCTCTAAGTGACCACCTTTATGGAATTGAGGAAAAATCCTGTAAAACCTCAACCCCTTAGACAACATCTCTACAGTAGTAACCAGATGAACAGTCAGTAAATCATTTTATCATTTTTCCCCTTTCCTTCCCTGTAAAATCTTGATCTAGCTTTACAGAAAGTTTCAAAACAGTCTGATTTATTTCATACAAGATGATTTCATACACTGTGAGGAGTCGGTAACAAATTATCTAACTTTAAGTTTTTGGATTTTGTTTTGCTCCATTGATTTTGCTCAGTTGTCATTGGCTTCTAAGAGTGACTTATTGATACCCAATTTTCCCTTATCTGTGAAAATGTTTTTGTCCAATGCCATACGGGCTGGTTACGTTGTCGCATGTACGTGCTTTTTCTTTGACTCAGAAATTAACTTTGACAGTTTTACCTTATTTGTTCTTTTATTTTCTATTGCAGAGATCCCAGAGAATGAGTATATTAAATATTTTGGCCCGGAATACTCACTGAAGATTCCAGGTGGACACATGGTAAGCAATTGGACAGAAATTTGTTAAGTTCTTATTTTATTTGGTGAAGTGCTTGGAACTGCTTCTTCCTGTATTAGTTGCAGAATTCGACTGTAACACTGGGTGAAAGTCTGGTCATTAAGCCATAATATAGAACAAGATGAAATTGTAAATAAAAAAGGATAACTGAAGCATAATTGTTTCTTAATGTAGACGGAGAAAACTTTCCAGTATTAATGGAGCAACAGTAAAAAGCACTCCAAGCTGAAGTTCCTTATTGATCAGATTTTCAAGACGAAAATTATTCCACTGATTTGTGTTTGATGCTTCTTCATTATTGGTTCTCAAGCATCAAGATTTTTATTCCAACCGTGAACTGGTTGATGATAGATCAGATCAGATTTGAGAAGAGATAGAGTTGATAGGAATAGAAAGATGAGGAAAAGTCTGAAAGAGATTAATACCTGATTTGTCTCCCTTTTGTTGTTATTTTCTTGCTTGGGACATAAAAGTGCTCATATTTTTTTCCCATGTTTGATTGGTCATCTGGTCCTGCATGGCAAGCTGTTTAAACTAAGTGGTTGGATGAACAATGTCACGATGTTGCCGTTTTCACTGTCAATCTTGGTTAATTTTGACTCAGTATTATTTACCTATTTATTTAATTTTTTTATCGAGTTTGCAGGAGAACTTGAATAGCAAATCCTATCTTAGCACAATTAAAATGCAAGTACTGGAGAATCTTCGTTGCATCCAGCATGCTCCTAGTGTACAGATGCAGGAGGTGAGTGGCAAGAATGAAAGTGCTTGCTAATCAAATGCAACAGCTTAAGTTCTTACCTGGACTTCATTGTTAAAGCTCTTGAAGGGCGTTCCTAAGCTCTTGGTTCTAAATTTCAGATTCTAAAGTAACTTGAACCATATATTTGCTGCAGTAATGTTGATAAGAGACAGATGTTTAAAATCAGTAAATCAACACTATCTTTGGCTTGTTAGAAATGATCTGCTTATCGTGAGCCAGTGTAGAGTGTTCGTCTTTTATTTCCATTTCCATAGCCAAAATTCTTTCAATTGACAACCAAACTTAAATTTCAGAAGTCATAATCCAGCCTGGAGAGTGAGTCAAACCCAGAAGCAAAATAACATTCACTAGCATGTATAGAAGAGCAAAATGCATTTGCATTCACATGATGCGCTTTTTCTTTGGTTACTTGCTGATACAATATGTCATTGGTTGGGATACCTCAATGGGGTTTTATTTTAGTTTTTTAAAATTTTTTTCCTTAGTAATTTTTGCTGCTTATCTGATGTTATACATGATTTGTTCAGGTTCCACCTGACTTTTACATTCCTGATTTTGATGAAGATGAGCAAAACCCTGATGAACGCATGGATCGTAAGTGGAATTTACCAAAGCATGTGCTCTTACACATTATCTTCATGTTGACAGTATGGTGTATTGGTCCCTACATAATTGGACACTGCCTATCCTCTTTAACATTTTGCTAAATTGTTTATGCACCGTTCATGAATGTTACCAACTTTCTGTGGATTGTCATTTCAGAGCATACCCAGGATAAGCATATCCAGCGTGATGACGAGTATTATGAAGGCGACAATGACAATGATCAGAACATGGATGCTTTATAATACTTCCAGCCTAGAAATTCTCTTTTGATTGAATCAGATTAGCTTTTCAAGAGACAACAGGGAACAGATAACTGGATTCTAAACTGTTGTCAACACCTTGTATTCTTGTTTCCATCAGTCTAAATATACTGTCGATTTGCTTGTCTGGATTGTATAGGATTCTACTTTCTTCCTAGTGTGGATGTGTACAAATGAAACTCGAAATATTGTGGTCTCTAATGAGCAATTTCAGATATTGCTATCCCCAAAAAAAAAGAGATGGTGTCCTTGTTTTGGTTGGCGCTTGTTTGGACCATAATATGGCATTTCTTCTCAGACGGCAAAATCTCGTTTCCCGAATGCTACAAGTTCTCTTGCTTTGTAAAATACAAGAGCATTCCATAGGGGATCGGATTTAAACCTCCCTAATTACTGCCAAATTTGGTAACTCATCAAGCTGGCCCAATCATTGCTGTCCATGCCAGCCCCACTTATAGCAAAATCCAAGCAATCCAGCAGCTCTTTCGTCAAGTGGAGACCAAGCTTAGGGCCTGTTTGGAAGTGTTCTCTAAAGTGTTCTCTAATTTTTATTTTTTTTTGAGAATTGTTTTTGAGACAATTCTTTAAGAATAATTTCTAGTCAAAAACACCAAAAATATCTGTTTGGATAAATATTTCAAAATAATTTTCAAGAGGCAAAAAAAGTCATCGATGTCAATAATCGAGCTGCCACAGCAGCTCCAAAGTGTCACACCAAGCTACCACCGCGACTAAAGATGTGAAATCTGTTTGGAATTCAAATCTTGGATGTGCTATCTACAAAGTGACCATGCCTTGCCCTCTTGTAGTGGCTGATGGTGGGAAGAACTTGATTTTGCCGGATTTGGATTTGATGAAGAACGGCATCTAATAGGACTTTGGTTTTTTTAGGAAGAAAAGTTGTAGAGAGAAACAGAGAGAGAGAGAGAGAGAGAGAGAGAAGGAAGAGAGAGAGAGAGAGAGAGAGAGAGAGAGAGAGAGAGAGATTTCGTGATGTAAGGAGAAAAAACGATGATATATAAACTGGTAAAAAGAAACATTGTTGACAAGGGAGGGAGTTTGTCTAAGAAAAGTTGGTAAAAAAAAAGTTGCAGGCACGGTGGCTGACGGCAATGAAGACTTGCCTTGCTGGACTTGATGAAGAAAATAAAATGAGTTGAAGAACAAGTAAAAAATAGTCGTCGCGGTCCAATTCGAGAAGAAAAAATATAAAATATATTTTTATTTATAAAATTGCCATCAGTTATGTGAGTGAAAACACTAGAAATATTTTTTTGTTGTTACCAAAATTTTGTTTTTCAAAACAGAATTGAGAAAATTATTTTCAAAAACAAATTTGAAAACACCTCTCCAAATAAGATTTTGAGTTTTTGAGAACAATGAAAAAAAAAAAACTGTTTCTGAAACCAGTTTCAAACACGCCCTTAATCTCCTACAAAATCAAAACAGCTTACTAGCTTGAATTCTAAAGGCCAAGTACTCCCTTAATTTCTCCTTTTGGGATCCCTTAATTTCTCCTTTTGGCATATCCTCTCAACCTGTAGAATATATAAAATTGCTCAAACACACAAACTCTTTTATTTAATTTGAAACCCTCACACAATAAATTAGGCGACATCTTGGTGCCCCTTGCGGTAGCCACATACCCTCAGTGTTTTTCTCACAAGTATTACTTTGGTACACATAATAATAAAACTTTAACATACCTATTTATAGGGACTCTTGACTTAACGGACAAGACATAACTCCTAAATTGAATACTCTTAAAACCCAATAACATAAAAACTCCTAAACCCAATCAAATTAACTTAGTTTAATATGCCAACACAACCAGATTGCTTTTTATGGCAACATTCACCTTCTGGGCGTTTATACTCTGAAGTCAAAGATATTTCTTGACTTTGCAATTACTATATCCACACATTTCACCTAGAGAACTTGTTTATTCTTCATGGAAATCGTTGTTGATGAAAATAATGAAAAATCAATATTCCTCCAAAGGTTCACTCCTTTTTCTAGAAGATTTGTGTTGAAGCTCTAACGTACAAATCTGATCACTTGCCATATTCCTATTGAGAGCTCCTGCCCATGGCGTAATTCAGGCCCGAAGTCCCGATTCATCTTATCTGGTCTTGTTCTTAGGTGAGGGATGTGTGGCAGGATTGTCCTTTTTCTATGTCTAGTCTAGATCTAGAAGTCAATGTTTGTGGAGACTAGTTATACCAGGTAGTCTAATATGATGGTTGGGAGGTCCTATTAAAGATGCTTATGGTACTGTAGGGGATAGGGAAAGACTGCAATAAGCTCATTTTTTAGAACAAAAGTTGCCCTATACCCGTTATACCCGTCATTGTATCGAATGCTATGGATACTTTGGTTCAATATCAGCTTGCATAACTCTCCATTGTGCCTTCTCACATGCGTCAACCGGCTGTTGCACCTAGCCAGTGGTCGAAACCACCTGAGGGCTACCTTAAGCTTAACACTGATAAGCATCTATCCTAGTCCTTATCATATTACCTAGTTGTGATTATATGTAACTCAGTTGTATAGTTTATCCTATAGGTGTTATACTTTATCATGTAACTTATGTCAATTGCTATTAATACAATGCACGGTAATCAGAGGAGGATTACCTGTTTACAAGACTCTTTTATGGTAGCGGAGCAAGTTGCTTCCTTCTGGGCCTGTGACATGTCAACCCTTTCATCTTCCTCCTCTGAAACTGCCAGTGCTTCTTCATCTCCTCAAACCAGTCAGCCAGCATCCTCAACCATGTCTTCTTTTACTCATTCTGTTCTTAGTGTTAGTAACATTAAGCATTTCGTTCCTGCAACTCTAGATTTCACCAACTTCTTAGTGTGGAAGAGTCTATTGTTTGCTGTCTTTTATTCACACCAGGTCATGTCTCATATTGATGGTTCTGGCGAACCACCATCTTCTACTCTTACTGATGAGTCAGGGGCTGTCACTCCTAATCCCCTTTTTGTTTCTTGGCAACAAGTTGATAGCTCTCTTGTATCCTGGATCTATGCAACTGTTAACCCTGATATCTTGCAACATATAGTTCATCCTGGTGTAATGTCTTCTGCACGAGAGGTTTGGCTTGCAGTGGAAAATTTGTTTCATGAACATATTAATTCTAGATACATGGAGTATAGATCCGCCTTCACTCAAGCTAAGAAAGAATCCCGTTCCATGTCTTCTTATTTACAGTATGTGCGTGGCCTTGCTGATAGTCTAGATTCTATAGGTAGAAAAATTTCTGAGGATGATTTAGTTATGCAAATTTTAGATGGTCTACCACCTGAATACTCAGATATTGTTACCTTAATGACTTCTAGATTTCCACTTCCTTCTTATCTGGAGTTGCGTTCCTATCTTCTTGCTCAAGAGTCTCGTTTGGTCAAAACACGCCCTCTTCCCTCTTCTTCTGAGAATCAGCAGGCCCTTTTCACTCAGTCTAAAGGTCGTGGTTATAAACCCAATAATCGTGGAAAGCGTGGTGGTCGGTCAGGTGGTCGTGGTTTCTCTTCTCCCCAATCTTTTACTCATTCGTCTCCTCGTCCATCTGCACCACGTCCTTCTCCTTCTCCTTCTTCATCAGTTTTAGGACCTGTGCCAGTTCGTTGTCAACTATGTGACGGGATGAATCATACTGCTAAACATTGTCCACAGAATGCCACAGTTTTACAAAACTTTAACAAGTCTTTTGCTGGTCTTCATTTGCATGATTCTCCTACTTGGTTTGCTGACACCGGTGCCACTAGTCACATGACTAACAACACTGATAACCTTGATTCTTATAATGAGTATACTGGTCCTGAACAGGTTCAGGTTGGTGATGGTAAGTGTCTTTCTATCACCCATGTTGGTCCCAAAATTTTTCGCGTTGGCTCTAAATTGTTTTCTCTCCGCCAGGTTCTAGTTGTTCCTGCTTTACGAAAGAATTTGTTGTCTGTTAAATGTTTTGTGCGTGATAACGCTTGTTTTCTTACTTTTGATCCTGTTGGTTTTTCTGTGAAGGATCTACAGTCCATGACTCTCCTTCGGTCCAATGATCACGGTCCTTTATATGGAATACGGGTTCCACAACAGTCTTGTGCATTGGTGTCTGGTGTGAGCAGTTCAGTTCGTGCCTCTCCCACACTTTGGCATCAACGCTTGTGTCATCCCGGATCTCCTGTTCTTTCTCGCATTTTGCAGCAATTTTCCCTTTCTTTTGCTTCGAATAAAACGAATGTCTTTTGTCATCCCTGTCAGTTGGGTAAGCAGACTGTTTTGCCATACCCAACGACGGCTACTGTCTGTTCTTCTGCTTTTGAGGTTTTACATTGTGATGTTTGGACAAGTCCAGTTGCTTCAATAAGTGGTTATAAATACTACGTTTTGTTTGTTGATGGATTCACACGTTACTGCTGGGTTTATCCAATGAAATGCAAGAATGAGGTTTTTGATCACTTAGTCCAGCTTTTCACTTTCATTCAAACACAGTTTCAGTGTTCAGTTAAATCTTTCCAAAGTGATGGGGGTGGTGAATTCTGTAATCACCGATTTGATGCGTTCTTAAAAGACAAAGGTATCCAACGCCGATTGTCTTGTCCCTATAGTCATCAACAAAATGGTTTAGTTGAACGTTTTCATAGAACAATCCTTAATTCTGTGCGTACAATATTATTTAATGCCAGTATGCCATCTCGTTTTTGGGTTGAGGCTTTACATTATGCAGTTTACACTCACAATCGTTTGCCTCATGTGACTTTGAACTGGCTTAGTCCTTATCAATGTCTCCATCATTGTCCTCCTTCTTTTGATTTCTTTAAAGTCTTTGGATGTGCTTGCTATCCTCATAATATGAGTCCAAAACACAAGTTGAGTCCTCGTGCAACTCTTCATGTTTTTATTGGTGTCTCATCCTCACATAAGGGCTTTAGATGTTATCACATTGAGTCTGGGCATGTCCTTATCTCTAGAAATGTAATTTTTCATGAAACACTTTTTCCATTTGCACAAACTCTTTCAACACCAACTCCTACATCCAGACAGTCTTTTGACCCGATACGTGTTCTTAACTTTAGAAATTCTATTCAACCTCCTTACCCTGCACCCCACGCTTTGCCTCCATCCACAAAGTTTCCTACTGCATCTACAAATCCAAAACCTCCCACCTCTTCTTATGCACCTACATCCACACGGCAGTTACAATCCGCCATATCCACCCCTACTTCAACTCCCATCTTATCAGAACCCACACAAAATACATTGTCCTCCCCTACTCCACTTCCTTCCCCTCCTTCGGCTTCTCCTCCACCCCAGCCTCTCGTGCCATCAGTTCCTGCTCATCCAATGATCACACGATCACGGGCAGGGATAGTTAAAAAACTACGCAAAACATCCTTGTTAACCACGACTACACCCACACCCGACCCAAGAACCTACCATCAGGCAAAGAATGATCCAAACTGGCAACGCGCCATGAATGATGAGTATCAGGCTCTCATTAAGCAAAACACATGGACTCTTGTGCCACCACCTGCAGGAGTCAATATTGTGGGATCCAAATGGGTTTTTCGCAGGAAGTATAAAGCTGATGGTTCGTTGGAGAGATACAAGGCCCGCTTAGTAGCTCAAGGGTATAGTCAGCGAGCTGGGGAGGATTATGAAGAAACGTACAACCCTGTTGTACGACCAGCCACAATTCGATTGGTTCTCTGCATTGCTCTTTCGAAGGGTTGGCCTATGAGACAGTTGGATGTTAAGAATGCTTTTCTTAACGGCTTTCTCAAAGAGACGGTGTACATGCAGCAGCCACCAGGATTCAGTGATCCCTCTTTCCAACGTCATATTTGTCGTCTCAACAAAGCCTTGTACGGATTGAAACAAGCTCCTCGCGTTTGGTACCAGCGCTTTGCCAATTTTTTGCATGGTCAAGGTTTTAGCATCAATACTGTTGATGCCTCTCTTTTTACTTTTCATTCTGTTCAAGGTTCTGCAATTCTTCTATTATACGTTGATGACATAATTCTCACTGCCTCTACTCCAACCTTGTTGCAACGTATATTATCTCTTCTGCAAGCAGAATTTTTAATGACAGATCTTGGAGAGCTTAGTTTTTTCCTCGGCATCAAGGCGCAGCACACAACCAGTGGCTTGTTCTTGCATCAACGGCAGTACATTGCTTCTCTCTTGGCCAAAGCTGGTCTTGTTGATGCAACCCCAGCCTCTACTCCATTGCCGCCAAAACAAAGCCTCTCCTTAACAGATGGTGTTTGTTATCTGAACCTGACCAACAACGATACCGTAGCCTAGTGGGAGGGTTACAATATGTGACGTTTACTCGCCCAGATGTCACCTTCGCTGTTAATTCCATCTGTCAGTTCATGCATGCTCCTACTACCACTCATTGGCAAGCTCTGAAACGCTTACTTCGGTATCTAAAAGGTACCATGGATTACGGGTTTCTCCTTCGACCGACAAACCTGTCCTCTTTGGTTGCTTTTTCTGATGCAGATTGGGCGGGGTGTGTTGATACTAGACGGTCAACAACTGGTTATTGCATCTACCTTGGTGGAAATCTTGTGGCGTGGACAGCGAAGAAGCAACATACGGTCTCTCGCAGCAGTGCAGAGTCTGAATATAGAGCCCTTGCTACAACTGTTGCCGAGCTTTGCTGGATTCGTTCTCTTCTACAATCTCTTCGTGTCATACCTGTGGAACCAATTCCGGTTCACTGTGATAACTTGTCCACAACACACATTGCCAATAACCCCATTCAACATCAACGTACGAAGCATTTGGAAGTTGATCTGCACTTCGTTCGTGAGAAGATTAAACGGGGAATGGTTTCAGTGCTGCACATTGAAAACTCCATCAACAAGCTGATGTTTTCACTAAATCTCTGGGAACCAGTTCCTTTCGTATGCAGCGTGACAATCTGAGTTTGGCCTCACAGACCCAGCTCCGATTGAGGGGGACTGATAAGCATCTATCCTAGTCCTTATCATATTACCTAGTTGTGATTATATGTAACTCAGTTGTATAGTTTATCCTATAGGTGTTATACTGTATCATGTAACTTATGTCAATTGCTATTAATACAATGCACGGTAATCAGAGGAGGATTACCTGTTTACAAGACTCTTTTAAACACGAGTATGTCTGCTGTCCGGGGGGTGTATTGGTTTGGGCGCAATTCTCCGTGATAGCCAAGGAAGAGTCATTGCTATAAAGGCCATGTTCATTAGTTTGGAGTACTCTTGCTTTGATGATGGTGAGGCACTTGGTGTTCGTATGGGCCTAATCCTAGCTCGCGACTTGGAGGCGCCCACGGCTAGTCTTGGAGTCCGACAATACTTTGGTGATTCAAGCTCAAACACAAGCCAATCCAACTCCATTCCTTCTAGTAGTCTCCTCCGTAATATTCTTAGTCTTTTTTCTTGTTTTATGGATACTGTTCTTGGTTACATTCCTCGTAGTTGTAATAAGATGGCTGCCACCTTGTTGTGGCTTGATACTCCACCTATTGAACTTGGTGCCAGAAGATGTTGTGCTTGATGCTTGAAGTAATGAAATCTGGATTTGGAGTTCTTTAAAAAAAAAAGCAATATTACTATTATATAATCAAAAGGTCCATCTATACAAATAAACGATTGAATTATTATTTTGAAACTAATAAGTCGATTTTGACAAGTAGACCCATTTCAATTTGTGAGGTGTCACTTTAATAGTTAGAATTGTTATGTTATTGTAAATTGTGTAAGTTATAATTAATAGGTTGTCCTCTAAAAATAGTTTGGTTAACCTATTAATATTAACAATTTTAATATATAATTTAAGATAGTATTTAATGTTTAAATTTAAATAGAAATACAAATATTCTTAGATAGAGGAAGGATTTATTGTTATTTAAATTTTAAAATTAATTTTAAAAATTAAATTGAATTACTAATAAATAATCAAGGAAAGATAATTCACAGGGAATATGATGCTCTGGAGCATGACCCATATCCGTATTATAAAACCCCGAAACAAAACCATGGCAGGTGAAGTGGTAGCGTAGAGAGTCTTCTTGTAAAACCATTTTTCAATTCAACCAATGAAACAGAGGAAAGTGTAGAGGCGAGCATGGAGACATATTCTTGTCTATCCTCTTCATCAAATCCCTCATCATATCGGTGGCATAAGACACTGAAGGTTAAGTCAGCTGCATCCTCACCATCAGAGACACAACACGCAAAACCCATATTCCAGCTTGGATTTCCCACCCCAACAGCAGCAGCTAAGGTTAAAAAAAAAAAAAAAGCATTAAACTCTCTTCTCTTTCAGTTCTTTAAAGACAACTTTTCTGAGCTGACTTGCAACTCCAAGCTTAACTAAAGAATACAATTTTTGGCATCTTTAGTTTTGTTATAAAACTAAATGTTGCTGTAGATGTGATGTGATTGAATCCATTAATATTTGTTGCACTCCACTCTCGTAGTATAACAGGAACACAAGGATGGTTATCACCAGCTCCGGCAATGTTGGTGGAGCACACATTGCGGGATCCCAATATGAATATGACTGCGAAAAGTAGCTAAAGACCTTTGATGAGACAAAAGCTGGAGTCAAAGGCCTGGTAGATGCTGGGGGGCTGCCTAAGATCCCACGCATATTCGTTGATGACCAACTCAGGCTTAGTACTGGAGATTCAGGATGCACCGAGATTAGTGTACCGATCATAGATTTGGTGGATGCTATTGGGAAAAGTTGTCCAAGTCTTCGTGGGGAGATAGTGAATCAAGTCCGGAATGCAAGCGAGCAATGGGGTTTCTTCCAGGTTGTTAACCATGGAATCCCAGTTTCTGTGTTGGACGAGATGATTGATGGGGTACGAAGGTTCCATGAGCTAGACACCCAGGAGAAGAAAATGTTCTATTCCCGAGATTACACCAACAATAAGGTTCTTTACAATTCCAATTTTGATCTCTACTCTGCACCATCCTCTAACTGGAGAGACTCTTTGACCTGTGTCATGGCTCCCCATCCTCCCCATCCAGAGGAATTGCCAGCAGTTTGCAGGTGTGTGTGTGTACGTACACCTTTACTTTACAGGAATGTGCTCTTTTCTTTCATAACCATTCAATCAACTCATCAATTTCCCCTTACCATTTAGTTATTCCCTATACCCTCTATATATATCTTGGTGAACACATATATATATGAGAATTGGTTTTGCAATTACTTCAGTAAACCCCCATATTTGCAGGGATGTAATAGTTTTGTATACCCAAGAAGTGATGAGGCTAGCAGTCACTCTCTTGTAGTTGTTATCAGAAGCACTGGGTCTTAAGTCTTAACCCCAACCATCTGAGAGATATGGGTTGTGCGGAAGGGCTTTCTTTAATAGGCCATTACTACCCACCATGCCCTGAACCAGAACTGACGATCGGCATCAGTGGCCACGCTGACAATGGCTTCCTCACCGTGCTTCTGCAAGATCATATCGGTGGTCTACAGGTCCTCCATGACAATAAATGGGTTGATGTTAAGCCCATCCATGGGGGACTTGTGGTGAACCTTGGAGACATGATACAGGCAAGTTCCTTCTACAGCAGAACTGCAAACTCTTCTGTTTTAGCTTGGTTTATTTTCTCTTCGCAGCATTATGGACAAGTGTAGTTTCAATGCAACGGAGGTCTATATTTCATTTCCCTGCGTCATAATCATAAATATCTGTGGATGAATTTGTTTTTTTTTTCTTTTTTTTTTTCTTCTGTTTCTTTTAATGCAGCTAATCTCCAAAGACAAATTTGTAAGCGCATACCACAGGGCACTAGCAAAAGATATAGGCCCTAGAATTTCAGTAGCATGTTTCTTGAGAACACAGTTTGCAGAAGAATCGTTAAGGGTGTATGGTCCAATCAAGGAATTGTTGTCAGAGGAAAACCCTGCAGTCTACCGAGAAACCACTATTAAAGACTTTCGGTTGCACAAACTGTCAATGGGGTTCACCAAGTCTGCTCTTCCTCATTTTAGGCTGTGAATGACATTCATTTCAGGCGTGCAATGCCGTTCCATCCTAGCCATGCATGCTTCAAAACCACTTAGACTACTTTGAGTGCCTCATGTAATTCTGTTCTGTACTAACCCTGAAAGCTCCATTGTGGTAGGATGCAATGCACACACACATCTAACGGTGCTGCAGGCTACAATATCAGATCAAAGATGTTCGTCGGATGTAGTAGGTCCCGTGAGTTGGATTGCCATTTTACGTGAATCGAGCAGGGAAATACTATTATGGGTAGGCAGTGAGAAAATCTCTTGCAAATTACTGTTTTTTAAGTCATTGGATCCCTGAAGTCGTCATCACATGTCAAGCAAACAAAACTAGTTTGTAGGTGTCCTTTACAATCCTTTTTATATGTTAATTACAATGTGCAATGGTGTCCGTTGCTTAACTCTGCCTTCCTATCCTTATACGGGACAACAAATTCACAAGGCAATAAGTGATTGGAGCTTGTTGTGGCCTGATTTTTTTTGTTCTTTCTTTGTGAATAATTGTTTTTCCCATTTATGTAACTTTGAGAAAGTTTTGATTGCTTCAACGGAATCTGGAAAGAGGAATATGGGATTTTTTTTTTTATTATTATCTTTTTACCATTGCCAGTTCGTCTAGTATCAGTATGTATTTTTGAGATTCTTTATTGATAAGTATGATAATGTATAGAAAGTGTTAATGAGGAAATTTGAAATCTATCTATTACATCCTTGGAAAAGGCCATACCAACACCATCATCATATAATACTGCATCATTATCATTGTGAACAACGGATGATGACTGCCTTCGCAGAACCCCAGTTGCGGAACGGTTCAGGCGATGCTAAGACAGCCCCGAAACCATATGGAAAACTGAGGTGCTGCACTTTAAACCACCAAAAAGCCTTAAGAATGACCTGCTCAAACATCTGTTCAACGCACACCGGCTTTGCCTTGAAGACCAGTTCATTTCTTGATAACCATATTGTCCATAAGAGAGCAAGACCAAGCAACAACCAAATTTGTTGGGAGTGACTTGACCCCGCCACCTGTGGCCAATGCATAAACCACGAACGACGTCACCGTACTAGCACATACCCATAAAACACCCCACCATCGACATAAACGAGCCCATAAGGACGCAGCAACATGACAATGAAAGAAAAGATGAGGCAAATCCTCCAAAGCCAAACTACACATAGGACACATAGCCGCATCGTCTGTAATAATATGCCTGCGCAAAAGTTCACCCTTCAGCGCAAGGCCCCCATTGAGGGCGCGCCAAAGGAAGCAGGCAATATGTGGAGGCACAAAAGGCAGCCAAGGCAAAGGCTTGGAATTCGTCACAGGTGCACACAAGCTATGAAAAACACTACCAACAGAAAAGAGTCCATGATTGCTTCGGAGCCATAGCCATGTGTCCTCAACCTCCCCTATTCGCAACAAGTCATGTAGCACATCAAGAAATTTCTGGCATGTATCAAACTCCCAAGAATACAATGCTCGTTCCCATGCGTCCCCATGCACAATGGACAAATAACCATGGTGATAAACTTCCCGTAAAGTAGCATTCTGAAACTTAGCAATGCGAAATAGCCTGCAATGAGTGTCCTTCAAACAACCCAGTATAGACCAAGTATCTTCCCAGAATCGAATCCTCTCCCCATTACCAACAGATAAGATAATCCCGGAATTCAAGGGTAATCCAGAGAAACCCTCATAATCACCACTGTGAATAATATTTCTCCAAACTGGGGATGCCCGAGAAGCAATGAAAGATGGAGTGAAAGCACTTCCAGGCACACCACATTTCGCATGTATAAGTGACCTCCATATAGACCCATCTTGATGATGGTACTTCCAAAGCCATTTGAAAAGCAAAGATTGATTCTTAGCAATAAATTCTCCACGCCCTAGCCACCATGCTCTTTAGGCTTAGCTATTTTAGCCCAAGCGATAAGACACAACTTTTTAGTAATAGTAGTACCTCCCCAAAGAAAAGTACGTTGTATACGCACCAGCTTTTTCGCCACAAGGACAGGGATGGTGAACATGGATAAGTAAAATAGGGGTAAAGAAGACAGAACCGACTTCAATAACACCAATCTCCCTGCAAAAGACAAGAACCTGCCCTTCCAGGAATGTAATCTCGAATGAAATTTTTGTATCACCGGATCCCAACTCTTAGCGAGTCGCATGTTTGCACCCAAAGGTAACCCCAAATACACCATTGGTAGCTTCTCAATCTTACAAAGTAAACTCCTAGCAATGCTATCCACCTCCGAATTTGGTAAGTGAATCCCAACCAATCCGCTTTTGTGGAAGTTAATACTCAACCCAAACAGAAGCTCAAAACAACGAAACACCCTCTTTAAATTGATCAAGGAATTCATGTCTGCCGAGGAAAAGAGAAGAGTGTCATCGGCATATTGAAGCAGAGAGATGGGCATACCATGTACTGTAACTGGTGTAACCACATTATGGGGACCAGACCTAAAATTGAGTCGTTTATGGGCAGACAGTATTGAACGTCTTTGGTTGGGCTTTGTACAAGAACAATTATAAACAGACCTTCAGGCTTTGATTTGATTAATGATATTCGTATTACAAAAGATAAACGCGACCCAAACGGCCGCAAATTACAGGTTCCCTACACTAAGCCCCTGCGGTCTTATAATTTTTCAACCGTAGGCAGCGATTACAACAGCGAGGGGAAGTACTTGTACACACTTTGACAACACACGGAATAACAAAGGGTGAAGGATAGGGGTTAGGAAAAGATAAGGGTTAACGAGAGATAAATTTAAAGGAGTTTAAGGGTGCCAGAGATAAAATTAAAGGAGTTAAGGGTGCAGGAGATGAAACATAAATGACATAAATGTAAAGACTTTAAGGGTGCGAGAGATGAAAAGTAAATGACTTAAAGGTAAAGTAAATGACATGAAAAGTAAAATAAATTAAAGGTGCATAGTTGTGTGTGTGAATGTGTCGATCTCTACCCCCTCTTGTGTTTATATAGTTGTGGGGATTCCTTTGGGGGCACGTCTCCTTAGCTGTCTTCTTGGCGGACAGCAGGTACCCTCTCCTCTTGCATCTGATCGTATTAGGCCTCTCATGCGGCTCTCAGATGCTGACACACCGCAGGAAGTTTCGGCGGATGACCCCTTTGCCCCTCGTTTCCTTCTATCTTGTGGCCGCAGGTAGAGGTTAAATGGAACTTTTCCTCCTTTGCTCCGCAGGCGATACTAAGCCAGGGCTTGTTCTGTTTCCGGACTCTGGTTGGGCCTAATTCCCACTTAAGCCTCCTCTTAGTCCCTTGGTCAATTGGGCTTCTTCTCATAGGCCTTTAATACTCAATTAACGGCCCGCCTTTAGCCCATTATTGAAGGGTGCGAATTTTGGCGTTAACGGATACCCCCTTTTTTCCTTGGGCGTGAGGCCCACGAAGAATAGAGGAAAAACAACTTGAAGTATCGTGGATTATGCTTCCACGACATCCGCATCCACTCACTCTAGAAGCATTCTTTTGACTTTTGAAGTACTTTCGTTCCTCAATCTTCCAGAGCATGCTTCCCCCGACAGAAGTGACCTTCATATTTCGTCATCTCTATCACCATATCTCCTATTCTCAGCATGGCCTCCCAGTCCTCTACTCTGTCCGATCCCTATGCCGGTCTCTCCAATGATTTCCTTCTGTAGATTCAGTTGGATCCTACCTTGACCGACGAAGCGATGGTCGAATGTTTTCAAGCTGCGTTGAGACATCTGGGCTGCCTCGATTGCCTCCAAAACCTCTGGTATGACTCCAATGGTATCACTGTTACCTTGGGCCCTTCTTCACGCTCTGATCACCCGATTCCTCAACGGGCATGCATGAATGATCCGTTATGGGCTCATCCTGCTACCTCGGCTCTAGATTAACCCTCATAGTTTCGCCCCTCGATGTGTATTTAAAACCCATACTGTCATACCTACTACACCATTCCGCGATTCGATGACCACCCCCGCACCAGCCCTCTCACTAGTCCTCGAACCATCAAAGAATAGCTTCCACACCTTAGGTTCGTCCTGGGCAATTTCAAAATCCCCCCGGGCAAATACCCTAAGTCTCTTGATAGGTGATCCGCCAGGAAATGTGCTATGGCTGACCCATAACGGCTTTCTGGGAACATACTCCAAAGAAAATTTGGACAGTCCCAATACCCACTTTCCAATCCAATTCCAGAGAATCAGCTTAGAGAGCATGTATTTGATCACGTCCGTTTGACAGATGACCTGAGTTGTGGTGGACAACATGTAATGTCACAGCTTAGTGTAACTATAATAGAAGGCTAAACACAACTTCTCGAACGCAGAATATCTCTGTTAAACTTCTATCAGAATGCAGTTTAAGTAATACACGGCCCCCACTCTTCCTGCTTTGTCTTTCTGGGCTAAAAGACTCCCAATAGACGAGTCGGTCGCAGAAATGTACAAGAAGAGAGGTCTGCCCGGCACTGCCGATGTCATCAACGATGAATTGACCTTGTATTACTTGATAGCCTTGAAGGCGGCCTGATCATGTTCATCCTATACAAATTTTGCGCCTGGTTTTAACCTGAGTAATCGGCTGAAAGGCTTTGTCTTCCCTGCCATACTAGATACAAACCTCCGTATGTAGTTGATTTGTGCTAGCAAGCTTTGGAGCTTCTTCTTGTTAGTTGGAGGGTTGGGTCCAGTAATGGCTTTGGCTTTGTTGGGATCAACCTCGATACCTCTCTAGTGAACTAGGAAACCCAAGAACTTCCCACCTTTGACGGCAAAAGCGCATTTGAGCGGATTTAGCTTCACCTTATACTGTCGCAATCACTCAAATACAGCTTCTAGGTGACCAACATGGTCCTCCTTTCTTCAGGACATGACCACAATATCGTCGAAGTAAGCACTTAGAATTTTTCCAATGAAATCATGGAAAATAAGATGCAATAACCGTTGATACATAGCCCCAGTGTTTTCGAGACCGAATGGCATTTTGACCCATTCGAAGGTGCCCAACGCACCAGGGCATCAGAATGATGTCTTGTGGACATCGTCCTCGGTAATGGCTATCTGATTGCAACTTGAATACCTATCCATCAGACTGAGCAGCTCATTTCCAGCCGCCTCGTCAACCAACATATCAGCCACCGGCATGGGATATTCATCTTTGGGCATAGCCCGGTTTGGATCTAGAAAATCTATACAAACCTGGATCTTGTCGTTCTTCTTTCTAACCGGTACTACGTTGGACAACCATTCGGCGTACCGAGAGGTACGAATGAACCCTGCCTGTAGTAAACTTTCAATCACAAATTTTACTGCGCATCGATGTCTGGGGACATCCTCCTCAGTCTCTGTTTGACTGGCTTAAAGTTAGGCTTCGTCGGTAGTCTATGCTCCACAATAGCGTTGTCTACCCCCGACATTTCAAGATATTCCCAGGCAAAGCAATCCTTGTTCCTTCTTAGGGGCTCTATGTTTTCCCATTCCAACCCAGGCTCCATTGTCTCACTAATATAAGTAGGTCGAGGATCCGTATCAGATCCTAAGTTAATTTCCCGTATCGGATTCTGGGCCCATGTAGTACTGCCATTCTTGGCCTTAGGAGCCGGTGGAACATCATCGACCATAGGTTGTATACCCCCTGGTCTTCCTCCAAGATGAGCTCTTAGCCATTTTTAGCCTCACACACTCCATTGACTATGTCTTCGGCCAGTAAGGCTGATATGTGTTAGCGTATCCATGCATACCTTGTTGTCGGAGCTATTCATCATCCAGTTCTTCAATGACGGGGCCAAAACACATCCAACTTACATATGTTGGCCTTATAGGAATCCTCGACATAAGTTTCATCACAACCGTAGGTGTACTCCAGGAACAACCCCCCGACTCTCCGTCTTTATTGGTCCCTTGGAAATATATGGGAACCGCACCCTCTTGGAAATACCAATCATCGGCAAAGTTTTGGCCTGTAAATCCAGTTAACTGATCAACTTGTACCGCCTCAACTTCATTTCGCGTGTTCCACATGAACAAAGTCTGATGCAAGGTTGACGGGACCGCCATGTTATTGTTAATCCAGTCCCATCTCAGCAGGGCGTTATATGTGGTTTTCCCAGGGACCACGAAGAATGTTTCCGTCTTTGCTCTTGACCCTACTTTGATATCGAGTGGCAACATTCCCAGCAGCTCTGTCTGCTCGCCAACGAACGAATACATGGTAGTGTCCGTTTCCCGTAGGTGTTCTATCCCTTTGCCGATTCTCTTCAGCAAGTTCCTTGGAACTATGTTGAGAGAAGCTCCTTCATCAATGAGTACCTTCCACACTGGCATACCCTAGAGGAGGCCGGTGACATACAGAGGCTTCAAGTGCCTACTTTGGCTAGTCTTTGGCTGCAAGATTTTGATAACCGTTGTTGGCTTGAGGTCTTCATCAGCCTTGTCAAGGTGAGTTTGCCATCGGACTCGTTAAAACAAACCACGGCCTCCCTAGGTTCCTCCTCGAACACATCTCCTTCTAGGAAATGGGCCTAATTTGGTTTGGCTATGAAGGTCCGCGGTAGGACATATGCCATGCTTATCTCCTTCAAGTCTTCCTCCTCTTGTAGATCCAGATCTTCCAAGGCATCGATCATCTGTTTGCTTCCCTTGGGGATCCATATTAAAGGTTTAGTCTTGGGCCTCCAAGCCTTGACTGCTGTTTGAAATCGATGCCAGTCTGTTTCAGGAAAGGTCAGCCTCTTTTTGGCCAGGATCCGTTGCCTTATACCTCTCTCGTCCTTCTGGATGGCCGGTAGGCTGTCACCATTTTCCATACTAGGTCAGTTCCCCTGTGTCATAAACTCTGGACTTAACCTTTCTCGGGGTTTTCTTGACCTTCGGACGGTCGGTTATATGCTCATTCCTTCCTGTTTTAGAGTTCTTTGGCCTTTTCCCACTGGACCGACCATCCTGTCCCTGCCTACCTCTCTTACAGCCTTAAGTTCTTCCACTTTGGGCCTCATTTGTTTGGAACAAGGCCAGGTCGGGTACGGACCATCCGCTGTCCTACTTCCAAGTCCTGCCTTAGTCGTTGCGGACAGTAGCGTTGAGACCTTATCAGTCCGTACCGTTCTATTTGGATTTCCAGGTACCCAATATGTCCCAAGGTGGTTGGCGGTCCAGCCCACTTTCTTTTAGGCTCGTTCTTATGCCACCTAAAGTCTTCTGGCACCCTAGGCTTGATCATTTTTTGGTTAATTTCTGGGACTTTTCGGACGATTTTGGATTTGACGTAGACCACTAGAACACTCTGCTGACATGTTGGGCACTGCTTTTTGAAGTGCACATGCGTCACCTTGGTTGCCATGCCCTGTGGTGGAGGTTTGGACTCTTCAACCTTTTCCAGTTCTACCAGCGATCTTGTGCAACCCTTGGTGCCTTCTGGGCACAACCTGCCCCTAAAGGGGGTAGTTTTGGCGAAAAAGACACCATGTTGATCGATGCCTTGGGAGGGAACGAATTAGCGTCGACCTCCGTAGGGATCATTAACCGACCCTAGTTGATAGCCTTTTGGAGCTGGTTCCGAAAAGTGAAGCAATTTGCAGTGCCATGTGTCCACACGTTATGCCACGTGCAGTATTTCTTCCCGACTCTTTCTGCCTCGAGAGGGATCCTATAGTTACCTTTCAGTCCCAACTACTTGGCCTCCAATAGTTGGTCAAAGATCTCTTCGGCCTTTGTTAGGTCAAATGTGTATGTCATTTGTTTTGAATCTCTGGTCTTGGTTGACTTGGGTCTGCGTTTCTCACTTTTCCTCAGGGCCTTACTCTCGTAGGGATTCCCATTAACAAATTCGGCCGTGCATACCTCCTCTCCCAGATCTTCGCACTTGTCTGGCTAATCATCAAGTACCTCCTGACAAGACGCTTCGTAGGGACCTCTAAAGGCACCTGGGTAGGCTCGGAGGCTGGTTTGGAATTTACCAATCCTTTCCATAAGGCTGGCTACTTCAGTGAGGTGAGAGACATCCTGAACTGGATGCCTACTACTTTCTCAATGAATTCGGGCTTGAGACCATCAAGAAGGAAGTTTACGGCCTCTCACTCGGGCAGAGGTATAGCACATTTTACCCTTAGGTCCCTAAACCTGGTCACGAATTCCAGGACCATTTCGTTAGTCTTTTGCTGTATCCAGGCCAAGTCTGAGAGGGTTACTTCTTCGAGCTCCCTATGGAAACAGTTATGGAATAAGTTCTCCATGGCCTACAAAGTTTGGACAGAATCTGGCTCTAGTGTGGAGTACCAGTAGAACGTCGGTCCTGTCAAGGATTCCCCAAACAACCGCAATTTCAAGAGATCATTGTTACCGACATCCCCACACTGGGCGGAGAACTTCACTACATGCTCCATAGTGGAGACCGTCCCATCTCCCGAGAACTGTATGAATTTCAGTCTCTTAAAACCGTTGGGAAAAGTATGCAGCTTGTCAATCCAATCTGGGTATGGCATGCTATACATGTGTCGTCGTCCATGTCGTACCTCCAGCCCTATGTCACGTAGGAATTTGATAACTTCCCTTCACTATTGCAGGTTTTGACGGGAAAGAAAGTTTGCCACTGGTTGTGTCATAGGCTGAACACCCCCCACTAGGGCTACTAGTTGGGCGGTTGGCTGGACATTCTGCGGTATGGCCGCTGGCAGCTATGGAGCTGGCTATTCGTAAGGAGCCTGCTGGCCTCACACAGGTGGGGTCGCCACGGGCGCTTGCATTACTATCGATTGGGTCGGATAATACTGAATCCTAGGCTGCTGAACCACAGGCTGTTGTGCCGCAAGTGCTTGGACCGCAGGCTGTTGAACTACGGGTTGCTGCACTACAGGCTATTGGGCCGTGGGCTGCTGCGCCACAAGAGCTTGCGCCTTAGGCTGGACTCCTGCGATTGGTAGGGCATTAGCCGCAGGCTGAAAGCCTTGCGTTGGCAGCTATGCTACCGCAGGTTGATAGGCCACTGCGTTTGATAGATCTGGTTCCAGCTCATGTTTCCGTTGCCATTCCGGGGAATCATGTTATTTTTTGGATCAACTTGTGCTGGTATCAAAGCATTCGCCGGTACTGCCTGTCCTGGAGCCGACCCTTTGCCCCTCTGGTTGCTCGATTCTGTTCCATTATTAGCAGCAAGGGCCTAATCATATCGGCCATTCTCTGCTCTTGTTCGATCGACCGCTACACCGGAGAAGTTTCCAGTGTTGTACCAAGTACTAGATTTGTGATTTGATCATTATAGGATTGTCGTAAAAACATCCCGGTATGGTCGCTCGGAGCATCGTCGGCTGCTGGCCAGGGACAAGGGATTCCATGACTGCTCTGACCCTAACTGAAACGCCCGTGTCCCAATTTATTAATATAAGTTAAATATTTAATACAAAATGACCAATTTGCCCTTATCATTCCCGGGACACGAAAAATCATCAACAACATGATCACAATCAAATCAAATAATAACAAATACAAAGGAATCAAGTACGCAGCGGAAGACTATACGAATGATAACAAGTATGCATTGAACCCTATGGATCCGACCCGAGGAGAGGAAAGCACCGCCACCTGCTGATATGCTCTTCTGATCAACGTTCAGCTAGCCTGTAATAAACTGTGAGGGGGTGAGACCAACCACTGTCTCACCGCAGACAAATAAACCAATAATATACAAAACAAATCAACTACAAATACACCGGCA
>JAKUCV010005067.1:0-49315 GCA_028386065.3 Turnera subulata | reverse complement strand
GCGGCACGGAGAGCAGCGACAGAGGATCCTCATCGCCTCGCAACCTCAGCCTCTCGTTCCTCCACAGCCTCGAATCACGGGGTCGAAAGTGGAGAGCGTGGCGGCGCAAGGAAAGGAGGAAGACAGAGGACGGCGTTACACCCCGTGGGAGGCGATGGCGACACAGGCTCGGGCCTTGTCCCTGAACCTCTGGTCGTCTTCGTCGGCGTGCCTCGATTCCTCCTCCCCTAAATCCTCCTCTGGCCCTGGCTCCCAAGTTCAAGAGAAGCAAGCATCATGGCGGCGGCAGCTTGAGAGATAGAGAAGAAGAGCTGAGAAAGAAAAACAAGCAGAAGGGAGCAGGGAGGGTGAGCCGTCGGGAGAGAAAAAGATGGGTAGGGTGAGGCGCCGTCAGGTATAGAGAAGAAGAGAAAGAAAAGAAAAGAAAAGAGGGAAGTAGGAAAAGAAGAGAAGAGAAGAGTATTTAGGGTTTGGCCGGCTCAGTTCCGAAACGACGTCGTTTCGGACTGAGGCGCGGTCAACCCTCGCCAGTCAACATTTTTTTTTTTTTTCTGTTTTTATCAAAACGACGTAGTTTTAATTTCAACTACGTTAAAACCCCGTTTCACCCCGAAACAAGTCCCCGTTTCCGACGAAACTCAAACCCCTTGTAATACCAACCTAAAAACATCATTTCCAGGGAAAATAATTTATTCCCATAACCAAAAATCTGGAAATTCCTCAAGGGTATAATTGGAATAAAACTCAAAAATCCCTAAAAATTAATTACCGAAAATCCGGGGCGTTACAGTTCTACCCCACTTAACAAAATTTCGTCCTCGAAATTTCAAGATAAGTCAAGCAACCAAGTGCTTAGCTGACACAGACAAGTGTCACCCAGTATCAAAATACCGTCGGCCAAACCACCAAGTAGAACCATCATGTCCATCAAATACATTTCCAAGCAAGAACCCAACATACCCAAGTCAATCATCAACTTAGTCTAACATGATCAATAGATCATAAGATCAAAGCTCTAAACAAAGATTCTTATCCAATCATAATCAACAATATTAATACCCGAATCCACAAATCGTTTCATTTATCATCAATCAACCAAAAACATATCCCAATCTTTTAACCCGTTACACATAACCTCTAACACCAAAACCCCAAGTTGTTACCTAAGTAACAAGATCATCAATCCATTGTGAATTCCTTAAGACCAACACTCTATAAATAAATTCCATGTTCTGAACCTCAAAGTAATTCCTTTATCACACACCAATTCAGTCAAATTGTATATATCCCATAACGTACCATTAGGCACTAGAACTCAATCGTTACCGAAATTTCATAAATGCTTCTATACCTTGGATTCCTCAACACCCGAATATCCTTACATAACTCATACTAATGAATCTATCTCCCAAATCATAAGTACCACGATCATCAAAATACTTTTGATAAAGAACCCAAATATTACAAGGTCACTCCAACATACACCTTAACATACTTCCGACATTTAACCCATCACACTCAAGACGAGCTCACAAATCTATTCCTCAAATCATTCCTAGCACAAACATCAAAGTTTCTCCGACAAAGAAGTTAAAATATCATTGTATCTCTCAACACATAATTAATAACTTAGCCTTTGAATCATAATATCCGAGATCACCTCAAATTCAAATCTCAATGTAAACATACTTCCAGCATCCTCATCCAACACACAAGCTATAACCTCAATAAAGACTCATGATCAAACCTTGTTATCACAATCACTATCAATATCCTTAAACTCACCAAATGATCTGCCTCAAGTATCTTTAGAAGATATTTTCCCAAATACACCATTAAATCAATCCTCAAATTAGTTCAAGAAATCATCTCGCACTCCGAACAAGATCTAGCCATAAAATAATTCCACAAGTAACTACAATTCCTCACGTTTATATCATCAAACCACGAATAACTTGATCACCAAGATCACAAGAATCAAATCTACAAGTATCACATAAGATCATCTCCTAACAGACTTAACACCCGAAAACAAATTGATGGTTCTTACTTGTATTGGCCAGTTCGTCATAGACAAGGAACATAAACCAAGATTCAAGAGTCTACACCGACTCTAATAGATCAGTGGATAAACCACAAAATAATCTTTACTACAGCCTAAGCTGTAAAGGTAAGCATATCATTTACACAATAATACCGGGTCACTCCGACCCTCAGCAGGTGCGTGTCCTCCACCGGATCCATAGTACGACTCACTATATGAATGCATATGACTATGCAACAGACAACACAGAAAGGAGCAGACTCATGCACATAAGAGCACAAAACGTATTCACACATCCCAAAGGATCTACAGCCTGCTCCGCTACCAACTGAAACGCCCGTGTCCCAATTTATTAATATGAGTTACAAATTAATTATAGATTGACCAAATTGCCCTTATCATTCCCGGGACACCCGTATCCCAAATTATTCATTAAAGAATATACATCATGTGAAGTGACCAAAATGCCCTTCTACCCGGGATACAATATCAACAACAAAATCAATGAACATTTATACAACAAATTACACAACAACGAGTATGCAGCGGAAGACTAAACATAAGATAACATGTATGCAGTGAACTCTATGGATCCGACCCGAGGAGAGGAAAGCACCGCCACCTGCTGATATGCTCTTCTGATCATCGATCAGCTAACCTGTATAAAACTGTGAGGGGGTGAGACCAACCACTGTCTCACCGCAGACAAATAAACCAATAATATACAAAACAAATCAACTACAAGTACACCGGCAATGGCAACAGCAAACACAGAGCACAACAATTCACAATACATAACACCAGTCATCACCAGACTTCAACCATCACTATCATTACTTATATTATTATCTTTGTTATTAAGGTTAAGTATTTTATTTAGGGCCCTCTACTGTGTGCGTCGAGCTCGGTCCCGTCTGATCAGACAACCAGGCACGAAGCCCAAATAAACAGGCACGAAGCCCAATAAACCAGGCACGAAGCCCAACATATCCATAGAGAGAGAGAGACAGAGAGAAAGAGGGAGGTAGAAAGGGGGAGGTAGAAGGAGGGAGGTAGAACCGGCCATCACAGGCCCACATGCAAACCCGCATGCAATCCCGAGGGGTATTACTTCCCGCTCGAACCAACCGGTCAACAGCCCCACAGTAGACTTAATTATAATTCGTTATTCACATTTATTCCTTAAGAGTTGTACCATACGTTATTTCAATCAGGGTTGTGTGGATTTAACATCTTAAACTCAAGTCCGGGCCTCCAGCCCACAATCCACCACACAAACCACAAAACCATATATCACATTATTTAACACACAAAACAACTCATGCACGACAGGCATAATATATCACACTGGTACACAGTTCACAAATCATGCATACAACATCAGAGATTCCACCAACACAGTACACTTGCAGATAGCCACATCAACACATCGAACAAGCATGCATACAGCATTAAAGACCCAACACATATTACCACATTATATACCAAGGCAGTTAACCGAGCATTGTAGGCAGTAATGCATACAAAGGTTTATAAGTCCTCACCTGGGCCATATTAATTGTCTCAGAAGCCGAAGCTCATTCCACCATAACATATCCGTTAAATGCCGGAAGAGAAGTTATGTCTTGCCGGGAAACCCCGAACCTCGCCGGAAAATTCCCGTCAGCCTCGCCGGAACAGTACACATCTCGCCGGATTCCGGTCAAGACCTCGCCGGAAAACTCCACAGCAAAGCCAAAACTAACCATAACAATTCTGCCATCATTCAATCAACATCCTATTCAACAAACACGTCATGTACACAAGAACACACAAACATAGTTTAGTATATGTACATAGACCTACAATTTCCTAAAGCCAAATTAGATTTTCTCTATTAGCATTAACCACACAACCGGGCCAAAACCAAATCACCGTTTAGAATTGCAACCCAACTCGGAATTAACAGGAAGGAATCGTCGGAGCACTCACCGGAAACCCGCTGTCCAAAACCAGATCAGCAGCGTTCTGAGCTCAACCATTACCGAGGCAGCTCGGTGACAACCCCACCAAATCCAGCAGCCTCCAACTCGACTCGGGGCAACACAGGAACCAGCAGCAGGCCTCACTCCGGCCAAACACGCCACCAACGAACCAACAACACACGAGTCCACCACCGCATCAACCACCGCACCAGAACCGTCCCCTAACCACAACCCCGCATCAGGAATCACATATCCGGCCGTCCTTCGCCGGACCGGCCACCCGAACTCCAACAACAAATCAAATAGGCAAAAGAGTTAACAACAGCGAAGAGAGAAGAAGGAGAAGGAGGGCATGGTGGCGTTGCTTACCCCTCAACGGCGGCACGGAGAGCAGCGACAGAGGATCCTCATCGCCTCGCAACCTCAGCCTCTCGTTCCTCCACAGCCTCGAATCACGGGGTCGAAAGTGGAGAGCGTGGCGGCGCAAGGAAAGGAGGAAGACAGAGGACGGCGTTACACCCCGTGGGAGGCGATGGCGACACAGGCTCGGGCCTTGTCCCTGAACCTCTGGTCGTCTTCGTCGGCGTGCCTCGATTCCTCCTCCCCTAAATCCTCCTCTGGCCCTGGCTCCCAAGTTCAAGAGAAGCAAGCATCATGGCGGCGGCAGCTTGAGAGATAGAGAAGAAGAGCTGAGAAAGAAAAACAAGCAGAAGGGAGCAGGGAGGGTGAGCCGTCGGGAGAGAAAAAGATGGGTAGGGTGAGGCGCCGTCAGGTATAGAGAAGAAGAGAAAGAAAAGAAAAGAAAAGAGGGAAGTAGGAAAAGAAGAGAAGAGAAGAGTATTTAGGGTTTGGCCGGCTCAGTTCCGAAACGACGTCGTTTCGGACTGAGGCGCGGTCAACCCTCGCCAGTCAACATTTTTTTTTTTTTTCTGTTTTTATCAAAACGACGTAGTTTTAATTTCAACTACGTTAAAACCCCGTTTCACCCCGAAACAAGTCCCCGTTTCCGACGAAACTCAAACCCCTTGTAATACCAACCTAAAAACATCATTTCCAGGGAAAATAATTTATTCCCATAACCAAAAATCTGGAAATTCCTCAAGGGTATAATTGGAATAAAACTCAAAAATCCCTAAAAATTAATTACCGAAAATCCGGGGCGTTACACTAACCATCTCTGGCCTATCCAAAAATTGATTTAGCGCTTCGACTTCTGCCGTGGTCCACGCAGCCTGATGCTGCTGGGGCCGCGAAGCACTACTGCTGAGGCCCGCCTGGTTGCCAGCTTGCCCGGGTATAAGTAATGGTGATCTCGGTGTCTGCTGCCCCGTGCTACTTTCAGGTGCGGCTTCATTTCTGACACCTTCACGAGAGAAGCTGGCTTCTTCCATAACTTCCATCCATAAATAAGCCAACCTAGTCTCTAATCTCTTCACCAAAACCTAGCCTCCTGGCTTCGATCTCCTGGAATCTCGAGTTATTCTCCTCTAGGGGTAGTTCTGATTCATAAACCGTGTAGACCCACAGGATCTCCTGAGAGCTTCTTTGATCTGAAGCTGCTCCTGGGTTTCGACCATTATTCTTTGATTAAGCAGGCGTTAGAAGCCTCCCGAAAAACGCACCACAAGTCCTCTTGTCCTAAAAAAGGATTTTAGGAAATAGGATAAGCAACCACTTACTTGCCAAACCGATAACTGAGTCATTCTGGGCAGACGGTGTTGCACGTCTCTGTTTGGGCTTTGTAGAAGAACAATTATAAACAGGCCTTCAGGTCTTGATTTTAATAATGATCGTATTACATAAGATAAATGCAGCCCAAATGGCCGCAGATTACAGGTTCTTCATACTAAGCCCTTGCGGTCTTATAATTCTTCGACAGTAGGCAGCGATTACAACAAGAGAGAGGAGGTACCTGCACACACTTTGACAACACACAGAATAACAAGGGGTGAAGGATAGGGGTTAGGAAAATAAAAAGGTTAACGAGAGAAAAATTTAAAGGAGTTTAAAGGTGCTAGAGATAAAATTAATGGAGTTAAGGGTGCGAGAGATAAAATTAAAGGAGTTAATGGTGCGGGAGATAAAAAGTAAATGACATAAATGTAAGGGTGCGAGAGATGAAAAGTAAATGAAATAAATATAAAGAGTTAAGGGTGACGAGAGATAAAAGAAATGAGAAAAGGATAACGAGAGATAAAAGTAAATGACATGAAAAGCAAAATAAATTAAAGGTGCATAGTTGTGTGTGTGAGTGTGTCTATCTCTTCCCACCTCTTGTGCTTATATAGTAGTGGGGATTCCTTTTGGGGCACATCTCCTTAGCTGTCATCTTGGCGGACAGCAGGTACCCTCTCCTCTTGCATCTGGTTGTACTGAGCCTCTCATGCGGGTCTAACATGCTGACACACTGCAGGAAGTTTCGGCGGAGGACCCTTTTTCCCCTGGTCTCCTTCTATCTTGTGGCTGCAGGTAAGAATTAAATGGGACGCTTCCCCTGACAGAAGTGACCTTCATATTTGGTCATCTCTATCACCCCGTCTTCTATTGCCAGCATGGCCTCCTAGTCCTCTACTCCATCCAATCCCTATGCCGGTCTCTCCGATGATTTTCTGCTACGGATTCAATTGAATCCTACTTTGACCGACGAAGCGAGGCTCGAATGTTTTCAAGTTGCGTTGAGACGTCTGGGCTGCCCCGATTGCCTCCAAAACCTCTGGTATGACTCCAATGGTGTCGCTGTTACCTTGGGCCCTTCTGCACGCTTTGATCACCCGATTCTTCAATAGACATCCCTTCTCACCCGTGCTGGCAACATTCTCCTTGGCCGATCGGTTCTCCTTTCAAATTGGGACACAGAGCGATTCTCCCAGGAATTCTACCCAATCCAGAATTGGCCTCACACTCTCCGCTCCGATAAGTGGCAAGCATGGGTCGATCGTTTGTTACCTCTTCATTCGAAGTCTTGGCAGCGTTTGGGCATATTTGACCTCATTCAGCTCTCTCGTAATGTACCAGATTTGGACCGCCCCTTCTGTTAGGCCGCGTGAATGATCTGTTATGGGCTCATCCTGCTACCTCGGCTCTAGATTAACCCTCATAGTTTCAACCCTCGATTTAAAACCTGTACTGTCACACCTACCATGCAGCGAGGTTTCCTTATGCTTTATGCATGGTTGACTCCTCACCATCGTCATTTCCCGAGTCACATTTGTCCACCCCCAGCTACCCTGGAGCCTATTGGGGGACTGGCGCGATTCAGTCGTGGAGCGCCTCGCTTGCTGTAATGCGCGAGCGTTGATCTTGGATTCGTCTGGTCCACTGTCCTCCTAAGAGATTACCCAGGATCTCATTTATGAAGCAGAAGGGCAAATGGACGAGGGAGTAGAAGAATGGTGAAGAATGAAGATTTGGGGAATCTGGCCCTTTGGCCAAAATTTATTTACTTGGGTAGTTTGTATAATCAACAATTTACTGGTTTCGGCCTTTATTACAGTCTGAAAGCTCAGTTAGCACTCAATTTGTTACAAACAAAACAACAGTGGTCCTCCGACCATGGCTCCTCTAAAGGCACCGATAAACGGTGGCTATAACACGGTGCTCACGGGCGCCACCAGCTGCGCTTGTTCTTCCTGTACTTGTCATACTCTCAACCGCTTATTTCTTTCCAAGGAGAAGACCAATATTTCTTCAAATACCTAATATTAATGGGGCTTTGAAGGTCGACCCCGTCCACAATTTGTAGCTAGTAGGCTCCTCTCGGAAGCACAATGTGGAAAGCAAATGGCCCATTCTTTTTGGGGGCCCATTTGCCAGACCCGCTTTCGATTGTTCTTAGAGGCATGACTACCTTCCAAACGAGATCATCTTATCATTATTTTTAAAAAGTGATAAAAACATCTATGTCTATATTTTTACAGTTTTGCTAAACCATATTGATGCTGTAAAAAAAGTGAGAGATATAATATGAAGCCAAATATCTTGCTTGTATTCTCTTAAAGTGCCAGGTGTTATCTCTAAAATTTGTCTTGAGATGTATCTTGCTATATATATTCTTGAGATGTATCTTACTATATATATATATATAATAGATATATTAATCCATCCTTTTATTTGCTAATTGCACCATTTTACTATTGATTTTGCACCCTTATTATAAAGGAGACCAGGTGCAATTTTTTCCATTCAACCAATGTTATCCTATATGTGAACAGATTGAATATCAGGATACCTAAACATGGTCATCCTGATGAGTATTTGTATTAATCAATATACAAGGCTGTGTAGTTACAAGACTTCTAGTCATGTTAACAGATTAGAATGACAACCATACTAACTAACTATAAACCTTATCAGCTAACCTTATTAGCTACTACTCTATTACTCCCCCTCAATTTGAGGGTGATTTTACAGACCAGACTTAAATTGTTTCTTAACAAAAGAAAACTTGAAGTGCCAAGTGACTTGGTGAAGATATCAGCGAACTGTTGTGAGAAATCCACATGCACAACTTGTATATACCCTTGTTGAATCCTTTCTTGAATGAAATGAAGATCAATTTCTAGATGCTTGGTTCATTGATGCTGAACCGAATTGTTGGCTAGAAAAGTAGCAGATAAATTGTAACAGTGTACAACAATGGGCTGTTTTGGTGGAACTCGAAGTTCACTAAGTAGATTTCGTAGCCATGACACATTTGCAACAGTACTCGCCAAAGCTCTGTACTCAAATTCGGCGCTACTGCGAGAGACTGTGGGCTGCTTTTTGGCAGACCAAGAGACTAAATTGTTTGCAAGAAAA
Source organism: Turnera subulata (assembly GCA_028386065.3). NCBI lineage: Eukaryota > Viridiplantae > Streptophyta > Magnoliopsida > Malpighiales > Passifloraceae > Turnera > Turnera subulata. The sequence continues at coordinate 40,510 of JAKUCV010005067.1, read as the reverse complement.
AAACAATACCCGGTTGTGGAGTGCCGTGTATCAACACACCCAGCCAAGTCAACGTCACTGTAGGCTGCAAGACTCTGGATTTTTGTTGGTCGAATGAGAAAACCATATGTTTTTGTGCCAACCAAGTAACGTAGTAACCCGTTTTACTGCCTTCCAATGCTCGGTGGTGGGGGCATGCATGAATTGACAAACTGAGTTCACAGCATATAAGATATCAGGGCGAGTAAAAGTTAAATACTACAAGGCACCTACCACTGTGCGATACAACCATTCCTCATCAGGAGACAGCAACACACCTTGGTGAATTGAAAGAGTCTGCTTCGGTTGCATTGGCGTCGCTGCCGCCTTAAGATCAACCATATCTGCCCGTGTAAGAATGCTCTGTAAATATTTTGACTGATGTAAGAACAGACCATCACGAACATGCTCAACCTGGATCCCCAAAAAATAGTGCAACGCACCCAGGTCTGTCATAGAAAATTCTGTCTGAAGCAAAGACAGCAATGAATGAAGAAGAGCATTTGATGAAGCCATCAAAATAATATCATCAACATACAAGAGTAAAAATGTTATTCCCTGAGAAGAATGATGAATGAATAACGACAAGTCTGATCGACTATCTGTAAATCGATGTGCCAGAATAAAGGTGGCAAAGCATTGGTACCACGCTCGCAGGGCCTGTTTTAAACCATACAGCGTCCTCTGCAACTTACACACATGATTGGGATAGGAGGCATCTTCAAACCCGGGAGGCTGACGCATATAAACCTCCTCTTTTAAATAGCCATGCAGGAATGCATTCTTTACATCTAATTGTCGAATCTGCCATCCACTTGAAATTGCTATTGAAAGGATGGTTCGAATCGTTGCTGGCTTCACAACTGGACTGTAAGTTTCGTTGAAGTCCTCTCCAACTCGTTTTGTGTACCCTTGGGCAACAAGTCGCGCCTTGCTTCGAGCCAAGCTACCATCTGAGTTGAATACTTGGTTCGATACACCCATCTGGATCCAACTATGTTTGTGTGAGAGGAGGGATGAGGGACCAAAACCCATGTTCTATTTTTTAGTAACGCCTGATATTCATCCATCATGGCTTGTCGCTAGTGATCATGCTTTGATGCCTGAAGATAGGTTTTTGGGTCGGTTTCTATTGTGGAAGAGAGGAGTGCAAATTTGGGATTCGGTTTACGGATGCCGTCTCGCAACTGAGTTGTCATCTGATGGATTGGTTTGGGAGGAGAAGGAGTAGGTTGAGATGTCTCTAGAGTAGACATAGGCATTGGGGCAGCGTTTTCTGATTGCGTTGAGGAGATAGCGTTGGATGGTGAGTTGGACTCTGGTGAAAGGTGTGTAGTTGGTACGGCAGTAAGGGTTTTATCTGGTGCTGTTGATGAGTCAGGCGAAAGGGGGAGGGTGAGAGGGGAGAAGTGGAAACAAAGAGAGGTTGTGTTGATGTCGGCTGTGTATGGGGGCTAGGGTTTAGTGGTGAACCAGAGGCGGGAAAAGTGTGTTGTGAAACAAGTCTAGCAGGTGTCAAAGTCAACGATGGAACCAGTGTGCCAGGTAGTTGGAAAATTGCGGTGGGATCGAAAACTGGATTAGATGGGGATTGTGGAGGTCGAGATAAGAAAGAATAGGGAAAAAAGGTTTCATAAAAAATCACATTCCTGGATATAATCACTTTGCGAGAGGCGATATGATAACACCGATAGCCTTTGTGATAAGATTATATCCCTAGGAAAACATGTATATCAGTGCGTGGAGAAAGTTTGTGATTGCTGGGTTGCATATAGAGAGGATAGAGTGGTGGTTGGTTGAGCCGAAAGGGATGAAGACCTACTCCGCTACCGTGAACAGATTGAATATCAGGATACCTAAACATGGTCATCCTGATGAGTATTTGTATTAATCAATATACAAGTGTTGTGTAGTTACAAGACTTCTAGTCATGTTAACAGAGTAGAATGACAACCATACTAACTAACTATAAACCTTATCAGCTAACCTTATCAACTACTACTCTATTAATATGTTCATAGCATTTATTTATGTAACAAACAGAAGAGCTAGCATCTCAAGTCTCAACCATTCTGTTCAATTCATGACCAAAAAGGTAAAAAAAAAGGAAATTACTAATTGTGTGAGTTGTGCGGCATATTATGCCCACAGCCACGTCAATGGGACACCAAGTATTTTTGGCACATAAGTGAAGTTGACAGCAAATGGGGAGAACAATTTTGACTGTATGTATCCAATGATATAGCTAATTATTAATTAAGCTGCACAACATCTCGAAAGATGATCATTTACAATACCAAAGCACAAACCTGCTGCCGATTCCATTCCAGGTAAATTGATGTTGATTAATAAATAGTTCCATTGTCGCCTTTTGTTCTGTTTTGTGGCTTCTTCTAGCACTGACTAGATTGGATATGAAAAGTTGCGATTCTTGTTCTGGTTTCTCTAAGTTACCTTCTGTGCGTTTCTTCTACGAATGATTCTCCTATGTAGGGGATAATCTTATGGTGAATTAGACAAAGAATCACACAAGAGCTTGTTTCTGGATTTATTACATATAAACAACCCGTGTTTCTTTTTTTTCCTTTCCTTTAGATCATTGAGACTTATGCGTGCGTGCTATGATACAAAAGAATTATGCAGGAGGAGCTGGATGGATTGTGAGGGTGTGAACACCCAAATTTGACCCACGAATATTTTACTAAAACTAAATTCCAAAAAATATCTAACTTGAGGTTAGTGAGATGATCTGATTTTGAGTTAAGATATAATAAAAATTTAATTTAGTAGGATTAATGTATTTTGATAATCTAAACCTTTGTGCATCTAAACCTAGGAATTAATAAGATGATTTAATCTTAGGGTAAAACATATAATAAGGTTTATTCATATTAAAATACATTTCATTGTATTACTTGGGCTCTTTTAGTTGTTTTTAACCCAATTTTATTGGGTTGATGTATTTTTGGGTTAGGAATGGGTTTAAAGATCCAAGTAAATATATTCTCTAGAATTTATCCAGCCCATTAACAGATTTCTTGCAGGACAATTTTAGCTCTAATTTTCGTGGAAAATCAGGGCTAAATCATCATTTATGTAGAAATGTTGTTTTTGGTAAGATTTAGTATGAAATAGGCATTAAGGTGTAATCAATTCGTTATGGAATGATTTAGGGGGAGTAATGATCAAGTAATTGAGTAATTCTGGGTTAATTAGGGGTTAATTACGCGGTAGGATCAATTCAGGGCTAAATTAGGGGAATTGGAGGCCGAAAAAGGAAAGAACGGATGACACGCGGGGTGACCGGCGGTCACCTCGAGACGACCGCCAGGTGCTGGCGGTCATCCCCACATGACCGTTGGCAGCGGCGGTCATAGGTACCCAGAATCTCCGATTTTTGCTGATTTTGTTCCTAATTTGATCCTACGCAGTTTTGGACCAGATTTGTGGACATAATTTTCACCATTAAGTAGGTTCACTCCCCTAGGCTTTCCAGAACACTATAAATAGGACCCCTTACACACATTTCAAAAGGAGGACACACTTTTCTTACATATACACCTATAAGCCTTGTGTGCTTGGAGAAACTATACTTCTCCGAGCCTAGAAATACATTCTTTAAAGCAAAAACTCTGGAGGATTTTCGTGGGAGACACTAGCAGTGGTTCAACAAGGAGAGGTCAGGAAGAGGATCAACCATAGAGCTTAGAAGCTGCAAGAAGGTGGGTGTAGAACTTAGCCCATTGCAAGGAGCTAGAGGAGGGCTACAAGAGGTAACACTAAACCCTCTCTTTTGATTGATCTTTGTTGATTACATGCTGATGCTTTTAATGATGTAAGTGGCTGATTTGTGCCATGTTTAGAACTACGTGGCTTTGAACCCGATCACTCGGGTACGTAGGTAATCTCGGTCTTGCAACGGGATGCAAGCCAATTCTTCTTCTTCTCCCCTTCTCTTTACCTTCCATACCTGCACACTTGCACCAGGCACACTTGCATTTCATAATTGCACACTATCTCGACCCAACATGGATGGGTGCCTAACACCTTCCCATCTATGACGAACCCCCGATCCCATAACTTTGGTTTGCCATGACCATGTAGCCTAAAGGAGTCATATCAAGGTTTTTTCCCAAGTTTTATCCTTAATAAAACTAGGGTGGCAACTCCAAGATTATGGGATTGACCCGAAGAAGGAGGTGAAAGGATTAGGTGAATAGGCCCGAGTGATTTTGGGTCGGGAATTCACAGTTGGCGACTCCGCTGGGGAAGTAGTGGGTTCAAGAGACTTTGTGCAATTGTTACATCTTCTGTGCCTTTTACTTGTCATCATAGGTGCCTCGCATTCATAACAATTGATGTGAAGCCTTTACCTTAAGAGGTCAAGGGAATCCAAATCCGCTACATGCTTTCCTTAAGCGATAGTGGTTTGAGTGAACCCGTTTCTCAATGCTTAGCAATGATGGGGATTAATTGGCCTTGGACCTCACGCGATATCCTTTATCACATGTGAGTAGGTCAGCCTATTCCCCTAGCGGCAATCTTTTGGGCCCCAACTAGCTGCATACCCTGAACATCTCATGCATTATGAATCAATAAGTGGTATGTGCATTTGAGTGATTGACTGTTGTGAATTCAAGAAAATGTGAATAGTTTTGCCACTTATTTTCATAAGCCCTAAAACCCAATGAGGTAGTATATACTGGGAAGTTTATGGGATACCGAGCCTCTGATTCCCGTGCTTCGAATACTAGTGCAAGATCAGTGAAGACCACAGTGCTAAAGTGGCTGAGGAATCCATGGACTTATTGAAAGATCCGGTGGTTAGGGATGCGCTGTTGGCATTACAAAAGGGGAAGATGGCGTCCCCTGGGAGTGATAGGGGACAAGTGTCGAAGTCAGGCAGTGAGAGCAAGGTGGTGGTCATCCAAGATGAAGACTCATTGACACAGGAATCCAAGGGGGATGAGGTAAGGCTTAAGAGAGTGGAGGAGTGATGCGTTTTATTTACTCGTGACTTTTTCAAATTTATAATTCTTGATCAATTCACAACACGACACACAAATAACTCACGAGTAAATGCAACGATTGTTAACTGCAAGCGCACAGTGTACTATGTAGTGTTGTAGTCTAATCAAGGTCGATCCACGGAACAAGGGAAATAAGTACTACCTAATGTCACAACTTATGGTTATCTAGGCAAATCAAATAAAAGATGGTGTAGGATGATGTCGAAACTAACAAATAAAAAGAAATAAAATTGCAGATTTAATCTAAAGTGAAGTTCTATCAATATCTAAAGCAATCTAGGAAATCGGGGTTCACACAATCACTATCTAGGTTTATTATGCATGGAATCGATATCTATGTTGATGTGTGATTGTGGGCAATTGTTTCTAATGTCTTAATCCTCAGCTCTTGCATGTTTCAGCAAAGATTACTACCTAGCTCTCGCATAGCCTAGCATCAATACTAAACTCATTAAGCACAAAACAATCAATCAAACCCTGAGAAACTATTAGCTCTCGCATATTTTAGCATCAGTCAATCTATGTTCTTCAAGGTATCATCATATAAATCACGCAGCTCTCGCATGTTGCAATCAATAAGAATCAATCCAAAGTAGATAACTAATTCGGCACACATAGATTGAACAATGAACACAATCAATTGAATAAACATCAATTCATATATAATAAAAACATAGAAGTAATTGGCTACATCCCTAATCCTAGATTAGAGAATTAGTTCGTCATAATAAAATAGCAAATCATCAAAATCTCACAAGAATTCATCAAGTAAACAATTAAACAGAAAGAAAATCGAATAAAAGAGAGAGTAGTGAAGTCGGGTAGCCGATTTGTGTTGGTGATGAAGGCGTCGACTTGTGCTCCTCTGGTGACGACTTCTGCTGCAATTGGACTGGTGATTCTGGGACTTTAAACCTTCAAATCTTGCTGGAAAAATGTTGAATTTTTGTGGGGAATAACCTTTGAAATTGGATGAGGAATTCGGCACCACCTAGAGGATCCAAAAGAGTGAAAACCCTAACCCTACTAGTGTGTGTGACCTAATAACTAACCAATTCGGCAGAGCTTCGCCCACTGACTTCTGCCTCTTGAATATGTTGACTTAGGGGGTCCTTTTATACTGTCTTTAGCTGCTGGAAGTCGGTGGGGCTCTCCTTCTTTGAATGGAAATTGAATTCTTGACTTGCACTCCAAGTTGGACTTTTGCCTGTTTTCTGACCCTAAATTTACACGCCACTTAACTCCTAGAAGACGTCCGAACTGGGCATTGAGCTCTTCTACAAAGTTCTAGATAATGCTTTCAGCTTTCTTTAGAGAAAAAGAACTCTTCAGTTGGACTTCTGAAGCTCAAGATATCGCCGAAAAACTGGGTTTGGATCGGCACAGAAAAATCTGCATCCTGGGCTGGATTAAAATAATAACTGCTCCTTGTAGACACGTCCAAAAATTACGAAATTTAATCCATAAAAAGCTCTGGAAGTCTAGTTTTGTCTCCAATTAGTCTCACTTAATTTAGATGCCTAGAACTCCCGAAGCCATCAAAATAGTCGGCTGTGTTCACTACAGAAAGTTTCCTAAATTGGGTTTGGTGTCCAAACTTGGCTAAAAAGCTTCCATTCTTCAATAAAAACGATAAATTCCTGATAAAAACATTAATCAGCAAAATTGAAGTACTAATTGACACAACGCATAAAAACACACAATAATATAAAGATTATACACATAATCGACCAAGAATACATAGTAAAAGCCATTCAAAACCATCATAAAAACACTAACATTTAGATGTTATCAAATCTCCTCAAACTTAAACTTTGCTTATCCTCAAGCAAATAAAACGAAATGAACCAAATGAGGGTTTTAAAAATCTCCACCTAATCACACAATCAAAAAGATTTCATATCAAGACTTCCAAGATAATCACCAAGAGCTTACGAAAAACATTTAAGATCAAATGCCAATAAAGAAAGAAAATCTCATGAAAAAGCATCCATGCCATAGTCAGACTTACCTGTGCAAGCTTTCACACAAATCACTTAGCAAAAATCGATTTCGCATATGCATGCAAGAATGAATTGACGTCTTGAAAATTTGAAAAACTAGTCCCATAGGCAAATTCCAGAACTTAACTCCACTATTATGAATAAACACTCTCAAAAAGATCAATAGGACTTTACAAAGGGTTGTAATGGGGTCTTAGGTAAAGGTTGATCAATGAAAAGGTGTGTAGGAAATCAAAGTTCAAAAATTCGCTTAAGAAAAGATTGCAATATGCATTATCAAGAGAATAAAAAGAATTCTCAAAGTGCAAGTCTTGAAATAACATCCATCATGTGATCATCAAAAGAAAATTCAACTTGTTTCAGGAACCATTGATTGTGCTTTCTCATCTCTTTTTTGAATTTTTTTTCTTTGAAATTTTTTTCTTTTTTTGAATCGACTTTGTCGATTTTCTTTTTTTTTTTTTTTCTGCGCTTGACATTCCATAACATACATGAAACAATTGAAAGTGCAAACATCTTCAATGCATAGATCTTCTTGGATATGAAAAGATATAGTACAATTGCACTTATCATAGAAAGAATCTTGATAAAAACATAGAACAAAAATCTCTTAAGAAACTTTGAAAAATAGGGTATGGATAATGAAAGAAAAGAATGGTAGTTATAAGGCTTCAAATGGTTAAAGATGGATAAATGTGGGTAAAAAAAGAAAAATTAGCTACCATGATTTAGGCTCAAAGGGGTTAAACAAGGGATAATAATAAAGGGTAGGCTTTTTATTGGCTTGTTGGTTCAAACAAAGAATGCCTAAATCATCTCTTTCATTGAGCATCTATGAGAAAAATTCGCTTTGAAAAGTTCTGAAAACTTGTTCTAGGACATATATGTTGATGTCAAGGATTTGAAAAATAATGCATAGGGTGTCGAAAAAATGCTAGGCAAAGAATGCTAGAACTTGCATGAATTCATCGTAACTAAATATGAACACAAAATCAATCAAAAATCAAACTTCTTGCTTCTAAAAGAAAAAGATTTCAAAAACTCAAAGTAACTCTCTTGGTTATCCATCAACAAAAACGTCTTGATCATAGAATGGTGGGTTTGAAAACAATTTGAAAAAACAAAGAAAAATCTTTTTGTTTTTTTTTTTGAAAATTTTTATTTTTTGTCGATTTTGAAAAACAATTTTTTTTTGAAAAACGATTTTGGAAAAACAATTTGAAAATCAATTTGAAAAAGTAAAGTAAAGTTGAAAACCGATTTTGAAAAGAATTTTTGAAAAAGTAATGGCTTTTTACTAAGTAATCTAGAATAAAAAATATGCATACTCATTATATTAAAGTAAAAAACATGCTTTTTACTGACACAAAACAAAACAAAAACAAAGAAATTGCAAAGAAATTTGTTCCCCCTCCTCAAACTTAAATCGATCATTGTCCTCATTGGCCAAGAAAGAAAAGAAACAAAGGGTAAAAAGATAGGCACATAAGAGAGGCACTCTCCTTAAACTTAGATTGAAGCACGTATAGCACATAACAAAAGATAATCTAAGTAAGAGAGAAAGTAAGAATAAACCATAAGAGAGATAGAGAAATCGAAATTGCATTGCCACTAGGTATTCATGACACCAAAATTAAACGCATCCTATAAAAGTAAAGACATAAAGCAATAAAAACACAACACATAGAATGATGATGCATGAAACTACTCGGCAAGTTTGTTCTCTATGTTCTCTAGCTTCTTCCTAAGGTGCGCAATGGTCTTCTCTTGTTCATCCAATTTACTGCACATGACTCACCCTAACTTATCAACAATGGCAACCAACTTATCCATTTGAGAGAGTAACTGGCCGGTGGTCTTGCTGAGATTGGCGATGCCATCGACTTGAGCTTCCCATCCCATGAGAAAGTCGAAGATGTTGGAGGAATCGGACTCCACAGATGATGTAGGTGATGGTGGCTTACGGTGGATTGGTTGTGTGCTAACACAAAAGGATTCCTCATCAACCTCTTCTTCATCACTAAAAGGATATGGATCAACGGGTTCATGGAGTTTTAGGGCCATAGCTGCGGCAACATGCTTATGCACGGTCTCAAGTGCGGGGTTAGAAGGGGTTAAAGTGTAGGGATCTAGGTTAATTCCTAAGAATTTTGCGATATGAGTGATCAGCCCTCCACATGCTATCTCGCCTTCTCCTTTGCAAATATGAGCAAAATTTTGCAGCAACCAAAGACCTCCATTGAGTTTGTACCCGTGTACCATGCAAAAGAGTACAAAAAGCTCATCACATTGCACCTTGTGTGCATCTGTGGTTCTTCCAAAGAAAGAGTGTGCCAAAACTCTGTGTAAATACCTCAGTGCATTGTCCTTAATGCACAAGTCATTAGCCAAGCCTTTGAAGCATGCATATGAAGTACTGCAAAGTGTATTCCACATGACACTTGCGTTAAAGCCACAGCTAGGAACTCGCCATCCTTCGGCATCAAAACCAAAAATCTTGTTGAAATCAATTAAGCTAATCTCATAGTCTTTCCTTGCAAGCCGAAACTTGACATAGCTGGGATCATGAATGTACTTGAGATCCATGTCATACCCAAAAGTAGCAAGAAACTCATAAGTAAGCTCCTCGTATGACGACTCCTTAATCTTGCAAAAATCGACTAGTCCTATGTTGGCAAGGTACTTGCCAATCGGCTCCTCAAGATTGTAAGATTCAACCACCTCAAAATCAATGTACCTCGTAGGAAGTAGAGGCCTCCTAATCAGCTTGTCAAACCCAGCGCGATTCGCTTCAAAAATCCATCTCGGATTGTACTCGGTAAACTTAGGCATAGGCATAAAGCGCGGGGTATGGTCGGTGATCGTGAAGTTGGGTCGGAAATGGTTGCTTGTGGGAAAAGTCATCTTGAACTAGGGCTAAAGAGGGTAGGAGACGAAAAGAAAAACCTAAAGGGTGCTAGAGAAGTGAAATCGGTACTAGGTGTATGGATGTCTAGAGCTTGAATGTTTTGGTGTGGAAAAATAGGGGGGGGGGGGGGGGGGGGGGGTATGGGTGTGTATTTATAGGCTCTAGAGGCGGTGGAAAAAGGGGTGTTGGTGCCGACTTCTAGTCCTATGGGTGCTAGGAATCCTCCTCAAACTAGTATTCAAAGTGGGTGTGTTCTAAGAATCCTATTTCGCCAAGGATTAGAAAAACCCTAAAAATAAAATAAAGACTAAATCCTAATCCTAAAAACTAAAGGAATACTAACCTATATATTTTTGGTGGGCGTAGGAAAAAAAATTGCAAAGGGGGTGCTGGTCCAAAAATCAAAGTCGGTTGCGTGGCCTCCTTGCTCTCGGGTCGGTGCGCCTGGGTGCAGATTGGCGCGCCTTGGTGCGCGTGGGTGTGCCATCGGGTGCGCTGGTTGGCGCGCCTGCAGTCTGGTGGGTGCGCGCTGACCTGTGCATTGGCGCGCCTTGTTGCATGCTGATGCGCGGGTTGGTGTCCCTTTCCTAGCCCGTGGGCGCTAATTGTCCTCCTTATGCGCCACGGTGCACTAATCGGTATATCCTATCCCAATTTTTTTTTGTTTTTCGATTTTTTTTGTTTTTCGATTTTTTTATTTTTATCTTTTTAATGAATTATGAAAAGGTGAAAAATCCTAGGGTGTTAGAAAAATAAAGAAAATCCTAAAAACTAATCCTAAAATTTGTCTCCTTTAATTTAGCCTAGTTTGTTATGAGCTTGCCATCGGAACCTAAGGGTATGTGCTAAATCTATATGAATGCGTCAAAACAAATAAAATTCAACAAAGCACTCAAGCAAATCATCACACAAATTACACAAAAAAGTAAAAGTTTGAGTTTAAGAAAAGCTTCTCTGATTAATTTGATGAAGAACTCGTCTTGACCCTTCCAATGTGGTTGATCTCTCCTCGAAAAATTCCTTCTTTCTTGCAATCTGCATAGACTCAAAAACAAAAACAAAAAATTAATAAAAATAAAAGACTCAAAACACTAAACTACCTTAAATTGTGGGTTGCCTCCTACACAGTGCTTCTTTACTGTCGTCTTAGCTGGACTGGATGGATGGGCGGTTATGGTGGATCATGAAGCTTTTCGGTGAATCGCCTCCCATGAAAATCGCCTTGATACTGGACATGATCATGATTGCTCTCATCCTTCGGAATGTATCCCATGCGATATAGATAATCAACGAACTCGGCAAACCAAGGAGGTTTCTTTGTAGAAATTGCATTGACCACGGCGAGGCAATCGTCCGACAGTGCGTCATTAATCGGCTCCTCCTTTTCTTGCTTCTCGTCTTTCTCCAATTGCAATCGTGATAAATGATCAGCAACTAAATTCTCTGTTCCTTTCTTGTCCTTGATCTCTAGGTCGAATTCTTGCAACATAAGAATCCATCAAAGAAGTCTTGGTTTCGCATCTTTCTTCTGGAGCAAGTACTTCAATGCAGCATGGTCCGTGTGAAAAATCACCTTGGAACCTAAAAGGTAACTCCTGATCTTGTCAATTGCGAATGCAACTGCTAATAACTCCTTCTCCGTAGTTGCATAATTAACTTGAGCATCATCTAGAGTCTTGCTTGCATAATAAATGGCGTGCATCTTCCCATCTCGGCGTTGTCCTAAGACTGCGCCTACAACATAGTCGCTTGCATTACACATTATATCGAACGGAAGTGAATAATCGGGGGTTGAATGATGGGTGCCGAAATCAGCTCCTTCTTGAGCTTGTCGAATGCTTCCATACAGTGTTCATCAAAGACAAAACACACATCTTTATTCAAAAGATTAGTAAGAGGTTTGGCTACCTTTGAGAAATCCTTAATGAATTTTCTGTAAAATCCGGCATGTCCAAGAAAACTGCGAATCACCTTGACTAAATTCGGTGGAGGTAAGGTTTCTATCACATCTATCTTGGCTTTGTCTACCTCAATCCCACGTTCGGAAACTAAGTGTCCAAGAACAATTCCTTCTTGTACCATAAAATGGCATTTTTCCCAATTAAGTACCAAATTAGTCTCCTCACATCTTTTAAGTACCTTTGATAGGTTAGATAAACAATCCTCAAATGTCTTCCCGTAGACGGAAAAGTCATCCATGAAGACCTCCATATTCTTCTCTATGTAGTCAGAGAAAATCGCCATCATGCATCTCTGAAAAGTGGCTGGTGCGTTGCACAGCCCAAAAGGCGTCCGTTGATAAGCAAAACTCCCATACGGACAAGTGGACATCGTCTTCTCTTGATCATTCGAGTGAATAGGTATCTGAAAGAATCCCGAATATCCGTCCAAATAGCAATAATAAGAATGCTTAGCCAGTCGCTCAAGCATTTGATCAATAAACGGCAGTGGAAAGTGATCCTTGTGCGTAGCACTATTCAGCTTCCTATAATCAATATACATTCTCCATCCTGTAATATTCCTCGTAGGAATCAACTCGTCATCTTTGTTCTTGACCACTGTCATTCCTCCTTTCTTTGGTACCATGTGAACTTGGGCTACCCATTCACTGTCAGAAATCGGAAAAATAATCCCTGCATCAAGAAGCTTAAGAATCTCCTTCTTGACAACTTCCTTCATATTCTCATTAAGCCTTCTTTGACTTTCAATGCTGAGTTTGCTACTTTCCTCAAGCAAAATGCAATGCATGCAGAATGTAGGACTAATTCCTTTCAAGTCCTCAACAGAATATCCAATAGCTTTTCTATGCTTCCTAAGCACATCAAGTAGCATCTCCTCCTCTACTTTACTCAACTCGGCATTGATAATAACAGGATATGTAGAGTCGGGACCTAAGAATGCATACCGTAGCTTAGATTGTAATGGTTTCAGCTCTACCTTTGGTGTGCTCCGAACATCATCTTTCTTTTCTTCTCCAATCATCTCATAGCTCTTGTCTTCTGTCGCTTCCAATGGTGGCGTGGATTGCAAAATTTCTGCACTTTGGGCAATCTCCAAATCGTCATCTTTAGTAGTGCCACTCGTCACCAAGAAATTCAAGAGTGGATCATCACTACTCGCTACTTTTCTTACTTCCTTCTCAGCATCATCAATAAAATCAACTCGAAAACAACTGTCTTCTTCTAGTGGTCCTTCAGTTGCACGAAAGAAATTGAATTCGATTTTCTCATTCCCAATCCTTAAAGTAAGCTTACCATCACAAACATCAATTTGAGCTCCAGCAGTAGCTAAGAATGGCTTCCCAAGAATAATCGGCATTTGAAAATTAATCTCCATATCGAGCACCACAAAATCGACTAGTACAAAGAACTTCCCAATCTTGATTGGAATATCCTCCAATATCCCCACTGGATACTTGACAGATCAATCCGCAAGCTGAAGAGAGATGGTAGTCGGCTTCATATCTCCAATGTCGAGCTTCTCAGCAATTCGCTTTGGAATAAGACTAACACTGGCTCCCAAATCACATAGAGCTCGCTCAATGCACATAGAACCAATAATGCAAGGAATAGAGAAACTTCCAGGGTCCTTCAGTTTCGGCGGCAGCTTGTTCTGCAGGATTGCACTGTACTCCTCCGTCAAAGCCACTGTCTCGTAATCTTCTAGCTTCCTTTTCCTGGAAAGAATTTCCTTGAGAAATTTAGCATAAGCAGGCATTTGAGAAATTACTTCAGTAAATGGAACATTAATATGCAATTTCTTTAAATGTTCAAGAAATCTCACGAATTGTTCGTCTTTTTTGCTCTGCTGAAGTCGCTGAGGGAATGGAACCGGTGGTTCATAAGCTTTGACTTCAGGCCATATCTCCTTCGGTTGCTCTCTTTTCTGCTTCGCTAGCTTCCACTTGGGAATCCACTTCTCTTGCTCTTGCTTCTTTTCCTCTGCTCCCTTTTCAGGTAACTGCTTCTCTACTTTCGGTTACTCATCTTCTTCTTCTTGCTTAATGATGGTGTCGGCTTCTTCTTCTTTAGGTGGATAAAGATCATCTAATTGCTTGCCGCTTCTAGGTGCTATAGCTTTGACTTGCTCTCTCGGATTAACTGTGGGCTGTCCCGGTAGGTTTCCTGGTGTCCTCATGATCGCCTCTGCTTGCTGCGCAAGTTGCGTCTCAAGCATCTTCGAGTGAGTCTCTATATTCGCCATCTGATTGTTGAATCCTTGCATCATCTCTGTTTGCATACGTTGAGTCTCCATTATGGCTATCATCATAGATGTAAGATCCATGTCTTGATTCTTCGGAAGTTGCATGCTTGAACTCTTCTGCCCATAATCGTTCCTTGCTGTTTCGGGTTGCTCTCCCTCCATGAGAAATTAGGATGATTCCTCCATTTCGGATTGTATATGTTGGTGTAGGGTCCACGTTGTTGTTGGCGTTGATGAATGTAGTTCATCTGCTCAATCGTCAAGTCGTCTCCGGTTGGACAATTCATTGAATTGTGTCCAGCACCTGCACATTATCGCAAATTAAACTCGGCATAACAGCAACAACACATGATTTCACCTGCTGACTCAAAGAATCTAGCTTCGAATTAAGCATTGTCACTGTCTTCTCTTCCAGAATTCTAGCTACTCGCTTGTTGTTCGAATTAAGCATTGTCACTGTCTACGACTTGCTTCTGCTTTCGCTTGTTCGCGCGTAGCTGCTTGTGTAATGTTCTCTCGATCTCCGGATTGTTCTCAGGAATTGGACTTGATGAAGCACCACGTCTCGTCTTGGGCATCAACCAAAATCGACAACACTGTATATAAAAAAGAAAAACAAAAATCGATTAAATAAAATAAAAAGAAATAAAAAGAAACTAATGCGAAAAATAAAACCTAAAGTAATCTAGCTGCAATCTGAATAGTATTAAAACCGTTTGTTCCCCGGCAACGGCGCCATAAAAGCTTGTTGCGTTTTATTTACGCGTGACTTTTCAAATTTATAATTCTTGATCAATTCACAACACGACACACAAAAAACTCACGAGTAAACGCAACGATTGTTAACTGCAAGCGCACAGTGTACTATGTAGTGTAGTAGTCTAATCAAGGTCGATCCACGGAACAAGGGAAATAAGTACTACCTAATGTCACAACTTATGATTATCTAGGAAAATCAAATAAAAGATGGTGTAGGGTGATGTCGAAACTAACAAATAAAAAGAAATAAAATCGCAGACTTAATCTAAAGTGAAGTTCTATCAATATCTAAAGCATTCTAGGAAATCGGGATTCACATAATTACTATCTAGGTTTATTATGCATGGAATCGATATCTATGTTGATGTGTGATTGTGGGCAATTGTTTCTAATGTCTTAATCCTTAGCTCTCACATGTTGAATCAAATATTCAGCAAAGATTACTACCTAGCTCTCGCATAGCCTAGCATCAATACTAAACTCATTAAGCACAAAACAATCAATCAAACCCTGAGAAACTATCAGCTCTCGCATATTTTAGCATCAGTCAATCTATGTTCTTCTAGGTATCATCATATAAATCACACAGCTCTCGCATCTTGCAATCAAGAAGAATCAATCCAAAGTAGATAATAAATTCGGCACACATAGATTAAACATTCAACACAATCAATTGAATAAACATCAATTCATATATAATAAAACCGTAGAAGTAATTGGCTACGTCCCTAATCCAAGATTAGAGAATTAGTTGATCATAATAAAATAGCAAATCATCAAAATCTCACAAGAATTCATCAAGTAAACAATTAAACAGAAAGAAAATCGAATAAAAGAGAGAGTAGTGAAGTCGGGTAGCCGATTTTTGTTGGTGATGATGGCGTCGACTTGTGCTCCTCTGGTGACGACTTCTACTGCAATTGGACTTGTGATTCTATGACTTTAAACCTTCAAATCTTGCTGGAAAAATGTTGAATTTTTGTGGGGAATAACCTTTGAAATTGGATGAGGAATTCGGCACCACCTAGAGGATCCAAAAGAGTGAAAACCCTAACCCTACTAGTGTGTGTGACCTAATAACTAACCAATTCGACAGAGCTTCACCCTCTGACTTCTGTCTCCTGAATATGTCGACCTAGAGGGTCCTTTTATACTGTCTTTAGCTGCTGGAAGTCGGTGGGGCTCTCCTTCTTTGAATAGAAATTGAATTCTTGACTTGCAGTCCAAGTTGGATTTTTGCCTGTTTTTTGACCCAAAACTTGCATGCCACTTAACTCCTAGAAGACATCCAAAATGGGCATTGGGATCTTCTACAAAGTTTTATATATTTCTCTCATATTTCTTTCCATAAAGAGAACTCTTAAATTGGACTTCTGTAGCTCAAGATATCGCCAAAACACTGGGCCTGGGTCGGCACAAAAAAATCTGCATCCTGGGCTGGATTAAAATAAGTACTGCTCCTTGTAGACAGGTCCATAAATTATGAAATTTAATCCACAGAAATCTCTGGAAGTCTAGTTTCTTCTTCAATTAGTCTCACTTAATTTCTATGCCTAGAACTCCCGAAATCATCAAAATAGTCAGCTGTGCTCACTGTAGAAAGTTTCCTAAATTGGCTCTGGTTTCCAAACTTGGATAAAAAGCTTCCATTCTTCAATAAAAACAATAAATTCCTGATAAAAACACTTAATCAGCAAAATTGAAGTACTAATTGACACAATGCATGAAAACACACAATAATATAAAGATTATACATATAATCGACCAAGAATACATAGTAAAAGCCATTCAAAACCATCATAACAACACTAACATTTAGATGTTATCATTACAAATGGGCTTGTAGCTCATTGGCACTCTTGTGTCAAAAGCACAAGAGGGGTGAGGTCTCGGGTTCGAGTCTCACTCTCCTCGACTAGTATCAGAAAAACATTTAGATGTTATCAAGGAGCTATTGAAGGCCATGAAGAGAAAAGAAGATGACTGGAATTTAGACCGTTTGTCCCTATTCCCTGGTGCCCGGTTACCCAAGAAGTTCAAGATGCCTGATATTGAAAAATTCAATGGAACGGGATGCCCTACAACCCATCTAAAGATCTATGTGAGGATGTTGCAACCTATGGGGATAGGACCAGAACTGATAGTTCTGTTGGCCCAGAAAATGCTAAGAAAGGGGGGGTTGAATAGCTTTTTTTCTTTTTTCGGGTTTTTAGAGATTTGGCTCGACAAGAAGCCAAATGTTAAACTCAAGTGGAAATGCAGGAATGAAGATAGAAAAGCAATGGACACAAGCAATTTATAGTGGTTCCCCACGTAGGAGTACATCCACTACCTAAAGGTCCCACCTTTAGGATTTCTAAACTATCCACTATACTAGGCATTTACGGGTTCAACCTTAACCTTTACAGGCTATTATAGGAGCAGCTCTAACCTAAAATTTTCAAAGGTTCAGCTCTAACCTACACTCAAGCTTTTCACAGGCTCAGCTCTAACCTTTACAAGAGTTTTCCCAAGGCTCACTCTCTAACCTATACCAAAATTTTTTCCAAGGCTCAAGCATCAAACCTATCCTCAAAACTAATCCTAGCTTTGAGTACCAAGCAAAACTAATCCAAGTCTTGCTCATAATCACCTCACCAAGATAACCCCAAGAGTGACTCACTCAAAAGGTATTACAAAGGGTTTAGCACAGAAGATTCTCACATGGTAAGCTCAATTTGGAACATAGAATCTTTTAGAGGATTTGGCTCCAGCAGAAGCTAAATATCACAAAATATTTTCATAGGCTGAAGCACTTCTTCTAATGAGCTTTCAGACCTCTTATATAGATTTTCAGGATGGGGAAGCTCTCTCACAACGTGCACATAACGGCCATATGATGTCCAGGTGGCATAGGAGTTGACTTCTTGCTTCTCGAATAAAACAGTCCACGTAGGCACGCCAAATCTGCAGAATACTTGAGTTGCAATTCTTTTTCTTCAAAAAGCTTTCCAAAAATGGAATGTGTGGACCACCATATCTTCCAGGGTAGAGAGGGGATGTGAGGACCACTTTTCTGAACTTTATCTAACCCTTGGAGTGCAAGTTTAACCGTTAGTTGACTTGGTTTAAAACTGTCCACGCAGATGAGCCAAATCTTGATATTACTTGGGTAGAAATTGTCTTTCTTAAAAAATGTTTCCAAAAATGGAAAGTAAGGACCACCAGCTCTTCAAGGGAAGAAAGAGGATGTGAGGACCACTTTTCTGATGTTTTTCTGACCCTTGGTGAGCAAGCAAAACCGTTAGTTGAATTGCTTAAATGTCAACTACTTTTCGGGACCACATTCTTTATTGGCTGAAAGTGACAGGTTACTTGTGTGGACCACCAAAGCTTCCAAGATGCTTAGAAGGTGTGAGGACCAGTTTCTAGATCTTTTTCTAACCCTTGAGCAGCAAGTTTGGATGTTGGTTGGCATTTAAATTGCCAACTACTGATCTGGGACCACACGGAATATAGATTGACAGTGACAACTTGTTCTGCAGCCTGTGAAGCCAAATCTTCTCTGTTTTGGTTTCTTCGTGGAACCAAATGTGTGTGCCAATACTCAAACAACACAAAACACTTAACCAATATGTTTGTTAATCATCAAAAAAATATAATGATCATCAGAAACTTATATTTGTATACTGAACATTTGGTTTCTTCTTGGAACCAAGTGTTTCAGCCAGATACTCAAACAACACAAAACACTTAACCAATATGTTTGTTAATCATCAAAATAATATAATGATCATCAGAATCATTGGAAACATATATTTGTATACTAAACACGATTAGTCTTAATTAATTGCTAATTAAGTCATTAATCATATGTTTAGGCTAACAATCTCGCCCTTTTTGATGATGACAAACATGTTGTGTTGTTTCCTACAAAACAGAGATTAAATCACATTTAACACATGTATATAAACTCCCCATGTTTCGTTGCTTTTCTGCATAATAAATTCTGCACACTTTGATAGCAGCAACATTATTTCATTTACTCAACACACATACTTTCTCCCCCATTGTCAATCCCATTTTCAAACATACAACACATCATATACTTCTCCCCTTTTTGTCATAAAAAAAAAAAATCCATAGGTAAACCCTTGCCGCCAAAAACAGTAGTTAGAAATAAGATAACCAAATAAGTAAGCTCCCCTTGTTTCATAGGCATAACCAGAAAGTTTATAACGCATTCATTTGGCTCATTGAACCAACCAAATGCTCTCCCTACGTATATGCATCGTACACTAAAAAATGCTAAGTGCTCTTTTTGCCAATAGCTCCCCTTATATAAGAGCACAGTATACAAGTTTCTCCTGTATGATTCCATACAAAAAATTTCATACAAGTATCCCTGCAAAGAAATTCTCAACATAACATTTGGCTTAACCATCAGCCAAATATATCATAGATTAACAACATTATAGGCACATGAGTATTTCCTACAATAATCATTTGGATTTTCATATATGCCAAAATTTTTCACATTATAAGCTTCATCGACATTTGGCTGCTCCACTGAGCCAAATGTTGTTCCCTGCATAAAAATTTTCACACACAATATATCGCAGCAGCAGTAGAACAAATATCAAGCAACAACATTTATCTCCCTCTTTTGACATCAGCAAAAACACATAAGTTCCAAAGAAGATAATAGATAACCACACATAACAGCACAAAGCCAAGTATCCAAAAGCAAGCCAAATAATCAAGTTATTCAAACCATAAGTAGGATAGTGATAAAAGTACTTAGCTAAAATGTAGATGGGAATACAATGCATGACCTAAGAGCATCAGATCTATGGAGCATCAATCTTCATCAAAATCATCTCAAGTAAGAACTGCAGTGATTTGGTCAAACTTATCAAATATCTTGATTTGGAATTTCTTCATTTGGCTCCACAAGGAACCAAATTCTTCCTTCAGCTCACTGTTTTCATCATTCATCCCAATAACCAGAGCATTCAGTTCCACAAGCTTATGATCCTTTTATGGCTGCAGATTTGGTCACAGAATATTCCCCTTTGGGATTTGGCTTGATAGACATCTTCTCCAGAGTGTCAACATTGATTCACATGAGCTTAATCGGCTTATCCGCAGCAGTAGGCTTAATCTTCAACTGTTTAGTCAGCAAGGTAATGAGTGTACCATGAGAGTGTTCCTTGTAGATGCCCATATGATGGAAAATGAGAGTACCGAAGCAAATAGAAGATCCCTCGATAAGGCAAGCAATAATCCATTGATCAAGTTTCTTGATCATAGTGCGAGAATTCTTCCTTGGCATGATGATTCGAGTGAGAGTATGTATCAGAGTTCTCTCTCTTGGCTTCATGGAGTTGTGATTACCAGATTTCTTGCTCCCAAAGAGAACCTGATTCTGCTTGAAGTGACAGGGAGTCTTCGGGATGTTGATTGGAGTTCTAGAAGTAGAATCATAGAGCCTTTTCTTGCTCGGTTTCATCTTCAACAATTCACATATCATCTCAACAGTCACTGTGATCTTCTTCCCTTTGATCTTCGTTTTGGTGCAAGTGAGCAGACCATCTTTACCATACTCCACAGTCTTGTTATCATAGAAATCATTCATTAAAGCTTCATACCCTTGTTCCTTCAAGGTGACTAAGGTGGTGAGCTTAGCATCTTTCAACAATTTTGCTACACCGATTCTTTCACAGTCACTTAGAACCATAGTGCAGGTAGGGTATGGGTGAAGTATTTCTTCTTGGCCCTTTTGCATGATCCGGAATTGGTCAGAGCCTTGAGCTTTCTTTTGGAGTAATTTCTTTCTCCTTTTCAGATTTCTCCTCAACTTCAAGTTCTTTGTCATCGTCCTCTTCTTTGTCTTCGTCATCATCATCTTTATTATCATCATCATGGTCATCCTCATTTTCAGAAACATCATCAGACCCTTCTTTGTCTGATTCATTCTCATTCTCCGGCTCATCCTCGGAATTCTGTTCCTTGTCACTCTCATTTGGTTCCTTGTCACTGTTATTTGGCTCTTCATCAGCCAAATCATCAGCAGATTTCTTTTGGCCATCTTCACTCCTCTTTCAAACACAGTTTGTATATGTGTGCTTAGCTTGACAAGTCGAGCTCTTGATGTTGAGTGGTAGGAGTTTGAGATAAGTGCTTTGGCAGTTTTAGTCTAGGTGCATCAGATTTGGTTTTTTTTTTTTTTAGCTCTCGGCTTCTTTCTCTATTTCAGTTTCTGGAACAGTTTTCTCAGCATCAGATTTGGTCTTTAGTTGAGCCAAATCTCCTTCTGGCAGTACATTCTCATCTTTCTTTTTAGATAACAAGCTTTGATTTTCCACAGTCTCATTTTAAGCCTTTTTAGCCGATTATCTTCCAATAATCGCTAGCTATAGACTATTGAATAGGTTTTGGCTCAACTCTGAACCAAATACTACAACTCTTGCTCTTTGATGCTCTTGATGATTTGAATGCATCCATAACTTATTGTCATATGCTCAGATGCTTAGTGCAAGTGTGGAATGTGTGACAATTGAATATTTCTATGTGCTTATGTGTGCAATATGTTATGATATGTATGAACACACAGAAACCAAAAGTGAAGCCAAATCAGAGTACTTATGGTATATTGCAAATTTCAAGCTCAGATCTGATTTTGGTGTATTGATCTTCCTTCAGTGGTTTGGTGAAGATGTCAGCCAGCTGATTTTCAGTTCACACAAACTTAATAGCCACATCCTTCTTCAACACATAGTCTCGAATAACATGATGTCTCACTTCAATATGTATGGTTTGAGAGTGTTGCACCGGGTTCTTAGTTAGGTTGATGGCACTTGAGCATTCTCATCCTTGTCAAGTTTGGTACTAGTGCTTTTTGGTGTTGGACTAGTTTTGGCTTCTGACAAGCCAAATCTTTTCAGCAGCTCACATGTGTACTTTGCTTGATTAAGAAAAATGCTACCATCGAGTTGCTTGACTTGAAAATCCAGGAAGAAATTTAATTCTCCCATCATACTCATTTCAAACTTGCTGTGCATAAGCTTTTCAAACTCTTGACAAAGAGATTCATTAGTAGCACCAAATAGAATGTCACCAACATATATTTGCACAATAATGATATCTTCTTTGTTAGATTTCACAAATAAAGTTGAATCTACCTTTCCTCTTGTAAAGCATTGTGAAATCAGATATGAGCTTAATCTATCATACCAAGCCCTAGGTGCTTGTTTAAGACCATATAATACCTTTTTCTATTTGTAAACATGTTGTGGATGCTCATGGTTTTCAAATCCAGGAGGTTGTTCAACACATACTTCTTCCATGATGTATCCATTTAGAAAAGCACTCTTGACATGCATTTGATAAAGTTTGAAGGATTTAAATGATGCAAATGCAAGCAACATGCGAACTGATTCAAGTCTAGCTACTAGTGCAAAGGTCTCATCATAATCAATACCTTCCTCTTGATTGTACCCTTGTGCTAGTAATCGAGCATTGTTCCTTACTACAGTTCTTGAAACATCGAGCTTGTTTCTAAAGACCCATTTGGTTCCAATGACAGGATGGTCTTTTGACCTTGCAACAAGCTCCCACACATTATTCCTCTCGAACTGATTAAGCTCTTCTTGCACTGCCATCACCCAATTTTCATCAAGTGTAGCATCATTGGCATTTTTGGGCTCAACTTGAGACAAAAAGGAAAGATGTGTGTTGATGTTTTGTAATTTGGATCTAGTGGTTACACCTCTTCTAGGATCACCTAACATGGCCTCAGTTGAATGGCCTCTAGGTGTATGAACCACAGAGTTTCTCTGCTGTGAGCTTGAACCAGATTCCAAAATATTTGGTTGCATTTTGCTCTGAACATTTGGTTCGGGAGAAGCCAAATGTTGTTGAGTCTCAAATAAATTAGGGGGGTTGCACATCTTTTATCTCATCAACCTCAATGACCTGTGGCTGATTTTTTAGGAGTAAACTCAGCTTCTGCATCATCACAAGCTGACATGCTTGACATTTGGTTTTTGCTTCGAATTTTGGCTTTGACAGTCCATCAACCAAATCCTTCTTTGACAGATTTGATATTAGCTCAAGATTTGCATGTTCGAGCCTCCTATGCCACAGGGTTGGAGTCTGTGTACTTGCACTCAAACACTTAATCTCTGGATTAGTAATATCATTTAAACATATAGAGCATAGGTTTCCAATTCTTTTTCCAATAAATGCTACTTTCACATCATCAATCCTACTCACACGACATCGTGATGATTCAAATGTAACTCTAAATCCTCTGACTAACACTTAACATATTGAACTTAAGAATATGAACAATAAGCACATGCTCAATAATAGGATCAACACCAATCTTACCAATACCGAGAATTTTACCTTTGAGCTATCACCAAAAGTTACATTACCTTGGTATTTTGAAAGGAGGGATGAAAAGTTTGATGGGTCACCTGTCATATGTCTTGAACAACCACTATCCAGAACCCATTCATCCTTTGTACCCTGTCATGTAATCAAGTTTTGGGTACCCAAACTAACTTGGGTCCTTCAGGGTCAGATTTGGTTCCTTTCGGAACCCAAATATACTTCACATGATTGTTTCTCTTCCTATAAGCACAAGATCTGAATGTGTGTCCAATTTTTCCACAATAATAGCATGAAATATTAGGTCTATGTGAGTGCTTATGATAGTTAGACCTATAGTGCTCATGGTATCTAGGTCTCTATGGAGTACTAGACTCTTCTTTAACAAATTTTACAGGCAAATTTGGGTTGCTAAAGACCATATGTGTTGCGCCGATCCCACTTTTGTCTAGTGAGTGCTTTTGTTGACCTAGCAATAGATTTAAATTATCTGTGCCTCTAGTGAACTTCTCAAGAGAACATTTCAAATCATTAACACTTTTCTTAAGCACATCATTCTCTTTCAACAACTTTTCACACATAGCAATATTACTAGCAATCTTTGTTTCTAGTTCATCATGAGAATTTTGTATGGCAAGGTTCTTACTTTTCAAAGTTTCACAAGCTTTCAACACATCAACTTGAGCAAGATCAAGTTTTTCATGTGCAATCATATTTGCTCCAGCATCATACTCTAGAATCTCAATATGTTTCTTGTATGCGATGTTCTTTTTGAGTGGTTGTATATACTTATCATGCAATTCACCAAAAGCATCTTGTAATTCATCAAAAGTAAGGTCAGATGAATCTTTTACCTCAGATTCTTCTTGATCCATGAGACACAAATTCACAGCTTCATCCGCGTCTGAATTGTTTGAAGACTCCGAGTCCACCCAAGCAGCCATATCCTTCCTTTTCTTGGTTTTTTTAGGAACCATATATGTTCATCTTTTGGTATGGCCATTTAAACTTGATATGACCTGGGCAGTTGCATCCAAATCACACTAGAGAATCCTTCTTGGGCTTTTCGATCTTCACTCCCCTAGGACTCCTTCCTTTTTGTTGCTTCTTCATCTTGACCTTTGAATAGTTGAAATTAGCACCATCAAAGTAGGATGCCTTGTTGATGCTTATTTCTTCATAAGCCATGATCTATTTCTCTGGAGGCTAATCCACTTCACTGAGAACGAAGCTCCGGTACCACTTGTCGGCCCAGAAAAGGCTAAGAAGGGGGGGTTGAATTAGCTTTTCTTCTTTTTTGGGTTTTTAGAGATTTGGCTCGACAAGAATCCAAATGTTAAACTCAAGTGGAAATGCAAGAATGAAGATAGAAAAGCAATGGACACAAGCAGTTTATAGTGGTTCCCCAGGCAGGAGTACATCCACTACCTAAAGGTCCCCCCTTTAGGATTTCTAAACTATCCACTATACTAGGCATTTACGGGTTCAACCTTAACCTTTACAAGCTTTTATAGGAGCAGCTCTAACCTAAGCTTTTCAAAGGCTCAACTCTAACCTACGCTCAAGCTTTTCACAGGCTCAGCTCTAACCTTTACAAGAGTTTTCCCAAGGCTCACTCTCTAACCTATACCAAAGCTTTTTCCAAGGCTCAAACTTCAAACCTATCCTCAAAACTAATCCTAGCTTTCAGTGCCAAGCAAAACTAATCCAAGTCTTGCTCATAATCACCTCACCAAGATAACCCCAAGAGTGACTCACTCAAGAGGTATTACAAAGGGTTTAGCACAGAAGATTCTCATATGGTAAGCTCAGTTTGAAACATAGAATCTTTCAGAGGATTTGGCTCCAGTAGAAGCTAAATATCACAAAATATTTACATAGGCTGAAGCACTTCTTCTAATGAGGTTTCAGACCTCTTATATAGATTCTCAGGATGGGGAAGCTCTCTCACAACGTTCACATAATGGCCATATGATGTCCAGGTGGCATAGGAGTTGACTTCTTACTTCTCGAATAAAACAGTCCACGTAGGCAAGCCAAATCTGCTGAATACTTGAGTTGCAGTTCTTTTTCTTTAAAAAGCTTTCTAAAAATGGAAAGTGTGGACCACCATATCTTCCAGGGTAGAGAGGGGATGTGAGGACCACTTTTCTGAACTTTATCTAACCCTTGGAGTGCAAGTTTAACCGTTAGTTGACTTGGTTTAAAACTGTCCACGTAGATGAGCCAAATCTTGATATTACTAGGGCAAAAATTTTCTTTCTTAAAAAATATTTCCAAAAATAGAAAGTAAGGACCACTAGGTCTTCATGGGATGAAAGAGGATGTGAGGACCACTTTTCTGATGTTTTTCTGACCCTTGGTGAGCAAGCAAAACCGTTAGTTGAATTGCTTAAATGTCAACTACTTTTCGGGACCACATTCTTTATTGGCTAAAAGTGACAGGTTGCTTGTGTGGACCACCAAAGCTTCCAAGAAGCTTAGAAGGTGTGAGGACCACTTTCTAGATCTTTTTCTAAACCTTGAGCAGAAAGTTTGGACGTTGGTTGGCATTTAAATTGCCAACTACCGATCTGGGACCACACGGAATATAGATTGACAGTGACAACTTGTTCTACAGCCTGTGAAGCCAATTCTTCTCTGTTTTGGTTTTTTCGTGGAACCAAATGTCTCTACCAATACTTAAACAACAAAAAATACTTAACCAATATGTTTGTTAATCATCAAAATAATATAATGATCATCAGAAATATATATTTGTATACTGAACATTTGGTTTCTTCCTGGAACCAAATGTTTCTGCCAGATACTCAAACAACACAAAATACTTAACCAATATGTTTGTTAATCATCAAAATAATATAATGATCATCAGAATCATTAGAAACATATATTTGTATACTAAACATGATTAGTCTTAATTAATTTCTAATGAAGTCATTAATCATATGTTTAGGCTAACGGGTTCAACTATTCCAAAGGACTTTATCGGGAGCGGCTTTGAAATGGTTCATGACCCTGGATGAAAGCAAGGTGAGCAAATAGGACGATATCTGCAAGGTGTTTATAAATCAGTACAACTACAATACCGAAGTAGATGTAATTAAGAGGGACCTTGAGACAACTAAGCAGGAGGCCCAAGAAACTTTTTCTGCTTATATCTCGAGGTGGCGCAGTAAAGCATCATTGAAGGTAAGCAGACCCACTAAAGTGGACCAAGTTCAAATGGTGATCAAGAATCTTCAACCAGCTTATTATGATCGCATGGTCAGAAACTACTATGCAAACTTCATGGCCCTTATCGGAGCAGGGATACAATTGGAATATGCTATCAGCTCTGGGAAAATCAAGGTCCCTATGGACACTTTCACGTCCAGGTAGGAACTTTAATGTGTCTCAAGGGAAAAGGTCTACTGAGGTGAACCATGTTGCTATCCAGACACCACTATAGATTGACTCAAATCCCAGGAATTTTACTCCTCTCCCTATGCCCTTAGAAAAGCTGTTCAATAAGTGTATGGAGAAAGGTTTACTGCAACCTTTGGACCCAAGGCCCGAGTCGCCCCTCAAGGGAGACCCTAATAAGATATGTGAATTCCATCAAATGGCTGGAAATATTACTAATCACTATTCCTGACTCCGCCATGATATCCAGGACATGATAGAGAGGAATGAAATAATCCTGCCTAAGAGGCCGAACACCAAGCTGAATCCATTACCCCTGCATGAGGAGATTGATGTGATAGAAGCGAAACCCGTGCTTGAGTACGAATGCTTGGTGCTTGACCTCAGTGAGTATGTAGATTCAGATGAGGAGGTTGATGTTATCACCAGATCTGGGAAGAAAGCAAGAAGGGCTCCTCTCTGTTTAGACGAACCTGAAGAAGCAACGGATCCTCAAGAGGATGTGATAGTTAAACAGCTGAAGAAGACTCAAGCAAGCATCTCGATCTGGGGTCTGCTAATGGCTTCCCGACCACATCGAGAAAAGGTCCTGCAAACTTTAAACAAGGCCCATGTTCCTATTGACACTGCACCAGAAACATTAGCAAACATGATAGCCTCCGTGGAAACTGATAATCAAACCTCCTTTTCTGATAAGGATTTGCGTCCGGACAGGGGAGTTCATGTTGAAGCATCATACATCACCATCCAGGACAAAGATAACCAAGTACCATTGGTTTTGATAGACAACGGATCGGCTCTGAATGTATGCCGTCTGAAGATTGCAAGCTTGTTAGGATTTTGAGCCACAGATTTCTTGCCATCTTGAACAATGGTCAGGGCATATGATAATGCTCGAAGAGAAGTTTTAGGGATGATGAAGTTGGAAGTAACCATTGGGCCTGCCCCTTTTGTGATAGAATTCCAAGTGCTAGACATCACGTCCAGTTTTAACTTACTTCTAGGGAGGCCTTGATTACATCAAGCGCAAGCAGCGACATCCACTTTACATCAAATGCTGCGGTTTCCTTATCAAGGAGGGGTAGTCACTATTAAAGGGGAAACTACCGAGAAGGATATCAAGCCAGTATTTGGAATCGAAGGAGACGAGAAGTATCTTTGTCGGGTTTTGTCTTTGAGTCCGTCGGTGCTATAATGACAGACAAGGTGGTTTGTAAGCCCCCTTATTACGACCCTTTTGGTAATGTGGCGGTCGTAGAGATCATGGGAAAAATGAAATATTCCCCAATCATGGGGCTAGGGAAGAAACAACAAGGGGTGTTAGAAGTTCCTCGAGTTCACACTGCTAAACCACCCTTTGGTTTGGGATATGTCCCGACCGAGACAAAAATCGAGAGACAGAAGGAAGAAAACCAAGCAAGGGCATGGGCTCGAAAAAAGAAGCAAGAATGGGATGTTGTCAAGGCTCCCTATTTCAAGACATTGAATGGCTACTTTATGGAGGAGGGAGAAGACTTCCCTTTCTGTGGGTTCCCGGAACCATGGGAGTGCACCGTCACGAAGATTCGGAAACCAGGATTTGAGCTGTTCTTCGACTGCTATCCAGAGGAGGAAGAAGAGACAGGAGTAAAGGAAGGAGCCGAGGATGGAGAGGACGAAGACTTTGGCTGTAGGACTCTTTTTTAAGAAAGGGAGGTCGCTTAAAAGATTCCGGCAGTAGTTATGTGCCTAGGTCGTGGTTCAAAGATCGATAAGGACGAGTTGTTTTGTTTTCAATAAGTAAAAGGCACTCTTTTTCTTTATATTGATGACTATTTTTGACAAGTATTTTTCATGCATGCATAACGCGTGTAGATATTGTGAGTTGAACAAGCTCCTTAAAAATCTGTAATGGTTAATCCAAGGACTAATACTAATAAGGGAAATGATAACATTGACAAAGATCATAAGAACTCCGAAAAAGTAAAACGGGATCCAGGCCAAATCCGATAGAAAATATATATATCAAAGTTCTAAGGAACCATGCAACCAAAGGCTTCGGAAAGCGTCCAATGGGTGAAACCGTCAGAGAAAACTCAACAAAGGTCTTGCAATACATGATCGCTAGAGGAAGAAGAGTCTTTGGAAAAGGACAACCAACGCCAGACGAGAAAAGAACTACATGAACCTGATTTCATGAGCCATAAAAAAAAAAGAATGAGCCATGAATACGTAGGAAGCCCCGACTAGGGTCTGGTTCCATTCTTATTAGCAATAGTCCAAAAATTGACAAAAGATAAAGGGAGTTTGTTCACTCATTTATTCGCACACATTATGCATGTAGAAGGATAGTTGTTTTAGATAGGATTCAATTCTTCCTGTGCCTTTTGCAACTCGCTTCAGCACTCCCACCCTTGGTCTTCTTAGTAGAACGTTCAAACCCGGGCGGTGCAGGCCCTTCTAAGAATGTTTCTCTAGCAAGGCGCAAAGGTCCTTCTGGGGCAGCCACATCTCTCTTCAACCATTTTAAGTAAGGCACAAGGGGATGGATCTCAAAGCGACCGCCAGTTGATTCTCTTAAAGGCAAAGCCCAACCTCCCTTGACAGTTTTCAGAGGAGCAGCTTTCATGAGACCCGTGACCGGAGTAGGAATATCAGAGGGAACCGTTTGGCTTTTGCCAAATTGCGTTAATATCCTCCTTGGACGATAATATGTAGATCTTTCCACACCTGGGAGCATAACTTAATCGTTGCATAGAGTACGGATGACCACCTCCTGCATCCCAAGCCACCGACAGAACTAGGTGACTTGTTCAGCCTTGAGATCCTTCATATAGATGACCCAATCTCGAACAGTGTTGAAAGAGACTAAGCAACCACGACAGAAATAGTTTGATGGATCAGCCTGGGGACGCTCAATCAACGTAAGGTGCTCGCATAACCACATCTACAAGAAGAAAGGAAGTTACTATAACAAAGAGGGATGGTGAGAAGAATGATAATCAAAGGAAAGGAAATTAAGTCTATGCACCTGGAGTAGCAGAGGAGAGCCAGTCAATGAGGCCCGGTGATTGTCAGCCAACGTATCCAAACAGTTGAGAGTCTCACCTAATGTGATAGGGACTAGGCTCTTTTCATCAAAAAGTTTAGCCGCGCACCAATCCGAAGAGGGCAAACACCAGGGGATCCCACTAGTAAGATCTCACATGTCATCACAAGAGCGAGAGCATGATTACGTTCCTTCCTCCAATTGGAAATCCTCCTCAAGGTGTTGTTGCGGGCTGCCTAGGAAGTATCGGTCAATGATCTTGGTTAGCTCCAGATGATCGTTCTGATTCATCAAAAAGTTGATCTTACCTTCGGTTAGAAAGAGGAATTTGCTAACTTCCTTCAGGACAGTATCATCAAGAGAAACCATGGCAACACCTTTTATGAATTTGGCATTCAAGAAGGCATTGAACTCATCGACAGTAGGACATAACTCCATCATGTCCTGGCCAAAGCGGAATACATGGCGACTCTTGTCCCAAAACTTGGCGGCAGCACAAATCAAACTCTCTTCTATCACCACACCACGAAGCTTGAACAATCTGGACAAGCCCAGCACCGAAAAGTCTATACGATACTCAGGGGGAACACTTCCCATCCACCGAAGCACTTTAGCATGATAATTCTCACTCATAGTTGCCCTAAATGTATTTGAGATGTGTTATGACGAATTATGGGGATCCCTAGGTACCCAAGAGGCTATTTATACTGTTTTGAGTCGTTGAGATTCGTGGAAATCCTAAAGCCTAAGCCCGAAGATCGAAAAGGAAGTTCCAGGAGGTCACGACCGCCATCGCCGGCGGTCATGTCGTGAAGACCGCCACTGCCGGCGGTCATCAGTGCAAGACCTCCGGAAGGCGGCGTTCATCCACCTATATGACCGCCAGGTCGACAAACCAGGCCCGCCTAAAAAAAAAATCCCGAAAAAATTCTGAAAAATTTGTGGGGGTGGAAGAGAGGGAAAGATTGGGGGAGAGAAATTAAAAGAAAAGAGAGGAGAAAAGGGGAAGGTATACCCGGTTGTTAGGATCAAATTATTTACTGAGATAAGGGGCATCTATTGACGTTTACTTGCATTTACAATAAAAAATATTTCATGCGCGCATACCTTATCAGGGGCATGACATCCCCACTTACGATTCTCAAGGGTATAGCAAAACCTCTTTCGATGGGTTGAAACACATGAAGAAAACAGAAGCTGTGTACCCAATACACGCAAAATCAAACCTCGGGATAAGATGTAGGGGCATGTGATGACCGAGACATAAACAACACAGTTGTGAAGCGACAACTTAGATGACGGTCTGGGCACGAAAAGCCTAAAGATTAGATAGCCAAGCCGTGAGACAACATTTTTCTGACAGAAATCAGATGGCGAAGCCATTCGGGATGAGATGATTCCCGAGACTTGGGATGAGATGATTCCCAAGTCAAAACCCAACTGACAAGGATGGGAGTATTCTTTGTTGATAGATGAGATGATTCTATCGTCTTGGGATGAGAAGATTCCCAAGACAAAGCCCAGCTGACAAGGATGGGAGTATTCCTTGCTGATAGATGAGATGATTCTATCGTCTTCGGATGAGATGATTCCCAAGACAAAACCCAACTGACAAGGATGGGAGTATTTCTTGTTGATAGAAGAGATGATTCTATCGTCTTGGGATGAGATGATTCTCAAGACAAAACCAAGCTGAGAAGGATGGGAGTATTCCTTGTTGATAGATGAG
Source organism: Turnera subulata (assembly GCA_028386065.3). Classification (NCBI taxonomy): domain Eukaryota; kingdom Viridiplantae; phylum Streptophyta; class Magnoliopsida; order Malpighiales; family Passifloraceae; genus Turnera; species Turnera subulata. Next base: position 9,051 of record JAKUCV010005067.1, on the reverse strand, counting down.
ATGGTTCTATCATCTTGGGATGAGAAGATTCCCAAGATAAAAACCAGCTGACAAGGATGGGAGTATTCCTTATTGATAGATGAGATGATTCTATCGTCTTGGGATGAGATGATTCCCAAGATAAAACCCAGCTGACAAGGATGGGAGTATTCTTTGTTGATAGATGAGATGATTCTATCATCTTGGGATGAGATGATTCCCAAGACAAAACCCAGCTGACAAGGATGGGTGTATTCCTTGTTGATAGATGAGACGATTCTATCGTCTTGATATGAGATGATTCCCAAGACAAAACCCAGCTGACAAGGATGGGTGTATTCCTTGTTGATAGATGAGACGATTCTATCGTCTTGGAATGAGATGATTCCCAAGACAAAACCCAGCTGACAAGGATGGGAGTATTCCTTGTTGATAGATGAGACGATTCTATCATCTTGGGATGAGATGATTCCCAAGACAAAACCCAGCAGACAACGATGGGAGTATTCCTTGTTGATAGATGAGATGAGTCTATCGTCAAAACCCAGCTGACAAGGATGGGAGTATTCCTTATTAACAACCTAGTTCTATCACCTCAGGATGAGATGATTCCTGAGACCTGGGATGAGATGATTCCCATAATCCGAGGGTCCGTCCCTCAATGCTCCAGAATGAGATGATTCCTGGATCGGAGCATGGCATGCTCCGAAGTTTGACACGGGCCACACACTCATCATTCAAATTTGGTGGTTCCTGTCTTACGTTGTTTCGTCCTTAGTCCCTGAGGACTCATCAACGAGGGGCATCTGTGAACACCCAAATTTGACCCACGAATATTTTACTAAAACCAAATTCCAAAAAATGTCTAACTTGAGGTTAGTGAGATGACCTGATTTTGAGTTAAGATATAATAAGAATTTAATTTAGTAGGATTAATGTATTTTGATAATCTAAACCTTTGTGCATCTAAATCTTGGAATTAATAAGATGATTTTTATCTTAGGGTAAAACATATAATAAGGTTTATTCATATTAAAATACATTTCATTGTACTACTTGGGCTCTTTTAGTTGTTTTTAACCTAATTATATTGAGTTGATGTATTTTTGGGTTAGGAATGGGTTTAAGGATCCAAGTAAATAGATTCTCCAGAATTTATCCAGTCCATTAACACATCTTTTGCAGGACAATTTTAGCTCTGATTTTCGTGGAAAATCAGGGCTAAATCATCATTTATGTAGAAATGTTGTTTTTGGTAAGATTTAGTATGAAATAGGCATTAAGGTGTAATCAATTCGTTATGGAATGATTTAGGGGGAGTAATGATCATTTAATTGAGTAATTCAAGGTCAATTAGGGGTTAATTACGCGATAGGATCAAATCAGGGCTAAATTAGGGGGATTGGAGGCCGAAAAAGGAAAGAACGGATGACACGCGGGGTGACCGGTGGTCATCCTTTGGATGACCTCCCAGTGCCGGCGGTCATCATTCAAAGGATGACCGCCGGCAGCAGCGGTCATAGGTACCCAGAATCTCCGATTTTCGTTGATTTTGTTCCTTATTCGATCCTACGCAGTTTTGGACCAGATTTTCGGGCATAATCTTCACCATTAAGTAGGTCCACGCCCCTAGGCTTTCCAAAACACTATAAATAGGACCCCGTACACACATTTCAAAAGGAGGACACACTTTTCTTACATATACACCTATAAGCCTTGTGTGCTTGAAGAAACTCTACTTCTCCGAGCCTAGAAATACAGTCTTTAAAGCAAAAATTCTGGAGGATTTTCGTGGGAGACACTAGCAGTGGTTCAACAAGGAGAGGTCAAGAAGAGGATCAACCATAGAGCTTAGAAGCGGCAAGAAGGTGGGTGTAGAACTCAGCCCATTGCAAGGAGCTAGAGGAGGGCTATAAGAGGTAACACTAAACCTTCTCTTTTGATTGATCTTTGTTGATTATATGCTGATGCTTTTAATGATGTAAGTGGCCGATTTGTGCTATGTTTATTACGTGGCTTTGACCCCGATCACTCGGGTACGTAGGTAATCTCGGTCTTACAACGGGATGCAAGCCAAATCTTCTTCTTCTCCCCTTCTCTTTACCTTCCATACCCGCACACTTGTACCAGCCACACTTGCATTTCATAATTGCACACTGTCTCGACCCAACATGGATGGGTGCCTAACACCTTCCCATCTATGACGAACCCCCGATCCCATAACTTTGGTTCGCCAAGACCATGTAGCCTAAAGGAGTCATATCAAGGTTTTTTCCCAAGTTTTGTCCTTAATAAAACTCTGGTGACGACTTCAAGATTGTAGGATTGACCCGAAAAAGAAGGTGAAAGGATTAGGTGAATATGCCCAAGTGATTTTAGGTCGGGAATTCACAAGGGGTACTCTTGTTTATTGCACAACCAAGTTGGTCCTTCCCCTTCTAGATTCCTAAGTTTAATAAATTGATTAAAGAGTGACTTGAATAAGATTTCAATCATTTGCTTATAAATCCTACCTCACCAAGTGCACTCCAAAGAAAGAGAGAGAGAGTGATTGAACAATTAAAGAGGTTTCCATCTGAGTCCAGCAATAAGGAGAGAGAATAATGGGAACAACAGGCACGCCCAATGGTCAAGTTCAAGCTGAAGCTGAAGCTGAATTCGGTAGTTATGACAGGAAAACCGATTTGAAGGCTCTCGATGACACAAAAGCTGGTGTGAAGGGACTTGTCGATGCTGGTGTCACTAAGATTCCACGCATTTTTGTTGACCATCAACTTAAGCTCAACCAAATTTCAGGATGCCCTACTACTACTACTACTACTCCTCCCAAGCTCAGAGTTCCAACCATAGATTTGGAGGGTGGTGGTGTCAATATTAGTACTACTACTACTGTAAGAAATAATATTGTTGAACAACTCCGAGATGCTTGCCAGGAATGGGGGTTTTTTCAGGTTGTCAACCATGGAATTCCGGTGAGTGTGTTGGATACAACCCTTGATGGGATTCGTGGATTCCATGAGCAAGATACAGAAGTGAAGAAGAAGTTCTATTCACGCGATTACACCAAGAAAGTATTGTACAATACTAATCTTGACTTTTATACTGCTGCAACGACTACTTGGAGGGATTCCTTGACTCTTGCCATGGCTCCTCATCCACCCAATCCTCAAGAATTGCCAGCAGTCTGCAGGTATTGTATTCCATAACCTTCCTTAATTATGAATTCTACTATGGTTTTGTTTTCGTAGTAAACATATGTTCTCATACCCTAAAGAAATTGATTATATAGAGTTTTGGATTGCTATCCAAAACAATAAACCATATCCATAAATCCTTATGGATAGTAATAGTATTCCTTCTTCTGTTGTTTTCTTCTGTTTATATTTGGTAAGTTGAAATTGAATTCTTTTATGATTTTTTCTGTCTATATTTTGTTAAAAAATTTGGTCAGTTTTGTTAACACATAAACAAGGTAGACTTTCTGTGAACCATACGAACCTGTCTTTCAAATTGTGGTGGAAATTTGATTGAATAAAGTTTCAGTTTCAGTTTCATATTATGCTGACAATTCCCCTGTTTCCTGTTACCTCTGCTGCTGCACCTTTTTTTTTTTTTCACCTATCTGTACTCCTAATCTCGGATTTTTTTGATCCAGCATGTTTTGTGATTTTCATAATCATCATTCCTCAGAGACTTCAAATTGATTAGATGCTTAGAGTATTTGAATCATCTGGCTCAGGATTATTATTTGAATTTCCTAGTAGATGCCGAGAATCGGAAAAAGGAATGGTGAAATGTGTGGGTATTTCAATATATAAATCCTTAATGAAATTGCAGGGACATAATGGTTGAATACACCGAGGAAGTAACAAAGTTGGCACTCACTCTTTTTGAGTTGATATCGGAGGCTCTTGGTCTTGATCCGAACCATTTGAAAGACATGGGATGTGCAGAGGTACTATACATACTAGGCCATTACTATCCCCCATGCCCTGAACCAGAGTTGACTCTAGGCATCAGAGGCCATGTTGATAGTAGCTTTTTCACTGTGATTCTGCAAGATCACATAGGGGGCCTTCAATTCGTCCATAAGAATCAGTGGGTTGATGTTACTCCCATCAACGGAGGTCTAGTGGTGAACATCGGAGATCTTTTGCAGGTACATAGTTCATCACAAATATCAGTTTCTTTTTAATCTTGTTTTGTCTTTTTGGTTTACAGGATGTCAAATTGTTTTAGCAAGTCTCTCTCTCTCTCTCTCCAAGGAAGCTAACTGAGTCTAGTATGTGATTTCTGCCAAGCAACTTGTTCATCACTAAATTGGGCAATGTGTATCCAAGGAACAAATTGGCCAATGCGATCTTTTACTAGCCTCAAGAAGAAAATATTCTTTATTCTCAAAAAATGAACTTCCTATTTTTATGTTTTCTTTTTTTTTTTTTGCTTTCTGTCTATATCTTGAAAACAACCAGCAGCAACACATCCTCGGGGCAGCAGGTTCAAGGCTCCACCCCCTACCCCTCAGAGTTTATTTGTTATACTATGATTGTCAAACGGCTCTGGCTTCACGGATGGTCCTGACAACAATATCATCCCCAGCCAATTGGAAGTAGAGATTCTAGGCAAATTCTTGCACATAGCCGTAGAGTGAGTATTCAAGCCCAAAAGAGTACTTACTGTTGAAGTAGTATTCTCGTCTCTCTAGTCCCCTATCCTCTATAAAGATATCTTCGTACTAGGGAGACCACACCTTCTCCTGAGAATGTCTCGGTAATGGGAAAAACAAAGTCGGAACACAACTGGTTAATTAGTCTACAAATTCAACCCTAAAGAAAGTAGTGTGTTCATTTTGTTAATGCAGAGCGTAGTTGGGAGGTTAGGAGACTCAAATACATATACAGAGGCCAACAGATGTGCATGGTTGTTTATAGATAAAATGTGGATTACCTACAGGAGCATGGTTCTGGAATGGATACAAGCACCTGTGGGTTGGGGTGTGCCGAAATGCATTTGGAGCTTGGGTTAGAGGTTTTGTGTGGAATTCAACCACATATGCTCTCTCGTTTGGAGGCTAAAATTTTGTCTATTTGGCCTGGATTGCAACTAGCACTACTGTCCTTTAGAGCCTTGGCTTCAGACATCAGAGACCTGCTGAGATCGAAAAGCTTTTGGTCTTTGGATTTTGTACAAAAGGGAGCCAATAATAGGTAGCAAATACTCCTATATACATGCCCCTACTTTTTGGTAGGGCTCACATTATTTCACCATCCTCCACAGGTGTTTACCTGCCTTTAATCGGAGGATGGTGAAATATTGTCCAAGTGCTTGCTTTTGTACCTATTTTGACGTATTACTAACATGGGAGGGGATATTTGTTGACTAAAAATTGGGTTAATCATCTCCTAATGTTGATTAGTAAATTAACCATATTTTGACATGATGTATTGATAGTTTTGATGGTTAACAAATTACAAGTATGCTTCTAACCTTACTTGTGTTGATTTTAGTTCACAGGAAGAATTATGGTTTTTGCTGAAACCATATCTCGAAACACGCCAGATGGTTTTTGTTGCAACCATATCTGCGAGTTGTCACTTTTAACCTTTTGTGCAACTTGCGTGTAGTCCTCCGACCATTTATAACCCACTTCCAACGGTCTGAACTAATGAACAAGTAAGGGGGAAGATATGATTGAAGTGCAGAAGACTTTCTCACCAAACTCCTACTCAACTCAAGAAGGTGGTCCAAACTTTCCAGATTCGGTAATTCTCTGCAACCAAGGAGTTGACATGGCGCAACGGTGCCAAGATGAAGAGTTAATGAACTGAAATCAATTAGGAGTACAAAGATCCGTTGCTGCTGCTTTCCCCCCATACTCAGATTCTATAAAAGGTGTCCATTACGCCTCTCAAGACTTATCCTTGCTATTGTGCAAAATCTGAGTATAGACTTGTGCTTGAAATTGTGGTTTTTAATCTGGTTTTTCTGTGTGTATTGTTTGTAAGCAAGTCTTGGATTAGATTTGCTGGGAACTCAAGTCTAGGATTAGATTTGAGGGTAGGTTAGAGCTTAGCCTGTGAAAAGCTTGTAAAGGTTTGAACTTAGCTTAGAAAAGCTTGTGATTGTAAAGGTTAAGGTTGAACCCGCAAAAACCTAAGGATAGTGAGTATTTGAAATCCTAAAGAGATGAACCTTTAGGTAGTGGAGTACCTGGTGATGGAGAACCACTCTAAATCATCTGTATTCACTCTTTTCTACTCTCTCTCTCTTCTCACTTTCTTGCTTCACATACTCGCTAAGCACTTGAATGATTTGGTATCACAGAAACCAAATTTTTCTGTTCGGAAAAGCTCAAAGCCTAATTCAACCCAACACACACCCTCTTAGGGACTTTTGGGCCAACAATTGGTAGCGGAGTTGCGTTCTCAGTTCAAAGGAGTAAAATCCAGAGACAAAGATCATGGCTTTTGAGGGTACAAGTATCAACAAGGAACAATACTTTGATGGGGCAAACTTTGATCAGTGGAAGTTTCGAATGAAGATCTTTTTTTAAGGGAAAGATATTTAGATGTGGCATATTGTTCAAAATCCTTATAACAGACTAGCAAGAGAGATGCATCTCTGGTTTGAAGAGGAAATGAGGAGAGCAAAGCTTGATGCTCAAGCCAAAAACGTTCTCTTGTGTGGAATCAGTGTGAGCGAGTTTCAAAGGGTCAGATCTTGTGAAACTGCTCATGATATATGGAGATTATTGTGCATCACTCTTGAGGGCACAAATCAAGTCAAGGAATCCAGGCTCAATCGCTTGATGTGAGAGTATGAGCTCTTTCAATTGGTTCCTAGAGAAACCAAACAAGTTATGGATACTCGCTTTACCATACTTTGTAACAACCTTGCATCACTTGGAAAGGTGATGACACATAGAGAAAAGGTTGCAAAGGTTCTGAGGTCACTTCCCAAAGAATAGGAACCTAAAGTGACTGTCATTGAAGAAGCTCAAAACCTAATTCTCCTTTCTTATGATGAGCTTATTGGCAAACTAATTTGTCACGGCGACAAAATTGTTGAACCAAAAAGAAAGGATGTTGCTTTGAAGGTGCAAGAGCCAATCGATGGTGATGATAGCGACTCCAATGTAGCTCTTATCATTAGAAAATTTGCAAGATACCATAAGATGAAGAAGCAGCTCAAAGGGAGGACATCTAAGGATGTGAAGGCTGACAAGCCTAAGAAGGAACCCTTGGTGTGCTTTGGATGCAATTGACCAGGGCATATAAAATCAGAATGCCCCTACCAAAAGAAGGAAAGATCCGGTTTTTCAAAAACAAAAGGAAAGAAAGCGATGGCTGCTTGGGATGATTCTGATTCCCCCAACGAACCTGACGAGGAGGAGGAGACAAACCTTTGCTTCATGGCATATGAAGACTCTAAGGTAACTGATTCTACTGATTTTAATCTTGAAGAACTACTTGAAGCATTTGATGAGTTGCATGTTAAATACAAGTAAGTTGTTAGGAAAAACAAAGAGTTTAAGAAGAAAATTGATTTGCTTGAGTTTGATGAAGAAGCATGTAAGAATGAAAATGAGAAACTTAGGCTAGCCAACTCAGATGTTGAGAAAATCTGTGATGACCTAAAAATTGAAAAATTTGCTCTTAAAAATGCTTATGATGAACTCGAAAGGAGTTATGCTAGCAAGAGCGACATGTGCGATGTGTTGTCAAAAGAAAAGGATGTTCTTGAGAGACATGTTACTGATTTGAAATCCTCTCTTGAGAAATTCACTAGTGGAACTAACAATCTGAATATGTTATTAGGATAGCAATGGCACTCAACACAAAAAGAAGGAATAAGTGCTACAGAGGTGGTTTTTGACAAACCAAATCGTTCTGTGCAATTTGTTAGAGCTGAATCTAGTGTGCCATATAAACCGGATACTTTACATAGGATTTATAACAAATTACACAAGTCCGTGAAAAACACAACCCCTAGCTCAAACATGTCACAGAGACCAAGTTTGGTTGTAAATGGGCCAAATAAAATGAAAAAGTTTTTTAGACAGGATATGGTTGCTAACAAACCAGATTATAAAAAGCAAGCATACTAATCTAGAAGAAACACATATGGATATGCTTCTAGGAAAAGTATGTACACTCATTATCATGCACCTAATATTACATGTTATTGTTGTGGAAAGCATGGACATGGTATTAGAAATTGCATGTTCGAAAAGAAAGATGAACATGCTAGATATGTGTGGGTTCCGAAAGGAACCATGTCTAACCCAAAAGGACCCAAATTTGTTTGGGTACCTAAAACTTAGTTGTTTCTGCAGGTGACAGGAGAAGAATGGATATTAGATAGTGGATGTTCAAAGCATATGACAGGTGAAATATCCAAATTCTCATCCCTTAGCAAGAAAAGCCGAGGAAAGATAACTTTTAGGGACAAGTCCAAAAGGCAGATTCTCGGGTTTGGTAATGTTGATTCTAACCCTTCCATTGAAGATGTGTTGCTTGGTGACAATCTTAAATATAATCTGTTAAGTAAGAGTCAATTGTGTGACAAGCGTTATAAAGTCACTTTTGAAGCATCTAAATGTTTTGTTAGTTCGGCTGATAAAGATGTGGTTTTTACTGGTACCAGAAAGGGTAGCATGTACTCTATATCTTTTTATAATGGAACTAACCATGAGCTAAAGTGTTTAAGTACAAGAACAGAGACACCAACTTTGTGGCATCGAAGGCTGTTAGGAACAATAGACTTAAGCTAGAGGGGGGGATGAATAGCTTATGATCGAAAATTAAAAACTTTGCAGGAAATGAAGTGCGGAATTGAAAAATAGAAGGACACAAGAGATTTTTATACTGGTCCACACACAACTAATTTGTGGCTAATCCAGTCCTTCAAGATACACTTGAAGAGTTCACTATCTACCGTTAAGCTTCCGGGTGCTTAACAAACCGTTTACAGCCTAGGAATTCTAATCACAAGAATCCTACACACTTGCTTGAAGATACCTCACTTCAAGACTTCTCTCAAGGAAAGAAAATCACTCTTCCTATGAGTAGC
>JAKUCV010005066.1:0-11030 GCA_028386065.3 Turnera subulata | reverse complement strand
GCTCAAAACTCAAAAATCGCACCAATATCTCACCAATGGCACCCCAATAGCGCACCAATGGCCCAGTGAACCAATGCATAAGAGCAATCTCCAAATCCACCATGTCAAATGCTACCTATGATGATTCCACAAACATGGGGATGATTTATAAGGATTTTTGGATGCCTTCCTCGGACATTTTGAGGTCGTTTGATGTGCTTTTCCATTTTCCCCGATTTACGGGATTTTAATTGTTCCAAAAATAAAAAGTCGGACTTCCATCTCTCAGAAAAAGCTGAAATTTTGCAGTTAGTTGGATTGGATTTTTATTGGTGTGTGTACGAAATTTTAGCACAAAACTCAAAAATAAAAATTTCAGCTCAAAACTCAAAAATCGCGCCAATGGCGCCCCAATAGCGCACCAATGTCGCACGAATGAGCAATCTCCAAATCCACTATGTCAAATGCTACCTAAGATGATTCCACAAATATGGGGATGATTTGTAAGGACTTTTGGATGCCTTGGACATTTTGAGGTCATCTTAGGTGCTTTTCCATTTTTCCCGATTTACGGGATTTTAATTGTTCCAAAAATAAAAAGTCGGACTTCCACTTCTCAGAAAAATCTGAAATTTTGCAGGTAGTTGGATTGGATTTTTATTGGTGTGTATACAAATTTCAGCTCAAAACTCAAAAAAAAAACTTCAGCTCAAAACTCAAAAATCGCCCCATTAGCTCGCCAATGGCATTCCAATAGCTCCTCAATGGCCCACCAACGGCGCCTCTATAGCGCCCCAGTGGCCCAGTGAACCAATGCATAAGAGCAATCTCCAAATCCACCATTGAAAATTCTACCTAAGTTGATTCCACAAATATGGGGATGATTTATAAGGATTTTTGGATGCCTTCCTCGGACATTTTGAGGTCATCTGAGGTGCTTTTTCATTTTTCCCAATGTACGGGATTTTAATTGTTCCAAACATAAAAAATCGGATTTCCACATCTCAGAAAAATCAGAAAATTTGCAGGTAGTTGGATTGAATTTTTATTGGTGTGTGTACAAAATTTCAGCTCAAAACTCAAAAATCGCACCAATATCTCGCCAATGGCGCACCAATAGCAACCCAATGGCGCACCAATAGCAACCCAATGGCGCACCAATGGCCCCCAATAGCGCACCATTGGCCCAGTGAGCGAATTCATAATAGCAATCTCCAAATCCACCATGTCAAATGCTACCTAAGATGATTCCACAAACATGGGGATGATTTATAAGGATTTTTGGATGCCTGCCTCAGACATTTTGAGGTCCTCTGAGGTGCTTTTCCATTTTCCCTGATTTACGGGAATTTAATTATTCCAAAAATAAAAAGTCGGACTTCCATTTCTCAGAAAAAACTGAAATTTTGCAGGTAGTTGGATTGGAGTTTTATTGGTGTGTGTACAAAATTTCAGCGCAAAACTCAAAAATCAAAATTTCAGCTCAAAACTTAAAAATCGCACCAATGGCCCACCAGTAGCGCACCAATGGCGTACCAATGAGCAATCTCCCAATCCTCCATCTCAAATACTACCAAAGATGATTCCAAAAAAATGGGGATGATTTATAAGGATTTTGGATGCCTTCCTCGGACATTTTGAGGTCATCTGAGATGCTTTTCCATTTTTGCCGATTTACGGGATTTTAATTGTTCCAAAAATAAAAAGTCGGATTGGATTTTTATTGGTGTGTATAGAAAATTTCAACTCAAAACTCAAATATAAAAGTTTTAGCTCATCCACCATGTCAAATGCTACCTAAGATGATTCCACACCGGTGGCGCACCAATGGCGTACCAATGAGCATTCTCCAAATCCACCATGTAAAATGCTAAGATGATTTAAAAAAAATGGGGATGATTTATAATGATTTTTGGATGCCTTCCTCGGACATTTTGAGCTCATCTGAGGTGTTTTTCCATTTTTCCCGATTTACGGGATTTTAATTGTTCCAAAAATAAAAAGTCGGACTTCCACTTCTCAGAAAAGTCTGAAATTCTTCAGGTAGTTGGATTGGATTTTTATTAGTGTGTGTCCAAAATTTCAGCTCAAAAATAAAAAATTGCACCAATGGTGCACCAACAGCGCACCAATGGCGCCCCAATACCGCACCAATGGCCCAGTAAACCAATGCATAAGAGCAACCTCCAAATCCACCACGTCAAATGCTACCTAAAATGATTCCACAACTATAGGGATGATTTATAAGTATTTTTGGATTCCTTCCCCGAACATTTTGAGCTCATCTGAGGTGCTTTTTCATTTTTCCCGATTTACAGGATTTTAATTGTTCCAAAAAGAAAAAGTCTGAATTCCATTTCTCAGAAAAAACTGAAACTTTGCAGGTAATTGGATTNAATGAGCAATCTCCAAATCCACCATGTCAAATGCTACCTAAGACGATTCAAAAAAAATGGGGATGATTTATAAAGATTTTTGGATGCCTTCCTCGGACATTTTGTGGTCATCTGAGGTGCTTTTCCATTTTTTCCGACTTACAGGATTTTAATTTTTCCAAAAATTAAAAAGTCGGACTTCCAGAACTCAGAAAAATCTGAAATTTTTCAGGTATTTGGAATGGAATTTTATTCGTTTGTGTACAGAATTTCAGCTCAAAACTCAGAAATCAAAATTTCAGCTCAAAACTCAAAAATCGCACCAATAGCGCACCAATGGCGCACCAATGAGCAATCTCCAAATCCACAATGTCAAATGCTACCTAAGGTGAATCCAAAAATATGGGGACGATTTATAAGGATTTTGGATGCCTTCCTCGGACAATTTAAGGTCATCTGTGGTGCTTTTCCATTTTCCCCCATTTACGGGAATTTAATTGATCCAAAAATAAAACGTCGGACTTCCACATCTAGGGAAAATCTGAAATTTTGCAGTTATTTGCACTGGATTTTTATTGGTTTGTGTACAAAATTTCACCCTAAAACTCAATAATAAAAATTTCAGCTCAAAACTCAAAAATCGGACCAATAGCTCATCAATGGCGCACCAATAGCGCCCCAATGGCCCAGTGAACCAATGCATAAGAGAAATCTCCAAATCCACCATGTAAAATGCTACCTAAGATGATTCCAAAAATATGGGAAAGATTTATAAGGATTTTTGGATGCCTTCCCCGGATATTTTGAGCTCATCTGAGGTGCTTTTCCATTTTTTTCGATTTACAGGATTTTAATTGTTCCAAAAATAAAAAGTCGGACTTCCACATCTAAAGAAAATCCGAAATTTTGCTGGTACTTGGAATGGATTTTTATTGGTTAGTGTAAAAAATTTCAGCGTGAAACTCAAAAATAAAATTTCAGCATAAAACTCAAAAATCGCACCAATAGCTCACCAATGGCGCCCCAATAGCGCCCCAATGGCGCACCAATGGCGCCCCAATGGCCCTGTGAACCAATGCGTAAGAGCAATCTCCAAATCCACCATATGAAATGCGACCTAAGATGATTCCAAAAATATGGGGATGATTTATAAGGATTTTTGGATGCCTTCCCCGGACATTTTGAGCTCATCTGAGGTGCTTTTCCATTTTTTTTTTGATTTAATGGATTTTAATTGTCGCAAAAATAAAAAGTCGGACTTCCACATCTAAGAAAAATCTGAAATTTTGCAAGAAGTTGGATTGACTTTTGATTGGTCTGTGTACAAAATTTCAGCGCAAAACTCAAAAATCAAAATTTCAGCTCAAAATTCAAAAATCGCACCAATAGCTCACCAAAGGCGCACCAATAGCGTCCCAATGGCGCACCGAAGGCGCCCCTACAGCGCCCCATTGGCCCAATAAACCAATGCATAAGAGCAATTTCCAAATCCATCATGTCAAATGCTGCCTAAGAAGAATCCACAAATATGGGGATGATTTATAAGGATTTTTGGATGCATTTCCCGGACATTTTGAGCTCATCTAAGGTGCTTTTACATTTTTTTCGATTTACGGGATTTTAATTGTTACAAAAAAAAAGTCAGACTTCCACATCTCATAAAAATCTGAAATTTTGCTGGTAGTTGGATTGGATTTTTATTAGTGTGTGTACAAAATTTCAGCTCAAAACTCAAAAATTAAAATTTCAGCACAAAATTCAAAAATCGCACCATTGGGACACCAATAGCGCCCCCAATATCGCACCAATGGCGCCCCAATAGCGCACCAAAGGCCCAGTCAACCAATGCGTAAGAGAAATCTCCAAATCCACCATGTCAAGTTCTACCTAAGAAGATTCCACAAATATCGGGATGATTTATAAGGATTTTTTATGCCTTCCTCGGACATTTTGAGCTCATCTGAGGTGCTTTTCCATTTTTCCCGATTTACGGGATTTTAATTGTTCCACAAAAAAAGTTGGACTTCCACAACTCAGAAAAATCTGAAATTTTGCAGGTAGTTGGACTGGATTTTTATTCTTGTGTGTACAAAGTTTCAGCTCAAAACTGAAAAGTTAAAATTTCACCTCAAAACTCAAAAATCGCACCAATAGCGCACCAATGGCGCACCAATGAGCAATCTCCAAATCCACCATGTCAAATGCTACCTAAGATGATTGAAAAAATATGGGGATGATTTTTAAGGATTTTTGGATGCCTTCCTCGGACATTTTGAGGTCATCTGAGGTGCTTTTCCATTTTTCCCGATTAACGGGATTTTAATTGTTCCAAAAATAAAAACTCGAACTTCCGCATCTCAAAGAAATCTGAAATTTTGCAGGTAGTTGGATTGGATTTTTATTGTTTTATGTATAAAATTTCAGCGCCAAACTCAAAAATAAAAATTTCAGCTAAAAACTCAAAAATCGCACCAATAGCTCACCATTGGCGCACCAATAGCGCCCCAATGGCCCAGTGAACCAATGCATAAGAGCAACCTCCAAATCCACCAAGTAAAATGCTAACTAAGAAGATTCCACAAATATGGGGGAGATTTATAAGGATTTTTGGATGCCATCCCCGGACATTTTGAGCTCATCTGAGGTGCTTTTCCATTTTTTTTCAATTTACGGGATTTTAATTGTTCCAAAAATAAAAAATCGGGATTCCACATCTCATAAAAATCAGAATTTTTCAGGTAGTTGGATTGGATTTTATTAGTGTGTGTTCAAAATTTCAGCTCAAAGCACAAAAATCGCACCAATGGCGCACCAATAGCGCCCCAATAGCGCACCAATGGCCCAGTGAACCAATGCATAAGAGCAATCTCCAAATCCACCATGTGAAATGCTACCTAAGATGATTCCAAAAATATGGGGATCATTTATAAGGATTTTTGGATGCCTTCCCCGTACATTTTGAGCTCATCTGAGGTGCTTTTCCATTTTTTTCGATTTACGGGATTTTAATTGTTCCAAAAATAAATAGTCGGACTTCCACTTCTCATAAAAATATGAAATTTTGCAGGTATTTGGATTGGATTTTATTAGTGTTTGTACAAAATTTCAGCACAAAACTCAAAAATCAAAATTTCAGCTCAAAACTCAAAAATCGCACCTATGGTCGTCGATAGTGCCCCAATGGCACACCAATGGCCCAGTGAACCAATGCATAAGAGCAACCTCCAAAGCCACCATGTAAAATGCTACCTAAGAAAATTTCAAAAATATGGGGATGATTTATAAGGGTTTTTGGATGGCTTCCTCGGACATTTGAGCTCATCTGAGGTGCTTTTCCATTTTTTTCGATTTACGGGATTTTAATTGTTCCAAAAATAAAAAGTCGAATTTTCACATCTCAGAAAAATCTGAAATTTTGCAGGAAGTTGGACTGGATTTTTATTCGTGTGTGTACAAAATTTCAGCTCAAAACTCAAAATTCGCACGAATAACGCACCAATGGCACACCAATGTCGCACCAATGAGCAATCTCCAAATCCACCATGTCAATTGCTACCTAAGATGATTCCAAAAATATGGGGATGATTTATAAGGATTTTTGGATGCCTTCCTCGGACATTTTGAGGTCATCTGAGGTGCTTTTCCATTTTTCCCTATTTATGGGATTTTAATTGTTCCGAAAATTAAAAAGTCGGACTTCCAGATCTCAGAAAAATCTGAAATTTTGCAGGTAGTTGGAATGCATTTTCATTTGTGTGTACAAAATTTCAGCTCAAAACTCAAAAATCAAAGTTTCAGCTCAAAACTCAAAAATCGCACCAATAGCGCACCAATGACGCACCAATGAGCAATCTCCAAATCCACTATGTCAAATGCTACCTAAGATGGTTCCAAAAATATGGGGATGATTTATTAGAGTTTTTGGTTGCCTTCCTCAGATATTTTGAGGTCATCTGAGGTGCTTTTCGATTTTTCCCCATTTATGGGATTTTAATTGTTCCAAAAATAAAAAGTCGGACTTCCACATCTAAGCAAAATCTGAAAATTTTCAGGTAGTTGGATTGGATTTCTATTTGTTTGTGTACCAAAATTTCAGCGCAAAACTCAAAAATAAAAATTTCAGCTCAAAACTCAAAAATCGCACCAATAGCTCACCAATGGCGCACCAATACCGCCCCAATGGCCCAGTGAACCAATGCATAAGAGCAATCTCCAAATCCACCATGTGAAATGCTACCTAAGATGATTCCAAAAATATGGGGATCGTTTATAAGGATTTTTGGATGCCTTTCCCGGATATTTTGAGCTCATCTGAGGTGCTTTTCCATTTTTTTAGATTTACGGGATTTTAATTGTTCCAAAAATAAAAAGTAGGACTTCCACATCTAAGAAAAATCTGAATAGTTTCTGGTAGTTGGATTGGATTATTATTGGTTAGTGTACAAAATTTCAGCGCAAAACTCAAAAATAAAAATTTCAGCTCAAAACTCAAAAATCGCACCAATAGCTCACCGATGGCGCCCCAATAGCGCCCCATTGGCGCACCAATGGCGCCCCTATAGCGCCCCAATGGCCCAGTGAACCAACGCATAAGAGCAATCTCCCATTCCACCATGTGAAATGCTACTAAGATGATTCCAAAAATATGGGGATAATTTATAAGGATTTTTGGATGCATTCCCCGGACATTTTGAGCTCATCTGAGGTGCTTTTCCATTTTTTCGATTTACGGGATTTTAAATGTCGCAAAAAAAAAGTCGGACTTCCACATCAAAAAAAATTCTGAAATTTTGCAGGAAGTTGAACTGAATTTTTGTTGGTTTGTGTACAATGTTTCAGCGCAAAACTCAAAAATCAAAAGCTCAGCTCAAAACTCCAAAATCGCACCAATAGCTCACCAAAGGAGCACCAATAGCGCCCCAATGGCGCACGAATGGCGCCCCAATGGCCCAGTAAACCAATGCATAAGAGCAATCTCCAAATCCATTATGTCAAATGCTGCCTAAGAAGATTCCACAAATATGGGGATGATTTATAAGGTTTTTTGGATGCCTTTCGCGGACATTTTGAGCTCATCTGAGGTGCTCTTACATTTTTTTCGATTTACTGGATTTTAATTGTTACAAATAAAAAAAGTTAGACTTCCACGTCTCATAAAAATCTGAAATTTTTCAGGCAATTAAATTGAATTTTTATTAGTTTGTGTACAAAATTTCAGCTCAAAACTCAAAAATTAAAATTTCAGCACAAAACTCAAAAATCGCACCAATGGCACACCAATAGCGCCTCCAATAGCGCACCATTGGCGCCCCAATAGCGCACCAATGGCCTAGTGAACCAATGCATAAGAGCAATCTCCAAATCCATCACGTCAAATTCTACCTAGGAGGATTCCACAAATATCGGGATGATTTAAAAGGATTTTTGGATGCCTTCCTCGGACATTTTGAGCTCATCTAAGGTGCTTTTCCATTTTTCCCGATTAACGGGATTTCAATTGTTCCAAAAATAAAAAGTTGGACATCCACTTCTCAGAAAAATCTGAAATTTTTCAGTTAGTTGGACTGGATTTTTATTCTTGTGTGTACAAATTTTCAGCTCAAAATTCAAAAATTAAAATTTCAGCTCAAAACTCAAAAATCGCACCAATAGCGCACCAATGGCGCACCAATGAGCAATCTCCATATCCACCATGTCAAATGCTACCTAAGAAGAATCCAAAAGTATGGGAATGATTTATTTGGATTTTCGGATGCCTTCCTCGGACATTTTGAGGTCATCTGAGGTGCTTCCCCATTTTTCCCGATTTACGGGAATTTAATTGTTCCAAAAATAAAAAGTCGGACTTCCACTTCTCAAAAAAATCTGAAATTTTACAGGTAGTTGGATTGGATTTTTATTGGTTTGTGTATAAAATTTCAGCTCAGAACTCAAAAATAAAAATTTCAGCTCAAAACTCAGAAATCGCACCTATAGCTCACCAATGGCGCACCAATAGCGCCCCAATGGCGCACCAATGGCGCCCCTATAGCGCCCCAATGGCCCAGTGAACCAATGCATAAGAGCAATCTCCAAATCCACCATGTAAAATACTACCTAAGATGATTCCACAAATATGGGGAAGAATTATAAGGATTTTTGGATGCCTTCCCCGGACATTTTGAGCTCATTTGAGGTGCTTTTCCATTTTTTTTCAAATTACTGAATTTTAATTGTTCCAAAAATAAAAAATCAGACTTCAACATCTCATAAAAATCAGAAATTTTTCAGGTAGTTGGATTGGATTTTATTAGTGTGTGTACAAAATTTCAGCGCAAAACCCAAAAATCGCACCGATGGCGCACCAATAGCGCCCCAATAGCGCACCAATGGCCCAGTGAACCAATGCATAAGAGCAACCTCCAAATCCACCATGTAAAATGCTACCTAAGAAGATTCCAAAAATATGGGAATGATTTATAAGCGTTTTTGGATGCCTTCTTCGCACATTTTGAGCTCATCTGAGGTGCTTTTCTATTTTTTTCGATTTACGGGATTTTAATAGTTCCAAAAATATAAAGTTGGATTTTCACATCTCATAAAAATCTGAATTTTGCAGGTAGTTGGACTGGATTTTTATTCCTGTGTGTACAAAATTTCAGCTCAAAACTTAAAAATCAAAATTTGAGCTCAAAACCCAAAAATCGCACCAATAGCGCACCAATGGCGCACCAATGAGCATTCTCCAAATCCACCAAGTAAGCTACCTAAGATGATTCAGAAAATATGGGGATGATTTATAAGGATTTTTGGATGCCTAACTCGGACATTTTGAGGTCGTCTGAGGTGCTTTTCCAATTTTCCCGTTTAATTGTTCCAAAAATAAAAAGTCGGACTTCCACATCTCAGAAAAATCTGAACTTTTGCAGGTAGTTGGATTGGATTTTTATTGGTTTGTGTACCAAATTTCAGCGAAAAACTCAAAAACAAAAGTTTCAGCTCAAAACTCAAAAATCGCACCAATAGCTCACCAGTGGCGCACCAATGGCGCCCCAATGGCCCAGTGAACCAATGCATAAGAGCAATCTTCAAATATACCATGTAAAATGCTACTAAGATGATTCCACAAACATGGGGAAGATTTATAAGGATTTTTGGATGCCTTCCCCGGACAATTTGAGCTCGTTTGAGGTGCTTTTCCATTTTTTTGATTTACAGGATTTCAATTGTTCCAAAAATAAAAAATCGGACTTCCACATCTCATAAAAATCAGAAATTTTGCAGTTATTTGGATTGAATTTTATTAGTGTGTGTACAAAATTTCTGTTCAAAACTCAAAAATCAAAATTTCAGCTCAAAACTCAAAAATCGCACCAATGGCGCACCCATGGCGCCCCAATAGCGCACCAATGGCACCCCAATAGCGCACCATTGGCCCAGTGAACCAATGCGTATGAGCAACCTCCAAACATACCATGTAAAATGCTACCTAAGAAGATTTCAAAAATATGGGGATGATTTATATGGGTTTTTGGATGCCTTCGTTGGACATTTTGAGCTCATATGAGGTGCCTTTCCATTTTTTTCGATTTATAGGACTTTAATTGTTCCAAAAATAAAAAATCGGATTTTCACATGTCAGAAAAATATGAAATTTTGCAGGTAATTGAACTGGATTTTTACTCGTGTGTACAAAATTTCAGCTCAAAACTCAAAAATCAAAATTTAAGCTCAAAACTCAATAATCGCACGAATGGCGCACCAATGCGCACCAATGTCGCACCAATGAGCAATCTCCAAATACACGATGTCAAATGCTACCTAAGATGATTCCAAAGTATGGGGATGATTTATAAGGATTTTGGATGCCTTCCTCGGACATTTTGAGGTCGTTTGAGGTGCTTTTCCTTTTTTCCCTATTTACGGGATTTTAATTGTTCCAAAAATTAAAAAGTCGGACTTCCAGAACTCAGAAAAATCTGAAATTTTGCAGGTAGTTGGAATGGATTTATATTCTTGTGTGTACAAAGTTTAAGCTCAAAACACGAAATCAAAATTTCAGCTCAAAACTCAAAAATCGCACCAATAGCGCACCAATGCCGCACTAATGAGCAATCGCCAAATCCACCATGTCAAATGCTACCTAAGTTGATTCCAAAAATTTGGGGATGATTTATAAGGATTTTTGGACGCCTTCCTCAGACATTTTGAGGTCATCTGAGGTGCTTTTCCATTTTTCCCCATTTACGGGATTTTATTTGTTCAAAAAAAAAGTCAAACTTCCACATCTAAAAAAAATTGAAGTTTTGCAGGTAGTTGGATTGGATTTTTATTGGTTTGTGTACAAAATTTCAGTGCAAAAATCAAAAATAAAAATTTCAGCTCCAAACTCAAAAATCGCACCAATGGCGCACCAATAGCGCACCAATGTCGCACCTATGAGCAATCTCCAAATCCACCATGTCAAATGCTACCTAAGATGATTCAAAAAACATGAAGATGATTTATAAGGATTTTTGGATGCCTTCCTCGGACATTTTGAGGTCATCCGAGGTGCTTTTCCATTTTTTCCTACTTACGGGATTTTAATTTTTCCAAAAATTAAAAAGTCGAACTTCTAGATCTCAGAAAAATCTGAAATTTTTCAGGTAGTTGGAATGGATTTTTATTCGTGTGTGTACAAAATTTCAGCTCACC
>JAKUCV010005065.1:7429-98083 GCA_028386065.3 Turnera subulata | reverse complement strand
ATGTTACAGTTGTCAAAGAATATGATAGATAAACCACACTAATTAAAAACACAACAAAACACAATGAATTGAGGGTGTTAATTATTGACAGTCGTTGTTGCCAGCAGAGTGTACGTAGTCGAGCGGTGGTGCCGGTGGGGTGGAGCCAGCCGCGGCCGCTGGAGTGATATATACTGCAGCTGTGTACGTAGGAGTGGTCCAGTTGTATAAGCAATCGTACAGCTGTCCAATGGTCCAGTTAATTGTTTGGCCGAATTAGGGTTCTTCTTGGTCTCTTGTCTATTTCTAACCGGCCAAACCCCATATATAGCAATTACAATTGGACAAGTAAATTAATTGGAGGATCCCATCGTTTCATTAATTGGAGGGCCTTCACGTTTACATCAGCCTCGGAAACACATGTGCTAGCCAGAGAGGGAGAGGGTTTCACACCATTTCACTGTCTAGTGTACGTTGTACATTGTTAATTTTTTCCTGTTTTTAGCATTTGAATTTTTTTCCATTTTCAGGATAGATTTTGAATATTGATGATACCTAATCACTTGGCAAAGTATTTTTTTCCACCAAAATATCAGCGGTGGGTCATCCAACCCAAACAACAACAAACGAAATCTCTCTTCCCCGTCTCTCCTCTGCCATAAATAGGATTACATATCTTCACCTTCTTCTCCTATCCCTCATAAATCATGATACCCTTCATCCCATTCTTATAGGTTTAGCGAGAAACATATATATCGAGAGTGCAGTTATGGGAAGCATAGGTGCATCACTTCTCAGCCATTTCCTACTTCTCTCCCTTTTGCTTTACGTAGCAAAGGGGCAGTATCCCGTGTGCAGTGGTGACACCACAGTTTACCACTTTGTGATTAATAAATACTGGTCAAACATGACCCAAGAACAAGTTGACGATGTCCTCTACCAGTATGTCAAGGTGACAAATGAAGACGATCGGGTGAAGCAATTCGTATGGTAAAACACTCTATATATCTTCCTATATATGATCTGCTCCTCATAGTACTGTTTCAGTCTTCATTTGGCAATGTATAATATTAATTAACCTCTCTATATGGGGGATTACTCTATATATATATATGGGTACGTACCTACCTAGCTACTGCTAGGCAAAGTGACTCAACATATATATACCAATTGACTTAATTAGACGATGATATATATGTCGCCTATCATATTAGAGTAATTAACATGGATTATTGGCATAGTCAATTGGTTCGACCTAGCTCGATCATATAGTTAACTCGTTTGGCTATTGAAATACCATATTCCTTGTCAAAAAATTAGAAAAAATACGAAATAATGGCCTTCCTAATTAATCTTCTTTAATGGTAAGAACAAAAGTTGACGAAATAATCTATTATAGATATAATAGATTAAGGAGTAGTGGCTTGGTGAGGCTTATGTAGTTTTTTTTTTTTTTTCCTTTTTCAGAATTTCTGTAGCTTAGTTTTATTAAAGAGAGTGCCGGTCCAAATTTTAGTATACAAAAACCACTGAATTTCATTTGCCTATTTGTCCACGTGAGCATTTTCCTTTTGTTTAATATATTTCTCTTTCTTTCTCTGAAAAATCTTGTAGTTTTTTTTTTGATGCTATGAAAAATCTTGTAGTTCTCTGACCATCCATATGATACATGTGACGTTTTTGGCAGGGGTAAAGATTTGGGCCCAGAAGTTGAAGACAATGCTAAGGGTTTCGAATATGGTTATTTGACCACACTCTGTAGCAGGCAAGAGACAATAGACTATCTTAATGCCCCTGCAACTAAGGCATTTGCAAACGTATTCTTTCCTGCATCCGAGAAAGCTGTGGCCATCAACTACCTAGTGAACCACACCTTCCCAAGCAAAGGATACGGGCCATGTTCTACGAGCGGATGTGGCCCTTGTTCCCTCTCCAAAAGATCATCGCTAGCTGGTGGTGTACTGCAAGTGGTGTCTGGCCTCCAGTAAATTAATTACAAAGCACACGTACGGTCTAATTAATGGCGTGTTATTAATTTCTGTCGGTTAAAATAAATGGCAACAAGTGTTGCTCAAAATAAATGGTGTATCGCATTAATGTATCTTCTTTGTGCCAGGCCATATGCTTGTTCTCACTTCCTGCAGGCCTGTAATATGATGTATCTGTACCGGCCAGGTCTATATATCTTTATTGCATGATGTTCTTCGATAAAATTGTGTGGTTTTCTTTCATAAGAAAAGAGACATGTCATCTAGTATCGTTCATATTTTTTATGCACAAATTTTTGTATATCGTTCATAAATTTTTAACGTAGTATCCAGCTTTTAGGACATCCAACATGAATTTTCGTCACAAAAACAAAGGAAAAAAAGTCGAGCATTACTGGTCAGAAACATTGAAAAGGAGCAAAGGGAAAGTAATTTTGAAAAGATCGATCACTTGAGTCAAAATTGCTCTCTTTGGTAGTATTAATTAGTCTCGTTCTAAATTACAGACTGAACATTCCAATTCAATGACTAACAACCTCCATGATGGAAGAAATCCACGCAAATTAACGCCCATTATATATTTGATGATAATACATATATATATAGAATGGTCGCTGTTGCCTGTGAAACCCTGGAGAGCATCGAGTGGGAGTAGTCCAATAGTACGCATGTGCGCACGATGCAATAGTACAATGTAATTTAATTTGGCCGATCGATAAAACTAGGGTTCTTTTGGTGTTGTCCCTTTCTCAGCTTCCAATCATATATATATTTACAATGCGAGAAATAAATTAAATGGAGCAGAAGATGGGGTGCTCTCTCTCTCTAAAAGTGTTTCTCTGCCTTCTCTCTAAAAAATACTTTTCCACCACCGAAACTTTTCAAAACCAGATCTAGATCTGGATTTGATTTTGCTCTCTAATCTTCACCTATTAAACCACAAACCGAATCGTGATAGCGGCTAGTTTCCTTGTTTAGTAATCTGAGTTAAGGTGTCTTTCTGTGTGTGAACCAAAGGCTCACTCTCTTCTGTTCCAGTGATCTGGATTATGGTGGTATACACTCCTGCGATGGAACGACATGAGGATGTTCTGTTTGAAGGAAGTTTCCGTGTTAACCTCTGCTACTTCAAATCTGACGATCTGGTGGAAGACGTCTATGAACAACCTGGAGATGTCAAAAGTAGTATATGTCTTGTGAGCAAGATATACTCAGAGCGTTTCTTCAACGCGACCATATTCAAATCAAGCCTCAACCAGGTATGGAACGTCAAAGGTGCAATTAGTGTGATTGATATAAAGCATAATCTATTCCTGGTTGGATTTGAATATGAGAAAGACTGTGAGAATGTTTTTATGGGCTGTCCGTGGTCGATTGCAAACGTATTTGCAGCCATGGCACAGGGAGTAGAGGGAGGAGATGCGGTCTCCACCCCACATGAATCCGAAAAATGAGAACTATGGATGGTAATGGGAGGATTCCTACTGGATATCGTCTCATTACCTTTTTGTCACCTTACGGTGAGTTTTGTTGATCCTATACAGAGCCCCTTTTCTGGGCACAAACAGTCCCACTCAGGTAACTTCTTCACCTGGATGTATTTTGATTTCTTTGTGTATAACGCCTCTGGTGGCGAATGGAAGGGACTGGTATTTTTTTGGAGGACAATGTGTGTTTTCGAGCTGTTTAACAGGTTATGTAATGTTGATTACTACATCGCAATTAGCTCCGCAACTTCAAAAATGTCGATTTCCAAAGACATTGAAGAGTGCTCAACCTCTCGGACGGATCGCCTGGTACTAACCAGGGAAATGCCGTCCATTTGCCTTAGCAATCGGGGAATGCCATCACTGCGTGAGCTAGCAGAGGATGTAGTTCTAATCAACATGAGTACACTGTTAGTCTAAATGTTTATTTCTGTTAGTTTGAATGTATTTGGCCATTGTAGGTAACCGCATGTGTGATGATATGTAATTTTTCTATTAGGGTTTCATATCTAAGCTTGTACCAAACTATATTTTCACTGTTTCTTCAGTATAATGATGATGCTTGCTGACAAAAAAAAAAAAAATTAAATGGAGCAGCTTCTTCAACACGTTACCTCACACAGCGAGAGCTAGAGAGGGGCCGGGAGGCAACTGTCCCGCATTCCCCATTAGCCCCCACTGGCTATATTGCAATACTGAGTTTCGTATTGGGTCAATCTCAACCTTAATGTGGAGAAACTCCCGAGCCCATATATAGACAAAACCCGACACTGCAATTGACGTACGGGAGAGCATCAAGAGGTGGGCCCAAGTTGGACGTAGCTAGCAGCTAGCGGACCCAAAAGTCCATGCCTTCTCTCGCCCACGTCGTCCTCCTCCTCCGCCGGGCGGCCAATGGCCGAGAGGCCCGCCCTGTCCCATGGTTGCGCTGCTCTTTCCGTTAGACGTCGTTGTCATGTAAAGAATGAATGCTTCAGGACGGTACGTGGGTCTGCTCTCCTTTTTTCTTTAGTTCTCTGAAAAAAAAAAAAACATGTAGTTCTCTAACTATTCATATTATATGTATAATATAGAATCTGGCAGGGGGTAAAGACTTGGCGCCGAAGTTGAAGACATAGCTGACGGTTTCGAATATGTATATAGATGTATATAACTCTATGCCTATCTCCAATTGTTGCTTCATGTACTCCTCGCCAGGCCATTCTCATGCCTGTGTAGTGGTGATCTTTTTTTTCTTTTGATGCTAAAGTAGTGGTGATCTTTAATAAAATTGTGTCGGTGTGGTTCATAAGAAAAAGAAATGGAGACCTTTCAAACTGTACTATTGATCATATGACCTTTTTTTTCTCCGTATACTCCATATTGAGCTTTTGTAATTATATGTTACAGTTTTGAAACATATGATAACCATTAATTAAAAACACAAGAAAACACAATGATTTGAGGGTGGAGCGTGTTTTTTTTTTTTTTTCCTTTTGATACTATAACGAGAGATTTTATTAAGGGAAATGAGGAAAACAAATGAGGAGCCCCTGTCAGCGAGGAACTGACGAGGGGGAGTTCATCAGACTTATTCTACATGCAGTAAATAATACAGAGTGGAAAAAAGAAAAATATGAAAGAATTAAGGTGAAATTTTCTCCTGGGACCCTTCCATTGACGGTCGCTGTTGCCAGCAGAGTGTACGTCGAGCGGTGGTGCCGGGGTGGAGCCAGCCGCGGACGCTGGAGGTGATATATAGGAGTGCAGGAGTGGTCCAGTTGTATAAGCAATCGTACAATCTAATTTATAGCAGCATCTAACTGATGTAAGCCTATATATACGTGTTTGGCCGAATTTAGGGTTCTTTTTGGTCTATTAATTGCCTATTTCTCACCTGCCAAATCCCATAGCAATTACAATGCGACAAGTAAATTAATTGGAGCAGCTTCACGTTTACATCAGCCGCGGAAACACATCAAAAGTTAGAGATCGAGGGGAAAGAGGGTTTCACCGTTTCACTCATGTGTAGTGTATTAATTTTAATCATTTGGCAAAGTTTTTTCTTTTCACCAAAATATCAGCTGTGGATCATCCAACCAAGCAACAAGAAACGAAATCACTCTTTCCGCGTCCCCTCTCTGCCATAAATACGCTTATATATCTTCACCTTCTTCACTCATCCCGGCACTACCTCATAAATTATAATACCCTTCTCCCCATTCTTATAGGTTTTTTTTTTTTTGATGAAAACTCGTATTGATTAGTGTAGAATGCAAACATAGGGGACATCCAATAGATGACCCCTTAATCCATCCCACCCCCTAATAGGCTGGGGTTGCAGAGTACCAGAGTTACAATCAAATTACAACAGGAAAAAATAGAGCAAAATAACTAGACTAACCTAGTTTTGCAAATAGGACCAGACCACGATAACACACTCTCAGGGCATATAAACACCGCCGACAAATCATACGAGAAACTAGGTTGATAAGCCTTAAACCACATCAGGGCTCTCGACATCACAACCTCCAGCATCCTATCCCAAGCTACTTCCTTCTCTTAAAAAACCAGCTTGTTTCGGGCTATCCATAGATTCCATATAACCTCAAAGAATATCACTATCCAAGGAGCCCGCGCTCTGCAAGAATACATCAATTCCATCCATTGAAGTACAAAATCTTCAAGATCATGGGACATACACCAGGAGATACCCCACCAGTCACATATCGAGCACCATAATCGCCATGAAAATCTGCACTGTAAGAGGAGATGATCCCTTGATTCCACCTCTTCACTGCAAAAGGAACACAAGGCGTTGTCATAGGAAATAATATTGTTTCGGGCTAGAATTTCCTTCACCGCAATCCCTTGGTTAAGGGCCATCCAAACAAAGCACTCAATTTTAACAGGAGCACAACCAAACCAAATCCAAGATTTGCCACTAGCAGATAGCAAGGATTTGGATAGATGAGTGTATCCCGACTTAACCAAATAGCTCTCTTTCCCATCATCACTCCACTTCCACTTATCATCTACTCCTACTGATAACGCAACATGATCCAAGCTTCCTCTGAGTTGTTCTACCTCCCCCAATTCTCAATCAAAGAGAGGTCTCCTCCATGTGAAATACCACTGCCAACACCCATTCTCCAATTTCAGAACATCAGCCACTGTTGCATCCGGATTGGCCACAATCCTAAATAATCTGGGATACCTATCTTTTATTTCCCCACCTTCCCTGAGCCATCTATCTTTCCAAAACTTACATCCTTTCCCATCTTTAACATCCATTATTACTTTCTGCCGAAGCCCCCCAGAAATCCCACCATCCTCCTCCCCTGATTCAACAATCCACCGCCACATAGGAGATACCCTCCCATCCTCAAAAGCTGGCCATGAAGATTCAGACTCCCTGCTGTACACACTTTTCACAATTTTGGCCCAAATAGGGCAATCTCCAGAAGTGAAATCGAAATTAATATATCTCCACAGCCATTTGAAGAGCATACATTGGTTTTTAATGAGCAGATTCTCAATCCCAAGACCCCCCAACTCCTTAGGCTTGGAAATTTTCTTCCAGGTCACTGAACACATTTTCCTTTTGTCATCATTCCCTCCCCACAAAAAATTTCTTTGTAATCGAACTATCTTCTTTGCAACCCCTTTTGGCATCTTATACAAAGACAGATAATATATGGGCAAATTACTCAACACAACTCTAATCAGTGTAACTCTACCCCCAAAGGAGAGGAATTTACCTTTCCAAGAAGCTAAATGGCTTCCTATTCTTGATATTATAGGATCCCATGCTTTAATTCGACTCATATTACTCCCAACAGATAATCCTAAGTATGCCAAAGGTAGTCTTTCAACCTTACTTAGTACCAATCCTGCCAATTCGCACACTCTTTGCTCAGGAATATTAATTCCCACCACACTACTCTTGTGGAAATTAATACTGAGACCAGAAAATGATTCAAAACACCTCAAACATCGCTTCAAATTTAATAAAGACTGGTCGTCATCAGAGCAGAAGAACGAGGTGTCATCTGCAAATTGTAAAAGAGAGGCCTCCATGTTATTCACCCTTACTGCATTAAACAGCCCCTTGGTAATTGCCTGCTTTACAAGGCATGTGAGACCCTCAGCCACTAGATTAAATAGAAAAGGAGATAACGGGTCACCTTGCTTCAAGCCTCTAAAAGCAGTAAACTCCTCAGAAGGGCATCCGTTCAATAGAACAGCTAGTTTTGGGAAGCGTAGGTGCATCACTTCTCTGCCATTTCCTACTTCTCTCCCTTTTGCTTTACGTAGCAACGGGGCAGTATCCAGCTTGCACAGGTGACACCACAGTTTACCACTTTGTGCTCAATAAATACAGAGCAGACCTCACTCAACCACAGATTGACCAGGTCCTCTTCGACTATGTCAAGCTGACAAACGAAGACTCACGCGTGAAACAATTCGTATGGTAAATCAATCATTCTTTTTTGTTTATGCTAATCGATATATATGTAGTTTTATTAAAAAACAGGAACTGATACACATCAAAAAACACAAAACATACTCTTTTCTAACTTTTAAGATGATTTGGCGCAGGGGCAAAGACTTGGGCCCCCGAGGTTGAAGACAAAGCTGATGGTTTCGATTATGGTTATCTTACCACACTCTGTAGTAAGCAAGACACCGTAGACTATCTTAAAGATCCTGTTACTGTCAATGTTATAAATGAATTCTTTCCTGCATCTGAGAAAGCCATAGCCATCAACTACCTGGTAAACCACACCTTCCCAAGCAAAGGATATGGGCCATGTTCTTCCAGCGGATGCGGGCCGTGTCCACAAAATGCATGCCCTCATTCTATGTAAATTATATCTTATAAAAAACTATATCTCATGCGAGGTATATGCTATATTTATGCTGGTATATGATGTGTCATCTAAGTTCTGCGTCGCCCTGTCATAACCGCACGGTCTTTCGTTCGTGTTTGGTCCTCAAAATAAATGTGCAAATGTTTCATATTATCGAAGAAAGCCCGTCGGGTTCAGGATTATTTTCCTGACCTTATTTTACTACAACTTGGATCATTGATCCAGGTGTTTTTATGACCTTACAGTTTATTAACATTTAACGAGCTATAATTTATTTGTCTCTTCTCCATTTATAATTTATCACCTGCCTAATTGTCTATTTTCATTACGTATTATCAAAAAAATAAGCCAATGAAATTCAAGCCAGTACATCAGAGTTGAAATATGCGATTTGGAGGGAGGGAGAGAGAGAGAGGAAGGGCTAATTTCTACAGTCTTATGAAAAGCTGTCCATGATATGATATTTGATGCGGGCATGTACGGAAGAAATGTGTCTCGTCCACAATAATCTTACGGTCTTGTATGTTTCTTCTTAAAAGGAATGGCTAGTGTAGCCCTGACATGGACTAGGGGAAACCCAACTAATGGCCTTGTGTGTTTGATGTACGCAGTTGCTTTGTGGATCAACTCTACCTTCCTGTCAATTAAAAGCATTTGTAACCATAGTAATGCTATTTCTTGCAGCTTTGTAGGCCGTGTTTTTTGACCCATCGACCTTAAAGAAGGTCAAAATCTATGGTTAATTAAAGTGGCCAGCCAACAATTATCCAGATTACGACGAAACATGGCTATCCTTGGGTCGGTGAACTGTTGACAAATAATGCTAATCGTGCCGGCCCGATCTATAGGCAAAATAACTCAATAAACATTTACCATGCATGTGGTTTAACAGAAGGCATTATTGGATATCCTCTTCCATTTATCCTCACTTACACAGAAATCAAACAGCAAAACAATTTCTCATTGCGAGTCCCACAAAAATTTGTGATGAAGGGAGGTCACACACACGAGATTGACGAAATCTTAGAAAAACTCTCTCTCATTTGTTTTGGATACATCATACATCATCACCTGTTTATTATCCTAATTTCGTTGACAATAGTGCCGGCGTAGATAACTATTCGAGTAATTATGGCCAAACGAATAATTCAATTAAGAAAATTAGACAATTATTGTGGGTATATATATGATTCTTATTATTAAACTTTTTATTGATCGCTATCAAATTGTTATTGTTTAGCATATTTCAATGTGGACTTGTCCCTTGATAAAAATTTTGAATTTCCCCTCAGGGTGTATATGTAACATAAGGTTTCTGACATCCATTAAGGCTAAAATCTCTATCCACCAATACAACTTATCAATATTTTCAAAATATGGCTCGGTTGGGCCAACTCAACCCCATTTAAATATAATTAATTCCAAATTTGAGGCAGAATATTTATTCGATACTTACTGATTAAACCCTTTATTCTACCACAGCGCGTGGACTGGGTTTTGTAGAACCTTACAATTTATAGTATACAATGACCAATTATATTATACATCACCTAAGAATTCCTCGTCTCCATTTTTTGCCACTGCCTAAATATCTATTTGCAATTTGACAATAAATTAATTCGGCAACTTTGATCCGGTAAAAAAGGCAACTTAACGTTCATGGGAGTCGAATTCAATGGACACAGAGAGAGAAGGAAAGGGGAAGGGTTTCATTAAAAAAAAATTGTTTGACTAGCTAATTTGTTAATTTATGTGAAGTTTATTTATGATTTTTGTACATAAATATATACAACTAGATAAAGATTAAGAGTTTGGCACCAAAATGTCTGACGGGGACCATGTATCTCACAAAGCGACAAAAATAAGAAAGAAAAAAACACACTGCATGTCCATCGTCCCTGGGCTATAAATAGGCCTTTCATGTTCGAGGTATCACCACCACATCCTCCCATCCCCTCACCACCACATCCTCCCTAGTCCCTTTCCATTCTTTGAGTTTAGCTAGAGAGATATATATCGATCGATAGAGGCAACTATGGCAAGCCTAAGTGCATCACTTCTCACCCATTTCCTTGTTCTCTCCCTGTTCCTTTCCGTAGCAGTGGGGAAGTATCACAAGTGCAAGGGTGACACCACAGTGTACCACTTTGTGATTAATAAGTACAGAGCCGACCTCACTCAAGCACAAGTTGATACAGTCCTCTCCCACTATGTTGATCTCACAAATGGTGACTGGCGGGTCAAGCAATTCATTTGGTAATAAATTAAACACTCTATATATTTGATCATTGAGATATATGTATATAAACACACAGATATTAACTATGATATAATTTTGTTTTTGAGGATATTTACATATGAAGATTAATTTGGCTGCAGGGGAAAAGACTTGGGGCCGGAAGTTGAAGACAAAACTGATGGTTTCGAATATGGTTATTTGACCACACTCTGTGGTAGGCAAGAGACTATAGACTATCTTAATGCTCCTGCTACTAAGGCTTTCGCAGCGGAATTCTTTCCTGCTTCTGAGAAAGCCATCGCCGTCAACTACATAGTGAACCACACCTTCCCAAGCAAAGGATATGGGACTTCGGGCAAATGTGGCCCATGTAATTTGCTTGGCAAGAAACCATAAGATGCCCTCTAATAAACAAACACATGCAGGGTACTCTTGCTTGTTTTCCTCTTCAGAATAAATTGCAAGTTTTGCTCAGAGATATAGATATATAGAGATGATGTATATACCTGGGAAACCCCATGTATACCCATAATACATATCTTGGGTTGAAGTTGCTTTCATGTAATTTCTGATTCTTTGTGCCAGGCCATGTTCCCGCTAGCTTCCTGAAGGCCTGTGATGTCTTTGTAAACTCTGCTACATTATTATGTAAATTTCTTGCTGATCTTCCAATAAAATTGTCTTTCTAATTAAAGTCATTCTCCATCAGTTTCTCAAAAGTTTCAGGTGTTTGTTACAGATTGATGTAATCTCCATAATTCCTTTCTCTAAAAGTAACTACTTTTTACATATTTTATCCATGACCATGGGTGTCTCCATGCAATAGCTCCGGTTCACTTCATGCATGGATCGAGATAATTAAAGCTATGAATGACAAATAAATCTATATATATTGACTTTTGCTGTCTCATCTGATGTCATTGCTACTTCACCCTTTCATATGTTTTTCTGGTAGCAACCCACTAGCATCTCGCATTTTCGCTGGATATATATATATACGCAAGTGCATGTATTATACATATATGCAAGGGAAATATATGTCCTTGTTACTTGTATGACTTGCTTCTTGATCTGAAAATGATTCATCCATAATGCAAAATCAAGATTCTTCATTTTTTCAATGACGTTTAAACTTTTTTTTTTCAGCAAACTGGATATATACAAACACTGCCTCCCTCCATGATTCAAAATTATTATTACTCAATCGTGTGTCTGGCATTGACTTATTCTTCTTATTATGAAATACAATTGGAGTTTCTGTTGTATATGCTTGAACTGAATAACCACAAATAATTAATGATCGTCTTATTCAAATATTCATACTTCATAAAATATACACAAGTGGATCACTATACTCGGCTAGCTGGATAAATAAAAATATATAAAAGAACCCTAATCCAAATCTTTAGTGGCATTTGGGCCGCTACTCTTTCAATGCTGTTAGGGTCCATTCCAACAAAATAAGAAGAAGCTCCCGAGCCCATACTAAAGCCCACAAAATTAACGGTGCCGCCGTGACTGTGAGTTCTGTCCTGTGGCCGTCGCCTTGTAAGTTGTAACGATTAATTCAACTGTAGTCCAAGATAGCTTAATTGACAAAAAGACTAATGTATTTTGTAGAAAATATTGGTATACTATATTTTTTATCCTGTGCCACATAACTTGTAGTTGAGGGAAAATCATGTCTATCTAAAACATTCCTAATTCCTAAACAAGAATGCACTAATGTTGCAACTTTTAAGCCATGTTTTTTGACCGACCTGGCCTTATAGGTTGGTCAAATTTTCTGGTTCATTTGGAACAGATGGCTTGGAATGAAGCAATAACCCAGATTACAACTAAACAAAGACTATCTTTTGGATGAACTATTTTGACAATAGAACTCACCAACTTTTAGACCCAATTTTCCTTACAATTTAAGAGAAACCATTTGATGAGTCCTAGATAAATTTTGTGAAAGCACACACTAGGTTGATAAATATTTCCTTTTTCGCCTAACAATACCTCTACTAAGCCATTACAACTCACGAGGCAGCTGTAATTAGCAAAATAACTACATCCTGACTTGTTTCTTATCCTAAATTCATTGACAATAGTGCCGGCGTAGACAATTAGAACAATTATTAGTCATATATATACGGATGGCATAATCTATGAGTTATTTTTAATCCTATTTGGTTCGTTCGGTGAACTGGATCAATCTTAAAATTTGTCTTCTTATACGGGATAGACTTTCCTCCTGTAGTTTTTTTTTTTTTTTTTTCCATCAACTGGGTCAATGTAAAGATTTATCTTAGTCCTCATGTGTGAGCTTAAAAAAGACTTTCCTCATATGGAGCTGCCTGCGGCATATACTTTCCTCATGTGGTACTATACCCTGCAAAGTTACTAAATAAAAGAGCAACTTGGTGCAATGGAATCTACCACCCACCCACCGAATCAGAAAAAAAAAAAAAATCTAATTCTAATCTGTTGTCTAGGCACAATGATATAGACAAAAGAGTACTTTAAGGCAAAAAAGAATTATGCTTTGGGGGATACCCTACAAACTAATTAATTCTTTTCTTATGCTATTCTGGCAAACTAATTACAACTCATACGTACTATCATTCCCTTTCCATGAAAAGGCATTGCAAGTTCTAACCTTAAATTTAAATCACATCCGATTTCCAATCTTTACGTTCGAAGGTAGAATCCTGATCATTCTGGGAGATCATGTCTTTTCCTCTTTCATTTTCAAGAATGAATGAATCTTCGAACCAAAAACAGGTCTAAACAAACTTTGACACAAAATTATTATAAACTAGAATAATGCAAACCAAATTAAAGAAAAAAGAGTAATTACAACCTAAAATGCCCTGCTATGAATTTTTTGCAAGTGAGACGACTTAGATATTTAAGCCAATTAAAGAATTTTGTACGAGGAAAGTCTTGAAGATACATATAGTTATCAAGTTGATTAAGCTATCAGCACTTTCAAATATCTGTGAACACTAAGCATGAACTCTTGCAATTCTTTATTCCAACCAATTCTGATAAATACCATAACACCATATATATATATAACACCATACAAACCTAATTACAAGGTATGGCCACAGGATTTCTTAAAGCCCAAGTATAAGACTAAGTTGGTATGAGATTTATATGAGTCCACAAGTGCAACTTTGAGTCGCAGCAGCGCAGAATATACATGCCAGGGCCCAATACTATAGGATGATGTCCTTATCATGACGATTCCTTAAAATTCCAAATCAAAGGAATTTTAATGCGGATATTATTTTGACTAACTCCTTATTTAGATTTAAAAAAATAGTTATATGTTTTATTCTTAATTAATTGAATTTTTTAATTAAATACTTAGAAAGTTGAAATTTCGATAAATATAATAAACCACTTGTCTCGATGTTTTTGTAATGCCAGACAGACACCATGTGTTATATATTATCGTATCATTCTTGAACCATGCCAGATGCCTATATATACGATATAATGATGTAATAAATTCGTATACTACCTAATCAATTGTTATATTCAAAGTTGTTTTTTTCCTATTCCTTGAATTGTTTATGGACATTGGTCAAAAATAAAATTTTTAATATGTGGACTGGATCCGATCTCCTAAAATGATCAAGCACACCATTGCAAGGCTATAATTTTTAATAAAATAAAACTGATATGGATAATTTTAGATGACATGACTAATAAAAGCAAGTAAGATTTGACTTGGTACAACTTAAGCTCCATAGAATTTCTCCATCAGCAACAAACAAAACAAAAGAGGCATTAATTAGTCTAGATTGCAATCACATTAAAGATTAGTGGCAAGTTTTCACAAATGGAAAGTTAATAATTACCACCCGAAAGATCAGCAAATGGACCATCTTCCCACCAAGCAACTAGCATGTTTTATCAAAAAAAAAAAAAAAAAAGCAGCTAGCATTGCATTGCAATCACATTATAGATTAATTAGTGGCAATTGAGTTTCACCAAGTAAAAAAGATTAGTGGCAAGTTACATAATTTAGCACCAAAAAGATCAGCAATGGATCATCATCCCACCGAGCAACAGGCAAGCAACCCATTTCCTTGGGTCTCTCGATTGGCTATAAATAGGCCTTGCATGTTCACCTCCATCTCCATCCCATCACTTGCTAGCTATCACATATATACTTCCTTCTCCATTCTTATTAAGTTTAGCGATCATGGGAATCATAGGTCCATCAGTACTTGTCAACCATTTCCTTGTTCTCTCCCTTTTGCTTTACGTAGCAATGGGGGCGGATACAGATTGCGAACGTGACACCACGGTGTACCACTTTGTGCTTAATACGTTCCTCGACCTCCTCCCTCAACCAGCAATTGACAAAATCCTCCTTGGTTATGTCAATTTGACAAATGAAGACCCACGGGTTAAGCATTTCTACTGGTACTATATATTATTGTTCACATGCATCATACTAATAAATACATGTGGTAGAAGTTGAAATAATAAAAACTAATGGGCTTAACTCATGCGATAATTAATAAGAAAACACATACTCTATATTAAAAAAAAATCAAATATATAAATATATTACATGTTATTTTTTTTAGCATCAAAAAAATATTACATGTTATTTTTGAACTGAACATATGGCTTATATGTAGCAGGTTAGGTACCAAAGAGGGTTGAGCTAGGATTCAAAACTAAATTTGTGTGGTTAACAGCCTAGCTACTTATGAATTTCATATGCCTATTTAACAACATATAAAATATTGATTTGACGTTGGGAGTTTAGAAATAACTTGCAGCTCCTTCCTCCATTGTTTTTTTTTTTTTCTTTGAGAATTAGCTAGTAAGTATTTCTTCTGTATAATGTATATGATGTGATTTGACAGGGGTAAAGACTTGGGCCCGAAGGTTGAGAACAGAACTGAAGGTTACGATTATGGTTATATGACCACACTTTGTAGTGAGGAAGAGACTATAGCCTATCTTAAGGATGATCGCACCGTCAGATTTGGCCGTGAGTTCTTTGGTGCATCTAAGAAAGCCATCGCCATCAACTACATGCACAACTACACCTACGAAGGCAAAGGACCAGGGCCATGTAGATGTGCTCGCGTCGGATGTGATCCTCCTCCCAAAATACCAATACCATAAACTTATATATATATATATATATATATATATATATATATATATATATATATATATATATATAATGGTACGGTTTGCTAATTTTACCTTCAAATAATTGGCAACTGTTGCTCAGATATGTATGGGCATGTAAACATATAA
Source organism: Turnera subulata (assembly GCA_028386065.3). Lineage (NCBI taxonomy): Eukaryota > Viridiplantae > Streptophyta > Magnoliopsida > Malpighiales > Passifloraceae > Turnera > Turnera subulata. Next base: position 82,254 of record JAKUCV010005065.1, on the reverse strand, counting down.
AACATGTCCTGCCTGGGGAGTGGGGAACCCATATGCTCCATATTCCATAATATATATCTCGGGTTGTTGCTATAATTATGAAATTTGCTTCTTTGTTCCAGGCCATGTTCTCAGGCTTGTAATGTATTTGTACCGTGCTACAGTATGTATATATTTGCTGCTGGTATTGAATAAAAAATCGTGTTTTTTCGTTCGTATAATGTCGAAATTCCATTTATACAAATATTTTCCATCTTCAACAATCAAAATATGGTGTTGAATTTCATTTTTCCAGAAAAAGAAGTTGAAAGCTTTTCACGGGCAGGATAGGCCGAAAGTAAGTGGGTTTTGGGCTACAAAATAGGCCTCAACTCCGAGCCTATTCAAGCTTCAGGATCAGACTAAAAGAAAAATTCATGTTTGAGGCCCGAGCTCTAACATTCTACAGTATTTGATTAAAAATTAAAAAGAGAAAGCATTCAGCCACCTAGAAGATTTCTACTTCATCAACCTAAGGCAAAATTTCAATGATCAAATCAGGCTCAATTCAAGTGAGCTTCTTGACTCGATAATATTATCACCAAGGACCCAGGTGGTGGCGCAGTAGTTGGCTATACCTATCTCTAGGAAAAGGGTTTGATCCGAGACGATTCCGGTCGAAATTATTATCACCCAGTCGTGTCTAGCATGACTTTTTTTTATTATTATTATGAAACGCCATCGGAGTTTCTTTTGTTGTGCTTGAACTGAATAGCCACAGCGAGCAATTAATGATCTTATTCAATATTCATACTTCATAAAATATACACCAGTTTTTTTTTTTTTTTGATCAGAAAAAATATAGACCAGTTGGAATCAATATACTTGGCTAGCTGGAAAAATAAAAACATATAAAAGAACCCCAATCAAAATCTTTAGCGGCAGGTGGGCCGCGACTCTATCAACACTGTTTGGGTCAGTCTCAACTCTCAACCGAAAAAGAAGAAGCTCACGAGCCCGTACAAAAGCCCACAAAATTAACGGTGCCGCCCTGACTGTGAGTCCGTCCTGTCTTGTGGCCGTCGCCTTGTTAAAGAAGAAAACGTGACCGGGGTTGTTTACGATTTACAAAAAAAAAAAAATAATAACTAACTGTAGTAGTCAATAAGTTATACTAAATTGAAGTAAAAAAAAAAAACTAATGTATTTTTGTAGAAAAAATTGGTACACCAAATTTCTTATCCCGTGCGACATAACTTGTGAATGAGGGAAAATCATGTCTATAGAAAACATTCGTGAACATGAATGCACTAATGTTGCAAGTTTTAGGCCATGTTTTTAGACCTACCTGGCATTATAGGTTGGTCAAAATTTCTGGTTCATTTGGAACAGATGGCTTGGAATGAAGCAATAATCCAGATTACAACTGAACAAAGAGTGTCCTTTGGGTGAACTATTTGGACAAAAGAAATCACCAAGTTTTAGACCCAGTTGTCCTTATAATTTAGTAGAAACCATTTGATAAATCTTTTTTTGGTACTTAATAATATCTCTACCAAGTGCCAACCAAGCCATTACGACTCACGAGGCAGCTCTAATTAGAAAAATAATTAAATCCTGACTTGTTTCTTAACCTCAATTTTGTGACAATAGTGTCAGCGTAGAGCAATTATTTTTCATATATATATATATGGATGTCATAATCATATATATATCAGTGATATTATTGAATTTTGCAATAGGTTACCACCACTTGCATTTTTCTGGCGATGATAATAGCAGGATTACCTTTGCCTAGAAGGGTAGGACGTGGTTTGGCTCTTATTTGTGAAAATTCGTGTCGTTTTAGACAGCAATTTGATGCCCAACTTCTATGTCCCCCTATTTTAGCCATTTTGGCTTGTCGTTTCTTGTGCGTGTCATTTTGGCTGCTTGTTTCATTTATGTTTGGATGTTGTCAAACAATTATACGATGAACTATTTTAATTAATCTGCCTGTTTGTGCATCCTCATACGTTGAGACAAATTGTTACGGCTCAAGACTCCAGTCCAACATTTCCATGTGATCTTTTGTAATATTCCTTGGACTTACCTGTTAATAGGCCATTTTATTTCCTCCAAAACCCCCCACAATATTACTTATAATTCTTGTGAAAGGTTGTAATTTGATTATTTCGAAATATTTGGTTTGTTATATGTTGGGTTTCACAAATTACTGGATGAATTGAAGTAAGGGCGACTCTAATTTTTGTGTTGTGTTGATTTTGTGTGTTGGTTGTCTTGCATTCTACACTTGATTCTTTCTTTAGCTTTTGATCAACCTTTTAATTTTGGTGTGTTGAGTTACAAATTCATTTGTCTAGTTCACTAATTTAATACAAAAAAAAAAGTCAAAAACTCATTCTTTTACAAGAAATCAAACGTGGGAGAAAGATCGAGCAATACCACCCTTATGTAACATCAGGATAATTAAGATGGTGCTAATTATCCAGTTCAACTTCCACCCATTTTTTATCAATGCCTATTTATCTATTTGCATCCTGACAAACGGGCAACCTTGGTCCGGTGAAATAGGCATCTTAACGTGCATGGGAGTGGAATTCGATGGACATAGAGACAGAAGGGAGAGGGGAAAGGTTTCATTAAAAACTTTTGTTTGACTAATTTGTTTGTTTGTGTAAAGCTTATTTAAGATTTTTCATGAATAAATATATACACCTATATAAGAATATTAGTCCAAAGTTTAGCACCAAATCTCTGTCGGGGACCACGCATCTCGCGAAGCAACAAAAAAAAAAAAAAAGAAAGAAAAAAGATATACACTGCATGTCCTTCGTCCCTCGGCTATAAATAGGCCTTGCATGTTAGCCTTCATCTCCATCCCAGTCCTAGCTACCACATTCTTCCTTCTCCATTCTTAAGTACTCTATATATCGAGAGATATATCTATATATAGAGAGCAACTATGGCGAGCCTGGGTGCATCACTTCTCACCCATTTCCTTGTTCTCTCCCTTTTGCTTTGCGTAGCAGTGGGGGAGTATCACAAGTGCAAGGGTGACACCACAGTGTACCACCTTGTGATTAATAAGTACAGAGCCGACCTCACTCAAGAACAAGTTGATACGGTCATCTCCCACTATGTCAAGCTCACAAATGACGACTGGCGGGTCAAGCAATTCATTTGGTAATAAATTAAGCACTCTACATATACATTTCCTTCTCATTAACACTAACTATAGCTACTTCTCAAGTTATAACTCTATTTAGTCATTCATATATATATATATGGTTATTAATTAAATTGGCTGCATGCAGGGGGAGAGACTTGGGACCGGAAGTTGAAGACATGACTAGAGGTTACGATTATGGTTATTTGACCACACTCTGTAGTAGGCAAGAGACTATAGACTATCTTAATGATCCTGTTACTAAGGCTTTCGCGGATGAATTCTTTCCTGCATCTGAGAAAGCCATCGCCATCAACTACGTAGTGAACCACACCATCCGAAGCAAAGGATATGGTATTTCAGGCAACTGTGGCCCATGTAATTATTGGCTCCAAAGAGATGCTAGTATAATTAATTCCATTACGACCAAGCCAGCAGCGGGAGAGTATCACAAGTGCCCGGGTGACACCACAGTGTACCACTTTGTGATTAATACGTATAATAACACCCTCACTCAAAAAAAAGTTGATACGGTTCTCTCGCACTATGTCGATCTCACAAATGGAGACTGGCGGGTCAAGCAATTCATTTGGTAGTAAATTAAACCGTCTATATATTTCCTTCTCATTAATACTAACTACTTCTCAAGTTATAATTACTCTATTTGGTCATTCATGTATAAGATTATTAAATTGGCTGCATGCAGGGGGAAAGACTTGGGACCGGAAGTTGAAGACAAAGCTGAAGGTTACGAATATGGTTATTTGACCACACTCTGTAGTAGGCAACAGACTATAGACTATCTTAACGATCCTGTTACTAAGACTTTCGCAGCTGAATTCTTTCCTGCTTCTGATAACAACGCCATTGCCATCAACTACATAGTGAACCATACCTTCCCAAGCAAAGGATATGGGACTTCGGGCAAATGTGGCCCATGTAATTTGCAACAAAGAGATGCTAGTATATAGACTAGCTATACTGTAATATATATGCAGAGGGTCTTGCTTGTTTCCTCTACAGAATAAACGGCAAGCTTTGCTCAGATATATATAGAGATGTGTATGCCTGGGAAGCCCCATGCATATGCATACCCATAATATATATTTTGGCATAATGTTGCTTTCTTGTAGTTTTTTACTCTTTGTGCCAGGCCATGTTCCCGCTTCCAGGCCTGTGATGTTTTCATACCCTCCGCCACTTCATGTATCTTTATGGCTGATCTTCAATAAAATCGTCTTTCTAATGTCCATCTCCTTCAGTTTCTCAAAAGTTTCAGGTCATGCGTTACAGATTGCTGTAGTACTCTATATAATTCCTTCTCCATATAATATCAACAACTTTTTACATATTTCATCCATGGGTGTCTCCCTGCAAGCCGTAGCTCCGGATACTTGATGCATGGATCGTGATAATTAAAGCTATAAATGACAAATAATATATATATCTTGGGTTGTTGCTATATATTACGTAATTTGCTTCTTTGTTCCAGGCCAGGTTCTCAAGCTTGTATTCGTACCGTGCTACATTATGTATCTTTACTGCTGGTATTGAATAAAATTGTGGTTGTCGTTCGTATAATGTCGAAATTCCATTTATTGAAATATTTTCCTTCTTCAAGAATCAAAACAAGGTGTTGAATTTCATTTTTTTACAAAAAAAAAAACGTGTTGAAAGCTTTTCACGGGCCGGAGAGACCGAAAGTAAGTGGGTTTTCGGCTATGAAATATGCCTCATCTCCGGGCCTATTCAAGAAGTTTCAGGAAGAGACTAAAAGAAAATTTCAGGTTTTAGGCCCAAGATCTAGATTAAACCATCTCCATCAACTACATAGTGAACCACACCTTCCCAAGCAAAGGATACGGGCCTTGTTCTTGGAGCAACTGTGGCCCATGTTTCGCTTGGCAAAAACACCATAAGATTCTGGTATAGACTCCTGTAATAATCACAGGGTCTTGCCTGTTTCCTCTTCAGAATAAATGGCAAGTTTTGCTAAGATATATATAGATATAGTCATATAGATATATATGTATATACACCTGGGAAAACAACATGTATACCCATAGTGCACCATTGACAATTGTAATGTATCCTTCTTGATCTGAAAAGGATTATTCATATTACCAAATAAAGATTCTAATGCGTTTAAGCATTTTTTTCAACAAACTGGATATATACAAACAGTACTACCTCCATGATTAATCAAAATTATTTTCACTCAATCGCGTCGAACAATGACTTTTTCTTTTTATAATTATGAAACACCATTGCCATTGGGGTGCTTGTTGTATGTGCTTGAACTGAATAACCACAACTAGCAATTAATGATCTTATTCAATATTCATAATCCATAACACATACACCTGTAGGAATCACTATACTTGGCTAGCTGGAAAAATAAAAATATATAAAAGAACCCTGATCATAATCTTTAGCGGCATTTGGGCCGCGACTCTTTCAATACTGTTTGGGTCAGTCTCAACTCTCAACCCTTAAGGCCTTAACCGAATAAGAAGAAGCTACCGAGCCCATACAAAAGCCCACAAAATTAACGGTGCCGCCGTGACTGCGAGTCCTGTCCTGCAACCGTCTTCTTTGTAAAAATGAAAATGGCCGGTTGAACTGGGTAACTATGACCCGATATGTTTCCTGGGTCAGAATATCCTTTTTAATTTTCCGGTGGAATTTGAATTTGGCCTTCATTTAAACGGAAAACTGATTATTTTTTTTCCAGGCTATTTGGGTCGCGCATTTGAGTATTGTGGGTGAATCTCTCAATTGGAATTTTTTGCATGCACGAAAATTTGCTTAGTGGAACTAAATCAGTTACCACTTGGACTAACGATAGAATCAAAAAAAAACTTGGACTAACGATATTTTTTGTTTGACAATAGTGCCAGGGTAGACAATTATCTTTCTCGATATCGTAGATCAGTGATATTATCGAATTTCAATATGTTCCACCCACGTGCATTTATCTGGCGACGATAACGAAGTAGCAGGTTTACTCTTGCCTAGAAGGGTAGGACGTCGTTTGGCTCTTCATTTGTGAAAATTGGTGTCGTTTCCATATTGCATACACCAATTTGATGCACAACTTCTATGTCCCCCTAGTTTGGGCGATTTTGGACATTTCGGCCTGTCGTTTCTCGATCTGTGCTTGCCATTTTGGCTTCTTGTTTCATTTATTTTTCGATGTTGTCAAACAATTATACGATGAACTATTTTAATCAGCCTGTTTATGCATTGTCATACGTTGAGACAAACTGTTACAGCTCAAGACTCCAGACCAACATTTTCATGTGATCTTTTACAGTAGGACTTGCCTGCTAATGGGCCAATTTATTTCTTCCAAAACCCGACAATATTACTTACAATTCTTTAAATGTTATTCAAGGCTTGCTTCTCACGTGTTCATTTTTTTGTATGTTGGGCTACCCTCCGTTTAGTTTGTCAAGACTTGCTTCCTCAATCTTTTATATGTTGGGCTAACCATTGTTTTACCGTAAGCCCAACACCTGTGACAAAGAGATATTATTTAACAGGTGAATGATTCGGTGCTGCCCCTTGATGGGTATGCACCAATACATACCCCACTTGTTGTTCTGTGATAGGGCCACGTGGCAATATTTTTCACCCTGAAAAATTAAAAAAATATTTTAAATAAATATATATATTTTTTTGTTAGGTCCCTTAAGTTTTTAAGAATTTATCCCCTACTCCTTAGCTGTTAACGGAACAAGTCTCTTGTTCCCTGTTAACAAAAAAACACGATTGAAGGATTTCTTGTTTCAAATTTTTACCCTCAATAAACCAATTTGAAATCCCTAATTGGTTAACTTGAAGTGTACCTGGCCCAGAACTACAACGTACCTAACATATGGAAGCTAGCCAACACCGGCATCCTCTGCGCCAAACACATCTAGGAGACCTATCGCAAGCCCAAGAAGAGAGAAGAAGACGATTGATTGATTCATCCATGGATCGATTTGGGAGTAGTAATTCCATTCTGGGTTTTGCGGGTTTTGGGCTATTCTTATCGTGTTATAGGTTTCAATCGTTTTTTTGTTTTGTTTTCTCTCCTTTTTTTCGTTTTTGTAGAATTCGGACTAATTAGTGGATTTTTTTGCGTTTTTTTTTACTTCTATTCGGAGGAATTATTGGGAAGCAAGCAAATTTACTGGTCAACGATTGCTTTGTTGTTTATCTTTTTCTTTTAACTAATTCACCATTTAATAATGCAATACTCTTCCTGGGTAGTAGTGAGGTGCACTGTGCTTATTAGTTATTACCATAGCCATGTCGTTGGTTGCCTTGCCTAGTTAGTCTCCTACGCAAGCATCGTTTGATTTTAGTCTCGCTATTATGTTTTGATCATGGTAAGGAATGATGTGTGGATGGATGTCAGGCAGGAAGATAGCAGCTTTAGGGAGCATATTTGGGGACTTTTGTCTTCTTGGACAAAAAGAACTCACCTGGGTTTTTTATTTTGTGTTTTGAGATGATCAGTTTAATAAGTACCTGAATTTCATAACAGTTGAGGTGACTCACCTAATTCTGCAGAACTACAGTGGGCTAACTTCAATCTGCAGAAGAAGGGTGTCATGGCAAAGGCATGGAGAGTTGTAAGGAAACTGTATATTGTCGTTGCACAATATTGCTAGGCTAAGTTGTTTTGGTTTAGTTTCCCTCACTAATCTGAAATAAAGTAGGTGTATTTGCAGCTTCTAAAATGTGGGCATCCTTCCCTGTTAAACGATTGCAAAGCCTTGTGATTTGATATGTCAAACGGATTTTGACTTTCTCCAATTCTGCTCGTCAAAGTTGTAAACTAAAAGTGGAAAAATAACGTCCAACATAAATTGCAAGCTGGCTAGAGTTGTATGATCATTGTGACAGCAGCAATAAGTTGTTAAGGCCCACCAAATTTACCTAGAAATCTCCAGAAATCTTTCTGCAGTAGTTCATGGTATAAAGCACTTTGTCATGTGAGGTGTGCATAATTGATATGAAACACAAAAACTGGCACAATCACGCTGCATAAAATGTTGTAGAACCTCCTCCTCCCAAATTTTAGTCATGAAAGTTAAAGAAAAGAAACGATCCCTTGCTATTTAGATTCTTGCATCAGCTTCTATCCCCCATCTTTTGCTAACAGATGTAATCCAGAATCTTCCATCTTTGGATTTTCTTTGGAGCCATGGGAATAATAAGTAGGGAATTTTCGTTCTTTCTAGACTCTGCTTAGTTCTGGGCCAGGTACTCCCCAAACACGTAGGGTGTATAGGTGCTTAGGGATTTCGAATCGGTTAATTTGGGATAAAAATTTGAAACAGAGAAGTCCCTCAATCGTGTTTTTGTTAAGCGGGAACGGCACACTTGTTCCGTTAACAGCTATGGAGTAGGGTATAAATTTTTAAAAACTCAAGGGACCTAATAAAAAAAGAATAGATATTTATTAAAAGTATTTTTTGATTTTCTAATTTAAAAAATATTGCCACATGGACCTATCACAGAGCAACGCGTGGTATATGTATTGGTGCATACCCATTAAGGGGCAGCACCGAATCATTCACCAAACAGGCTTGCTCAACATTAGTTCTATGTAAAATTTTCAAATATGAAAGTATACCTTTATATCTAGGTAAGAAATATTTGATTTGTCCCATCTTATACTTTCGAGTTTTTGTGTGCTTTTTATATATTTCAAATTTTATCTCTTGTAAATTTTGGATACTCTGGGCAGTTTGGTCACTGACGTAAACATCAGCCAGGATAACATGTGTCACAAAGCGATACGACTTAGTTTAAGAAACAACACAACTTGGGTTGTTCGTTGTTTTCCTCCTTTTAATTTTTTCTACTATTATTCTTAACTAAACCTTATCTTCTAGAAATATAGAGTCAGAAAAATTTCATGAATAAAGGAGCCAATGAGTGACTGTAATTTTGTTTATTCTCAAGAGACTAGGCCAAGACAACACAATTCTTTTACTGGCGAAAGGAGGAGTGGTTTTTTAGGTGTAGCAATTTCATTTGAAGATAGAAGGGAGATTCAAAATCCCACCAAACTAGCAAGATAATCTTTTCTCTTGTCTCATTTTTTTACAAGAAATCAAACGTGGGAGAAACATCCAGCAAGATCCTTATGTAACATCAGAATAATTAATTGGACAACCTTAATTAGCATCCCAGTTCAACTTCCTCCCGTTTTTTATCACTGCCTAATTATCAATTTGCAATCTGACAACGGGCAACCTTGGTCCGTTAAAAATGGCAACTTAAACGTGCATGGGAGTGGAATTCGATGGACACACAGAGAGAAGGGAGAGGGGAAGGGTTTCATTGACTGATTTGTTTGTTCATGTGAACCTTATTTAGGATTTTTATGAATAAATATATACACCTAGATAAGAATCAGTCGAAAGTTTAGCACCAAATCTCTTTCCGGGACCATGCATCTCACGAAGCAACAAAAAAAAGAAAAAGAAAAAGATATACTTCATGTCCTTCGGCCCTCGGCTATAAATAGGCTGTGCATGTTCGCTTTCATCTCCATCCCAGCCCTAGCTACAACATATATATTTCCATCTCCATCCTTACTTAGCACTTTATCGAGAGATATATATCGAGCAAATATGGCGAGCCTGAGTGCATCACTTCTCAGCCATTTCCTTGTTCTCTCCCTTTTGCTTTGCGTAGCAGTGGGGGAGTATCCCAAGTGCCCGGGTGACACCACAGTGTACCACTTTGTGATTAATAAGTACTATGACAACCTCACTCAAGAACAAGTTGATACAGTTATCTCCCACTATGTCGACCTCACAAATTATGACTCGCGGGTCATGCAATTCCTTTGGTAATAAAACACAAACACTTCTTTCTATATATTACCTCCTCCATAATATTAACTATGCTAGAGTAATATATAAGACCAGAATCAGTCATGAATCAACTTAAGGGATGGTCAATTAACTACTTCTTAAGTTATAATTACTCTGTATTTGTTCATTGAGTATATGTACATATATATATGATTTTTTTTTTTTTGAGAATATGTACCTATATATTGATGATTAATTTGGGTGCAGGGGGAAAGACTTGGGACCGGAAGTTGAGGACAGAGCTGATGGCTTCCAATATGGTTATTTGACCACACTCTGTAGTGTGCAAGATACTATAGACTATCTTAATGCTCCTTTTACTAAGGCTTTTGCAGATGAATTCTTTCCTGCATCTGAGAAAGCCATCGCCATCAACTACGTAGTGAACCACACCTTCCCAGGCAAAGGATATGGGACTTCGGGCAAATGTGGCCCATGCAATTTGCTCCTAAGAGATGCTAGTATCTAGACTAGCTACTGTAATAATTAAGCAGAGGGTCTTGCTTGTTTCCTCTTCAGAATAAACGGCAAGGTTTGCTCAGATATGTATAGAGATGTATATGCCTGGAAGCCCCATGCATATGCATACCCATAATATATATATCTTGGCTTAATGTTGCTTTCTTGTAGTTTTTTACTCTTTGTGCCAGGCCATGTTCCTGCTTCCAGGCCTGTGATGTTTTCGTACCCTCTGCCACTTCGTGTGTCTTCATTGCTGATCTTCAATAAAATCGTCTTAATTTCTAATGTTCTTTCTCCTTCAGTTTCTCAAAAGTTTCAGGTTTGCGTTACAGATTGCTGTAATCTATATAATATCAACTACTTTTTACATAGTTCATCCCTGAGAGTCTCCACGCAACCAAATTACCAATGGCTCCGGGTACTTCATGCATGGATCGTGATAATTAAAGCTATAAATGACAGAGAAATCTATACATATCGAGTTTTACTGTCTCATCTATATATTATGTATGTTACCTGATCCCTTCATATGTTTTTTTTAAAAAAATATATACGCAAGTGCAAATATGCCAGGGAAGAAGATAGGCAACCATGGACTTGTGTCATGTTTATCGCTGGATATATACGCGCAAGTGCACCATTGGCTTGTGTGTCGTTATATGCCAGGGAAAAAAGATGTCCTTGTTACTTGTATGACACTATGACTTGCTTTTTGATCTGAAAAGGATTCATATTCATAATACAAAATCAAGATTCTTGGTTTTGTTAATAACGTTTAAGCATTTTTTTCAACAAATTGGACACGTATTGTAGCACTGCCTCCGTCATTCATTATAACTGAATGTCAGGCAGTGCTTAAACGATAAGTATCTGAAAAGGATTCGTATTCATAAGTCAATGTTAGGCAGTGCTTAAAGGTTTTTTTCAACAAACGTTTAAGCTTAATGTTGCTTTCTTGTAGTTTTTTACTCTGTGCCAGGCCATGTTCCTGCTTCCAGGCCTGTGATGTTATCGTACCCTCTGCCACTTCGTGTGTCTTTATTGCTGATCTTCAATAAAATCGTCTTAATTTCTAATGTTCTTTCTCCTTCAGTTTCTCAAAAGTTTCAGGTTTGCGTTACAGATTGCTGTAATCTATATAATATCAACTACTTTTTACATAGTTCATCCCTGAGAGTCTCCATGCAACCAAACTTCATGCATGGATCGTGATAATTAAAGCTATAAATGACAAAGAAATCTATATATATCGAGTTTACTGTCTCATCTATACATTTTTTTTTGGTAAGAATGGTGGCTCAAGGCCTATATTATGAAGGATTACGAAATAGGAATACGGCGTGGACGTGCCACGTTCATAGTGTCAGCATGTAAAAAAGAAAGACAAGTTACAGGAGGGGAATCCAAAAGATAGGAACCAATATTATAGGTTTGACCCAGATGAGCTAAGCAATCTGCAACCGCATTGCCCTCGCGATAAACATGTCGAAGCTGAACATCCCAGTCCCTGGTGAGCCACTGTATGTTATGTATGTTACCTGATCCCTTCATTTCTTTTTAAAAAAAATATATACGCAAGTGCGCAATCGACTTGTGTCATGAATCTATATATATGCCAGGGAAAAAGATACGCAAGCCCCACTCATTATTTTTTACCCCTGAACTTTCGGTCAAACTAGGATCACTCCCTGAAAAAAAAAAATTGGTTTTCGACCCCCTAAATTTTTGAATTCCGCAGTTTATCACTTATAGTTGAACCGATCCCAATTACGTTTACTCTCTTAAAGGACCTTACAGATTTTGGACACGTGGTTTGCTCTGGACCGTTAGATTTGTAACCCCTATTTTTTTCTTTTTTTCCTCCTCACATGTGATTTGCTTTTTTTTTTTACTTCTTTTCTTTTTCTTTCTCTTTTCTTATTCTTCACCCCCCACTTTTTTTTTCTTCTTTTTTTTTCTTTCTTCCTTCCTCCTTTTTTTACTTCTTCTTCTTTCTCACTCTTTTTCTTCTTCTTCACCGGCATTTATTTTTTTTTCTTTTTCTTTCTTCCTTTCTTCTTCTTTTTTTTCTTCTTCTTCTTATTCTTTCTCTCTCTCTTTTTTCTCTTCTTCACCGGCGTTTCTCTTTTTTCTTTTTTTTTCTTCCTTTCTTCTTCTCTCCTCCTTGCTGCCATACCTTCCATCCACCACTGCTCCTGCAACGAACCCCCACTTCTCGGCCTCCCCCACAGCGTGCAGGGCACCACCACGTCGCCGATCAACACCAGCATCGGCCTCCCCCCCCCCTCTCTCTCTCTCTCTCTCTCTCTTTATATATATATATATATATATATATATACATCTGCAAACCGATGCTGTAATGCCCCGATTTTTTCATAATTTTATTTATGGAATTTACGGAATTTTATTTCCAATTTTACCCTCGAGAATCTTTTTCGGAGTTTTGGACCTAATAGTATTTAATTACCTAAAATTATTATGTTTTATGTCGGGTTCTTTCTTTATCGAGCCTTCGTGGAATTAAATCGGATTTTAGAGTTGGAACTTACGTTTTGGTGTAGGTTTGTCAAAACTATGTCGTTTTGAAACTTTGGAAAGAAAAAAAAAACAAACATCTAGCTGCGCGCGTTGACTGAAGTGGGTTGACCGCGCCTCAGTCCGAAACGACGTCGTTTCGGGACTGAGCCGGCCAACCCTAAAAACTTCTTTTCTTTTCTCTTCTTTCTCTCTTTTCTTTTCTCTCTCGTTTCTTTTTCCCTCTGCCGCCGCTACCCCCTTTCTCCCCTCTCGTTTTTGTCGCTCTCACAAACACGCACACCACCACCGTCGAACCTTCTCTTCCACGCCGTCGCCACCATCTCGGAGCCGCCATCGAACACCTGCAAGAGGAGGGAGCTGCTTGTGGAGGCCAGTGACGAGTGACCCGAGGTCTTGCTCGGCGTCAAGCGTGCGACGCAGCTCGGGGTTGGGGTGAGCTGTCGTGCCGCTGTCGCCTCCATCTGGTAAGCCGCCGTTCCTTCTTCCTTGCTCTCCTTCTTCTTCTCTTCTCCTGTTTTTGCTGTTTGGTCGATTGAGTTTAATCGGGTTTTGTGGTGTTGTTGGTGGTTTGTGCGGTTGGGTTGTTGGATCGTGTGTGCTGCGGGTTTGGATGGTAGTGCAGGTGGTGTTGTTGGTGGTTTGTGCGGTTGGGTTATTGGATCGTGTGTGCTGCGGGTTTGGATGGTGGTGCAGGCGGTGTCGTTTCTATTCCGACAGTGAGCTTCGGTGGAGGTCAGGGTTGCTTCCGGGCAGTGGGTCCTCTGCTCGGGTTGCTATGAGCTGACGAGTGCGGGTTTGTGCTGTTTGTGGAGGACCGAGGCCTTGCTCGTGGATCTATGGCTGCTGTCCACAATTTTTGTTCCGGTAAGAATTTCGGGCATTTTTCCTTTGTCCTTAGTCAGATTTGGTGTTTTATGAGTTGTTAATTTGAGTTGTTTTGATGCTCGGGGTTTGACAATTTATTTGAGGGTGTGTATGTTGGCCTTGGGATTTTTTGGAGGTTGTCCTTGAGTTGTTAAGGAATTCCGGCGAGGCTGTGACCGAATTCCGGCGGGTTGGAGTTTTTTCGGCGACTCGGGTTTCTGTTCCGGTGTGGCAGGTCGTTCACCGGCTTAAAGGGTATCTACTCCGATGATGATGTGTGATTTAATTCTTTATACAGCATGTACATTTTTTTATTCAGGAATGGGTTATGTACTTTGTGTATAGTAGAAACCGAGGGGGGTGAGTGAGTAGCTTGTGGACAGTTGTCCGATACGGATAGAACCTCTATGACGGATAACTCGGACTCGGGAGAAACCTTGAAATGGGAGTAAGTTAAAATCGGGCCTTGGCCAGTAATAATATATTATATGACCCAATAATGATTTTTGGACCTATTATGTAGTGGACTTAAAACCTAAGGACATCTAAAGTTATAGTGGACATAATACGCTGGGCTTTACGCCTAAAATCGTTTTGAGTTGGTAACGGATTAGTGGTTTGGGCTTTAAGCCTCGGATTGAGGTTTTGGACTTAGTTGGGCTTTGAGCCTATGAATCATAGACCCGTGACTTGGAGATGTAGTTTTGGTGAGCAGAAATGGATTAGTCAGGGTGGACTTTAACTCACGGTTGCATTACACAAGCATGCATAATTTATTATTGTTGAATATCTTTGTGAGATATGGTGTCTATGTGTATAGGCACGAGACATAATTCAGGAGCGGCTGGTACTAGTGGTGGACAGACAGAGCGCTATCGTAATTGAGGTGACTCTATAAGTCTTATATACCTGTATGCGAATACTTGTTGGTATGGTTAGGTAGTACTACTTGCTGAGTATGCTTCATACTGTTGACTGTGTTGTGTACCTGGATGTTTATGTGTTGAATTGCCATGACAATAATTATGTGCTATTTTGCCATGTGATTCTCCTATGAGCTGCTATTGCCATGCTTGTGATATACATTGTCTTGCTATATCCTGTTTATTGTGAGCTTTAGGCTCTGTTTAGAGAACCTCTGTAATGGTACACAACTTAGATATGACTTGAGGTGACACTTATACAATTTCATAATTGGTAACATAACGTACCTGAATAATTAATAAGTTCTACTGTAGGGCAGTTGACCGGTAGCACCGAGAGGGAAGAGAGGGTACCCCTCGGGTCCTGTTATTTTAGTGAATTGTATTCACAGAGACGGCGACAAGGTCTCGGTTAGTATATTAGTGAGAGTACCCCTCACAGAGCTGGCGCCTTGGGGATTTGTCGGGTGTACCCCTTGGTTATTTGTTATTATCCATTTCTTTTGGTGAGAGCACCCCTCACAGAGCTGGCGGCTTGGGGACTGATGGGTGTGCCCCAAGATTTTGTATTATAATTTCTTTGAGGAGAGAACCCCTCCTAGAACTGTCGGCCACATGTTTATAGTGGTTTTCTTTGTCGGAACTTACCCATTCCAGCGTTGATATTTATACTGTATATATATGATTATATTGGGCATACGCCCTGGGGAGCTGGCCAGTCGCTACCGCGCCCGACGCACACAATAGAGGGCCCTTAAAATGATAAGAATGTAATAACCAGATAATTCACCTAACACTTGTATGTGTGGTATTTGACACATGTTGATTGTGTGTGTATACTTGTGCTCGTGGACTTACTCACCCTACGAGCCTGTCTTCGTGTGCCCGTATGTTTGTCTTGTATTGTTCATTGAGTAGGCGACTCATATAAATCGCCACCGTGGTTTTACAGATCATTAGTAGCTTGTTAATGGTTGCTCTTACCTCGGGTTTCAGACTCTTTCATTTCAGCAGGTAGCTGCGTTTCCATCCTGGTGGATCTATAGAGTTGACACTTATATGTTCTACGCTTGTCATTAACATTATTGTTATTTTTCTGCTGCGTATTATTGTCGGGATACTGTTTTGGTTTTCTAGGATTTTGTTCAGTTGTTATTCCGGTTGGTTTAACCGGTGTTACTTTGGCTAGTTAAGCCTGATTTATATTTGGCTCTTGTATCCCGATGTTTATTTTTGGTTACTCTGAGATATTGAGTGGATGTTTTTACACAGAGTTTGGCATCCCTGGTTTCAGGGGCATTTTGGACATTTTATAATTGTTTATAATTTGTATTATCGTTTTTGGGATGCGGTCGTTTCAGATGCTCACCTTGGTGAGCTTGTCGGCAGCGACGCGGGGGACGAGCGGCAATAGCACAGGCGCGACAAGGTGAGGCGAGACTTGGCGGAAAGAGACGCAGGCGACGCAGGAGACGGCGAGGGTGGCGGCTGTCTGCAGGGTGGAGGTGTGTCGGCGATGAACAGGAGAGGAAGGCGGGCTCGCTTCGTCGGACTGCAAGTCCCTTCACGGAGGCTGCTTGAACGGGACGACTGGTGCGAGGTGAGCGAGGAGGAGGAGACGCGAGCGCAGGCGGCACGGGGAGGAGACGTCGTGGCTGCTGTTGGTTGCAGCGATGTGGCCGGCGACGACGGCGCGGTGTGTCGCAGCAGCAGCAACCCAGCGGCTTGCCTCGTCCGGACGACAGCAACGTCGCGTCCTGCAGCGACGAGAAGGAAGGGAGGAAGGATGAGGATAGGTGGTTATGGTGTGAGGCTCGGGTGGTGACGGTCTCGTGAGGTAGTGGATCGGGTTTGGGGTAGTGCACGGGGAAAGAGAAAAAGGGAAAAGAAAAAAAATAGAAAGGGAAGAGGGTGGCGGGTGATGGTTTGGTGTGTTGTTGTTGTTTTGTTTTTTTTCTTATTCCTTTGGTTTGATTTTGAAAAGAACAAGAAAGGTACGGGGTTGTGGGGTTTTTTTTTGCAATTTTTTTCTATGATATAAATATTTTATTTTTTTGTTTTACATAAAAAATAATAATCATTTGATGGTTTTTTTTCTATTTTTATAATTTTTTCTAAGAATTAAAATAGAAAAAGAATCAAACGGTATTGATCTTGCCACGTGTCGATCATCCGTGGAATCCGTTAAATCAACTAACTCAAATTTTGAAACCCTAACAGAGAGGGGGTTAAATGAGGAATTGCAAAGTTTGGGGGTTGAAAACTGATTTTTTTTTTTTTTCAGGAGGTGATCCTATTTTGACCGAAAATATAATGGGGTAAAAAGTAATGAAGCCAGCAACCATGGACTTGTGTCATGTTTATGCCTGGATATATACGCGCAAGTGCAGCATTGGTTTGTGTGTCGTTATATGTCAGGGAAAAAAGATGTCCTTGTTACTTGCATGACTTGCTTTTTGATCTGAAATGGATTCATATTTCATAATAAAAAATCAAGATTCTTGGTTTTGTTAATAAACATTTAAGCAATCGTTTCAACAAATTGGATAAATATTGTAATGTTAGGCAGTGCTTAAACGATAATTAAGTGTCTGAAAAGGATTCATATTCATAAGTCAATGTTAGGCCGTGCTTAAACGTTTTTTTTTCTCAACAAACGTTTAAGTATTGACTTTTTCTTTTTATTATGAAATACCGTTGGCGTTTTTGTTGTATTACTTGTATACAATAACCATAAAATAGCAATAATTAATGATGGGTTGCACTCCGATGTGAAAGCCTCCACTATTCTCCTCAAAATTGAAAATAGGACACATATTAGATCATTTTTAATTAAAATGTCTTAATCTCAACCATATATTGGAGGAAAATGGAGGCACGGAAGCTGAGCACCCCCCTTAATGATCATATTCGATGTTCATACTTATAAAATATACACACACCAGCTAAGATGGGATAACTTTATTAGGCTAAAAATAATCTTCTTTAACGGCATTTGGGCCGCGAATCTTCCAATACTGTAGGGTTAGTAAAGTACGAGCCCATACAAAAGCCCAAACAAATAACGGAGCCGCCTGGACTGTGAGTTCTATTGTGTGGCCGTCGCATTGTAAACGTGACAGTACGTGGGTTTGTTAACAATTACAAATTGTAATAAATCAAATCAATCTCAATTTTTGCTTTTTGGGCAGAAAAATTAGCCTTAATATCCTCACCATGGCAGAGTCGGATGGAAAGAAAAAGTATCCATTTTTTGCTTAAGAGAGACCTAATCCCCTCTCTCCTAATTTGCTTAACCGTAAAGCACATTATCTAGCAGAGAAGAATGCAATAATTCATCTACTAAGTTTCGAGCTCGAGTCAAACTTAGTCGAGCTCAAACCGACCAAAACTCAGCTCATTAGGCTCACGAGATTAATCAAGTCTTTAAAACAATATGGGCTTTGATAGATTTCTTTAGGTTATGTATTCCATTATTGTTCTAAGCCTAAAACTAATTATTTTATAAACCCAAACCCCGTTATCCAATTACATAAAGTTGGACTGAGCCTTTTTATTTCTTGTACCCAAAATTAATTGCCCTTGGATAGAAATCGTCACTGAAAATTACCCAGGCCCACTAAGACTGGGCACAAACACATTATCCATCCCATAAAATCTTTAGTGGGCTTTTCTCGGGTTGTTCAAAAAATTTTACTTTAGGGAAAAGAAACCGGGCCCATTAGCCCATTCTATTAACTAACGGGTTAATTTATTTCAACGTCCAGGCTTTGTCGCACCCGCCGTTACCTCTGTCCCTCCGCCTCCGTTCGACGAGCACGCTCTCCGGCACCGCCGCCACCATCAGCTTCCTCCACCTCGCCCAGCCGCGTGTGAGAACTTCTTTTGCAACTCGGCGAACCAGAGACCGACGAAACGCTGAGGTTTGGGTTTGTTAGTGTGATATCTGGAGAAGAAGAAGAAGAAGCACAGAGAAAGAAAAAAAAAACCAACCGACGATGAGCGAAGGAGAGTTGCCGCGGAGGGAGGCTACGGTGCTCAAAGGCCACGAAGGCGCAGTCTTGGCCGCCAGATTCAACGGCGACGGAAATTATTGCCTGAGCTGCGGCAAAGACCGCACAATTCGCCTCTGGAATCCTCACCGTGGGACACACATCAAGACCTACAAATCCCACGGCCGCGAAGTCCGCGACGTCCACGTCACCCCGTCAGTATCACTGCAGCTTCATTATTATTGTTATTATTATTATTATTATTATTATTATTATTATTATTATTATTATTATTATTATTATTATTATTATTATTTTGTGGTGTTATTATTAATAAAAGCAACGATTTTTCTTTTTTGCAGCGACAATTCCAAGCTAATTTCTTGCGGCGGCGACCGCCAAATTTTTTTATGGGACGTAACTACGGGTAAAGTAATTCGAAAATTTCGCGGCCATGATAGTGAGGTACTATACCAATATATTCATTTTATGATCAAGTTCATTTGGCTTAGTTCTACTACTTTATAGGTTCATGTTTTAGTTTGTCGGAATTTTGTCAGTTGAAACTATATTCTATGTTGTCCTTATGGCTTCCTGTTTTAGTTCTGTTGGAATTTTGTCCGTGTAGGAACTAGATTTTCTCTGGATTTGACTATGGTCTCTTTTACTAGGTGAATGCTGTGAAGTTTAATGAGTATTCATCTGTTGTGGTATCGGCTGGCTATGATCAATCCTTGCGCGCTTGGGATTGCAGGTCTCATAGCCCCGAGCCCATTCAGGTCCTTTCTTCTTCTCTTTTGTTCTCTCTTTTTCTTGTTCAGTTCACTAGTTTTGTTAGTCTTTGCATATGAGGTTTTGTTAGGAGGAGCATGGTTTTGAAGTTCTGCTTGATTTTTAAACAGATCGTTGACACATTTTCAGACAGTGTGATGTCTGTCTGTTTGACAAAAACTGAAATGATCGGTGGAAGCGTTGACGGTACTGTAAGAACATTCGACATCCGGATTGGTAGGTATGTAGTACTGGAATGTGCATTTCTTGAAGCATTCTTATTCGGCCATTGTTGGAAGATTGTCTGTGAGTGAGCTAGGTGCTGTGGAAATCTCTTATTTAACGACTGGTTTAATTCTTGTTTTCTGTGGTAACTTGTGTTTCGTTATAATTTAGGGAAATATGTGATGACCTGGGTCAACCTGTCAACTGTATCTCATTGTCAAATGATGGTAATTGCATTCTGGCAAGTTGCTTGGATTCTACTCTGAGGCTTTTGGACAGGTATGTTACTTTTACGTTGGTGAATGTCTGTCATGCTTTATGTCTGTCCGCTTCCTTTTGACTAGTTTCTTATGGCAGATCTACTGGAGAGCTTTTGCAGGAGTATAAAGGCCATACTTGTAAGGTTAGCTTCATTGATCCTTCTCTTCCGCTTTTGAACTTCATCTTGATATGAATTGCTTTTGTTTTCTTATAAACTTTCTTATTCAAGAAACATAATTACTCAAATCAGAATTTAGGTAGTGGGATAGTGGTGGTGCCAGCTTCTAAGGTTCGTTATTTCTTTTGTTATTAATGAGCAAACTCTTGGTTGGTTTTGCCAGTCATACAAATTAGATTGCTGCCTTACGAACAGTGATGCCCATGTAGTTGGTGGGTCTGAGGATGGCTACATTTACTTTTGGGATCTTGTTGATGCATCGGTGCTGTCAAGATTCAGGGCCCATGCTGCTGTGGTAAATTCCTATGTTTACTTTGAAATTTGTTACAATGCTGCTGGATTATTGTAGTTGAATTGCTTTTTCCTTTGCGATTATAACTGTGCACCGTAATGTTTTATTTCCCTCACTTCTGATCCTGCAAACTCTAGTGTCCTATTCTGGAAGATGCGACTGAATCGGTCGTTATGCCGGGTTTAGTTGTCTTCTAAATGTATATTTATACTAGATGCCTGGTAGATAAGAGCGTTTATCGTGTCTTGGGTTCAAAATGATATCAAATAAAGCGGTGCTAACTTCAACACAAGTTGGGTCCAAACATCCTTCCGCTGTGGATGATATTAGGCCTTATTGGAGCCAGTTACCTTTCTTCTCAGAGTTCTTTTTACAGTTGCCGTCATTTACAGTTGTGGATGCTTTGATAGATTTCATCAGACAATGTGTTGGAGATTCAGTCTCTGTCCTTATTTATTATGCTCTGTCTAAATCATATGGAGAGCTCAGAATCCGAGAGAAATCAATTGAGTGTTGGACCTACCTTATATCAAGATTGATTAGACCTGGGACCTATGGTCATTTACCATGAGTATTGCATGAACAGTTTTATGGTTATTTCATTTGTTGAGCTTGTTTATGACAGGTAACGAGTGTGAGCTACCACCCAAAGGATAGCTGCATGATAACAGCCTCTGTTGATAGCACCATTCGTGTCTGGAGGACATGAGAACAACACGATCAAACTTGTACGTGTGACTTTGGAGATCATGCTAGTTCCTTTTGCAATTAGAACCTTCTGAAGGTCTAAGCCTGGACCACATATGTAGAAAGGATTTAGTTGCCGTTGGATCGATGGCAAGATGTCTGTCCAGAAGACAGGAACTAGGACCATCAGATTCTCTTGCCCTCAAGAATGCAATCTATGCTAGTGTGAGCTGTAACGTGATTGTTTCATGGACGAAAGAACCTTGAAGGTCTATTACTAGCCTACATGTGTAGATAGAATCAGTTGCTGTTGCATTGAAAACTTCGAGATTTTGTTTCCCATGCATCAAAGCGTTGATGAAGTTTTTTCCATGAGTGATAATGTTCAGTTCTACTGTAGTTCCATTCCATTATGTGATCTAAGATTGATATTGCAGAGGTAAATGGAAAGCAGTTTTTCTTCAAGTACCCAACAGCTTTTCTTTCTTTTGGCCTTCTATATTCCTGTAATGAAAACTCTCTTCAGATGCTTATCGTTAAGAAGCTCCATAAGGACTTCTGATTCAATGCCAAGGAAAAAGGTTTCAAATCTTATTTTAAACCATTTTAGAGTTGTTCAAATCCTTCCACTCTTTTTTCTAGGAGTTGGAATAGAATTAGCTTTATATATAAAATAATGTCATCAAATTCTCTCATTCCAAACCCTCGTCGAGCGATAAGGAAACAATTTCATGTTTGGTATGATAACGGTATATGACGGGAACAGTTCACTAGGTGATTGATGTTGCTTTGATTCTATATAATTACACAGGTAACAAAAACAGCCATTAGGATCTAATAGAAAGGTACATTTAGCCAATAAATGGAATAACAATAACTTACAAGTTGATTTATTTATTTCTTTCGCTAGAGACATATAAAAGAGTACACACAGACAAGGGTAGAATTCTCTCTCCGATTTACATCAGCCACTCGCGTTGACAAAAGTTTTTTAATTTCACTTACTCTCTCTAATCTCATCCAATTAATCAATCTAGTGACAATGACATAATATTTTGATTTGATGGCCGGAGGGATCTACACAACTTCTTGCATAAGAAAAATATTCCCAATAGAATACTGAATTTTGCTTTTCGATTAAAAAAAGAAAAAACAAAAGAGAAGGAGAGCTCGGCCGACACGCCTACCATATTTGTCTTCATTTTCTGTAATAACAAAGAGAAGCAACGAGTTCAACACTGAAAACCCCCCCATTAAACCGGGCACCGACCCGGAAAAAAGGCAGAACCTGAACCAAAAAAAACTATGCTTCTTCTTCTCACCAAAGTACCTATCCAAAAAAGACTTGTCCGAATAACAGGAAAATCGGTATCTGGGAATAAAAACAACGTTGGCATTTGACAAACCACCAAATCAATGGTGTTGCAGGCCAGTGTGTGTGTGTGCATGCACTTGTCATCCCTCTCAAACAAGTGGAGAGACTACTGAAATAAAAGTTGAACTACCGAATGATCTGTTGGATAGTGTACCCATCAATACCCAAATTCGTTAGCAGAATAATTAGGTTAGCCTCTTTCATTTATACAATTAGTAAGTTTTTCTTCCTTTTCTAGACTCTTTTTATTTTTGGTTGTCATTGCCATGTGTGACCAATTAGATTTGATTGTCAATTAATAACTTATGCAACGGAATGTGACTTACAAACTAATTGGAGCAACTTCGGTTGTCATTGACTCGGTTATTAAACAAACCACCACGCCATGACATTTTACTTAACACATTTCGATGTAACGTATGGGGGTGTTGCAACGCCGGGTACTTCGTTGAATTTTGATAGTTTTTATGTAATTAGTCATCTCTTGCAACTAATCCCAGAATACTAATATTAAGAAATTACTAATGTACATACACATAAAATATAAAACCAATTGCGATGAATATTGTGCCATACCATTACCAACAAGTTTTCCACCATAAGAAGACAACACCACACCAAACACAATATTCGAAAAATCTCTTTCAACTCTGCTGCACGAATATGAGCTGTTTTCAGTGCCCGTATGTTTTTTGCTTCTTTTTTTTTTTTTTGCTCATCCAGAGACTACCTGGTGGGTATGTTATGTATGTATGCACTAAGGTAAAAGGGGAAAAATATGATCCATACAAAATATGTTTTACAGGCATGCATATGTGTGCCACATTTAATGGGTTAATCTACATATATTAAAAAGACTATGTTCAGCATGTCGGTCATGGTATATTGACACAAAAATTAAAAAAAACGGTTAGATAAAGAATGGGACTGAGCATTATTATTACTCTGTGTGTAAGTTAGTTTTGGGTCATGGTCAGGCAATATTGGGGATTTTTGGTACGTGGGCTGAAAACAGAGCTCAATCCAGGTTGGGGGGTGGTGTAACGTTTCAGTGTCATTGTTAGTCACTAGTCAGTAGTAGTAGTAGTAGTCACAGGTTTTGTTGTTTAGCCTGGCACAAAAGGACACCTCATGTGTTCAATTCATCCCCTTGTTGCCCTTATTCGGTTTTTAGTTTATTCATTTGGGAAATTGGGGATATTGTACATATATATTATCACCTTTGGGTTAGTGGGCTTCCCTTTTCCAATACCCATTATGATCATTAGAGAATAAAAGACCCATTCAATCTGTCTAACATTGTTGTTGTGTTGTACATCTCATCAATAATGCATGGTGTATCAATCTATTTATTGTGGTGTTTTCTTTCTTCCCGCCGACAAAAAAAAAAAAAGCCACCATCCCGGACGTATAGTAAATGCTATTAGATGAGGATATATTAAGGATATTCCCAAAAAAAATTTAAAGAAACTAATTATAAGAGCCTATGATTACTGATTATAAATGAAAACAAAAAGATATTAGGCTACTTCGGCCTTTAAGATTATGAGATTACCGGAAAGTTTAGAAAGGGAGTGTCATCACGGGTTAAAGAATCTGAAGAACAAATGACATGTTAATGGGAACTAATTTCCATTTTTTAATGGAAATGGAAACTAATTTCGGGATGTGTAAAATAGGTGCAACTAAAAGAACTCTTTTATTATACTTCTCACTAAAATTAACCTTGAGTTTTTGTCGGTGGGAAATTATAAATGGGATAAATCAAAACACGTGTGTGGCAACCAAACAAAAGTTGATGAAAATTCAACAAACCAAATAAATCACTCTCACTCTCAATATAAAGTACATATTTATGGCCGGCATTTTCAGCCTAAAAAGTCTACCCCTCCAATTTTTTCTTCCGTTTGCTTGCACTGGAAATTAGTTTATTCTCTAGTCATCTATATGGTGCGATTATTTGTTATTCCCATGCCAATCATTCAAAAATAGAATAAGCGTCCATGGAAACTCCATCGACAATAAATACTCATCTATTTTCCATTTATAGTGAACTACGGGTTGAGGAATTGGAAGAATTTTATGCGTATATATCCAAGATTTACAATTTAGAAAAAATTAAATGTTATATCAATGGCAGGATTTATTAACTTCCAGCGCCATCTACATGTTTTTTCTTTGGAGTATATTGGTCCAGAATCTAAGGCTATGGAAAATTCAATAGTGCATCTCATTAACTGCGCCTCGCAATCATTGGTAGAATTCTCCCTCAATACATAATATTACATGTGATATTATGTAATGCTTATCTTAGTCCATGCAAATTTTATATTCTGAGTATTTCATGATTAATTTTTTTATGTAGATTGACCCATTTTGTTTACGCATTCTAGGGATTTCGCATCGTTATCAACAAATATATAATTTTTATCAGCGTGATAGAAAATAATAAATAAGGTTGATAGAAGACATTGCAAAATAAATCGACTGTGATAATAAATCTACTTTAAAATCATTATATCAAAAGAAAATCTAAGAATTTAGTAGTTGTATGGATGAATATTTTGCAGAATGTTGGCGAAATTTCCAAAAAATTAAGAAAAAAGGTTTAGAACATATAGAAATGAGCATTTCATACTCTTGAACCAACGACTTGTTTTGGTTATTTTAAAAAACTAGAATATTCAACCCTGCGAATCAATGCAATACAATACATCTTCAAATCTCACTTATACCAAACATATATAATGTATATTAATATACATCATTTGCCTATAAAAACTCTAGTTTCAGTTGTATCACTCTCTTTTAACAATGTAGACAATAAACTCGACCTCAATAGCTGCACCATAGCCTATACTATAGTCTTTATTGTTAAACCTTGCCAATAATACTACCCACCTACAAGGCTACAAAAACTTGGACCGTCATATTTATAGTATTTCTGATATGCCATATCATAAAAATAGACGGAATCGAGTGTATCTTTTTTTTTTTTGTTTTCTAAAAGAAAGGTTATGGACCAAATCATTTTGAAGTTTTGCAAAATAAGATAATTTTTGTTAAGTAGCTCTAGGGATGTCACTGGCCCATCAAAGGGGAAAAAATCTCCCTTTTTTTCCTTTTTGATAATAAAAAAAAATGATTCGATCCTAACATGTCCAAATATGTACAAGACGATATCAAAATCTTCAATTACTTTATTTTTTGTCCCTCAAAAGCAGTCTTTGCATAATAGGTTTCATGTTGCAACAGCAACATATCACTTTCAGCAAGAAAAACATCAAGGAAAAAAGAAAAAAAAAAAGAACAATCCCTTCAATTAAAATTCAGGAAATCGTAAAGTTTGTTACTCTGTTTGTCCACTTGGCTTAATTCTTAACATCTCTTATGACCAAAAAAAAAAAAATTCTTAACATCTCTCTTCTATTATTAGACTGGTTCATAGTAGTATCATCATATATAAACATTTCAATCAATTTCACCCCTTTTTTATATATTTAGATTTTTCAATAGGTAGGGAAAAGAATGAAAAAGCATGGGGGGAAATTAACAGTGGGTTAATGAACTGGCAAAAAGCTGTACCCGCCAATCACAAAATTTGACTAGCAAAATACACCTCCCATAAATAAAAAAAAAAAGAAAAACCTACCATGTTAAAAAACAAAATAAAGAAATTAAATAAAAAAACCTACCGACACTCCCGCACGAAAATTTCTTCTCTCTTCCATCTTGCTTGCCTTCTTGTACAGATTCTGTGGTTCACAGTTCACTTTCCACCAAAGCAATCACAATCGCCAGCTGTCACCTAAAAAGTCTTTCATAGCCCAGGGACCCTCTCCCCCTTCATTTCATTACCAAAAAAAAAATAAAAAAAAAACCATATTTGTTTGCCCTAACTGGGCCCCACTCCAACGCTGGCCCCACACGGATTAGGAATGGAAGCTCCTCAATTTTGGTCTCGTACGGGACCCACACGTCACATGCAGTGCCCACGTGGCGTGTTACCATTTGAGGCACCGTGGATAACCCATGATTGTGTCTTATGTGTCCTTTTTGTATTTAGGTTTATGACAATATAATCCATCATCAACAAACGTTAGAGGAGGAATTGAAGAGAGGGAGGATTGATAATCCATCTATCTAGCTTAAGATGAAGTCAGTTAGTTAAGCATGACTTCTCTTTTGATCTAGATTTACCAAGTGGCGTGCTTTTAATGGATTGAACCCAAAAAAAAAAAGAGAAGGGTAATTAGTTCATATTGGGTATGGTATATACTTTATGCCACTTTGAAGGCAAGGTTGGTTCTTTTTTTTTTTGGGACTAGACTGCAATTTCACATGCATTATGCCAATTTCTTCCTTCGATTTCACGTTCAGGGATAAAAAAAAAAAAGGGCAAAGTAACATGAAGGGGGTCCTGAAAGAAATGAGTGTAAAAAAGCCTATGGCACAAAAACACGTGGGCTAGTTAACAAATCATTTGAGGGAAGGGGGTACTAGAAACTTTAAGATAATTATTGTGGATATATGACTAATCACAGCAGACTCAGATTTGGGTTTATTTTATGGTTAAGAGACTCAAGAAAGTGAACGAAATTGTTTTGACAAGAGTTTTTATTTGGAGGGTAATCATTAAAGTTATCAAATCAGAATCAAAAGCAAAATTATGTTATGTGAAAGTGAAGTCTTCTTCCTCTTAGTCTTAACCAAGGAAAACATACACTACTTGGTATTGTGCCAGTGTATATATAAATATATCATATATATAATATATTAGGTCCACCGACACTCTTGATGCACATGTGGCATAAAAGGACAGAGCATCTAATGGAATAGAATAATGGAGAGCGAGAAGGAGGAAAGAAAGTTACAAAAACACATGATGTGGTTGCATTCTAGGGCTTGGATCAAATATGTAAGGTGTACAGGAATTGGGAGGTGGCTAAATAAAATCCCCATCTGCTGCCAACTAACTCCCACTGTACACATTCAATTAAAAAATCTCATAATATAAATACTTTGTGGTTTAAAACAAAAAAAAAATGGGATTTTTGCCCCAATGAATTTATATTGGTATAGTCTTGTCAAAGGTGTAACGAAGGGACATGTTAACCATATATATTTCATTCCGGGCCAAAAAAAAAAAAAAGACAGGAGAAAATAAACTATTCCAATGTTGTCCACCACTTGTGCTTTTATAATATCTGAGAACGTCTAATAATTGCATCACTGACTTGTCCATCTCCCCATATGCATATATGTTGGTGCAAACCACATATATGTACATTCTTGCCCAAAAGAAAAACACATACGTACATGACCGTGAATCAATCAATTAAGGGAAAAAATGTCTGCAATTGCCTTCAGTTCAAGGAAAAAAATAAATAAATTGTACAATTGGAGTGAGCATGGCATAAATATCAGGATCACCCAGATGTACACCATGGGATTTTCAGTGGAAGTTATGACTCATGAACTGACCATTTAATATTTCCAACAGGTTGGGCAGTAAATAATTATGTTGTCGATCCCAGTAGCCAATTTATTTTATTTATTTATTTTTTTGTTTTTTGATCTAACTCGATGTCTATAACATTATTTTGAGGGTATAATAGTGTTATTAGCATCCTGAAATAATGGTAGTTATAATTAATTAGACAACAGATCTAGTTCTGATTTTTTTGTTGATCTGATTATTTTCTTTATCAAAAATAAATCAACTCATCAATAATCTAATTCTGATTATGACCCAAATAAAGTACATATTAGAGTAAGTAACACAAAGATACTTACTACTATATTTTTTGCTCTCAAGCCGCTCACACTCAAACAAAAGATCCAATTATTGAACAAAAAAAAGGGGAAAAGAATTTCCCCGACCGACAGTTTTTGGTCAAAATCAAGGTTTCCATGCCCAACATGTGCAATAACAAGAAACGTGAATGGACAAAAAGGACCCCCTAAAAAGAAAAGAAAATAAAAAATAAGCCCAACAAACCCCCCACATTACATAGCCTGTCGGTTCCTACTACTTCCTACTTCCTTCCGGATCTAAGTAACAGTTCCAAGTCATTGCTCACACACTAAGGACAGTAAAAAAAGTCAATCACAACCTACCACTAGAAGTGAACAGTAAACAGTCAAAGAAAGCAAAAAAAAAAACCCACGAAAAATAAAAAGAAGAGAAGAATCAAAAAGAAAAAAAACAGTCCGTACAATAAAATACTGAAAATATTAGAGAACACAAAACGGTCACAGCACTAAGTACGCTTCCACACACACGCGCATCTATTAATTGTACTAACTTTCTATATTTCAGATATTTTCTTTTCTTTTTTTTTTTTAATTTGATTTTTGCAGTGGTGGAAAAATTGGAAACAGGTAAGGAAAATAATAGCTGTGATGTAGGGGAAAAAGATCTGCACCTTCACATCCTCAAAAAGATTAGATCATGTCTATTAACTCTCTGTGGGTACTCTGTTTCTGTCTTGTACTACGCGTTTTTTACTTGCTGTGCCTTTCCTTTTCCAGGTCCATCTCCCCTTTTCCCTCTCTCTCCAATTTATTTCCTTCTTTTGCTGTGAACTTCCTTCCTACTCTCACTTTGCTTGCAAAAGGTACCATCCTCTTTCTCTCCTTAACAAATACAAAAGAAACAGCAAAGATCAAGACAACCCACTATGAGTTTTTTTTTTTTTGTTTTGGGTTGTTAAAAAATAAAAAGAAACAAAGAGCAAAAAGGAAAACAACCCACACACAGTTTGCCACCAAAATAATAGTAACTTTGGAAAAAAAAAAGGGAACCCATCTAACAGCTGCCCCATTTTGTCAAAACCCATTTCTTTTTTTTTTTTTCCCCTCATTGTGAGTTAATAGTTCACTGTCAGTTCCTGGAATGCTTGTTTTCTTTCATTACTGCAGAGAGAGAAAAAGAAAAACAAAGGGAGTCAATTACTAGCAGACACCAACTATTGTAGGAAGCATAAACCAGCGCCACCATCACAATCTGGGCCCTGCCATTTCTTTTATTGTTTTTTTTTCTTTCCTTTCTTTCTTTCTTTCTTTTCCCTCATTACTTGCAACTTTTTTTACTCACTAATTTCTCTCGCAATAAAAATTAGATCCTCTCAACACACAGGGAGGAATTAAAAAAAGACATTATTAAGCAACAGCACATTAAGTCATTAACATTAGTACTAGAGAGTCTAAATAAGTAGTATTACACAACAGGAGTGCATCTCACACACACACACACACATTTCTTGATCTGTCTGTCTCCTTCTCTTTTACGCCTCCACCCATATTTTCTTTCAACACTCCTTTTTTCCTCTCTCTCTCTAAAAACCCAACAAACCCATCTTCCCATTTTATTACAACGCAGATTGAGACCAGCCAGGATACAGATAGAGAGGAAAGATTCAGACTTGGCTTGCCAAGTAAAGAAGACAGCAACAACAAAAGACTCATTTTTCCTCTTCCATTTTACAGATATAAGGGATACAATACAACCCCCGTGTGTTTGTGTCTCTCTCTCTCTCTGTGTGTGTGTCTGTGAGCGCTTGGAGTTGTGTGGGTTTTGTTGCGTTTGTGAGGCAGATGCAAAGATGGAGTCTTTATTGTGAGCCAGCGAGTTGACTAGGTAACGGAGACGGCACTCAGTTCTTCCGGGTTGATTTGGTTTTTGATTTGGAAGAACTGAGCTGGGTTTTTGAGTTGAGTGAGTGACTGACTCAGCCATGAACACTGGAGGTAGACTCATTGCCGGGTCTCACAACAGGAACGAGTTCGTCCTCATTAATGCAGATGAGAATGCGAGAGTAAGAAGCCCATTAGCTGCTTTTGCTGACTTTTCTTTTCTTCTTTTTCTCTGATCTGGGTTTAATCTGGAATTCTATGAAACCCCTGGTTTTTGGATAAACTTTTGGCACTTATTAGGGGCCTTATCCACTAGTTTTCCATTGTTAATTGCATTTAGTAATTTGCTGATTTCCTTCTCTTTCTGGGTTTTACAATTACTTGTTTATTTTAATGAAGTTTATTTAGAGCTATTTTTATTTTTTTCTTTGGAATAGTAAGGACTTATTTTCTGAAAAATCTGTCTTTTTATGGACTCTTTTTTTTGGTCTCTAACTGTGTGATAATGCGAGTGATTTCAGTGGAAACTTCTTGACTGCTTAGTTTGTGATAAACTGGTGCATTGCTGGATTTTCCAGCCTCTGGTGTGTGAATTATAAAAACCTCTTAGGATCTAGAACATGGAAGCTTTTCTTCAACTTTGGTGTTATACTTTCAAGGAATCTCCAATTACTTGGGAAATTGTTGTATAAATTCTGTTTGTGTTCTGTAAAGATGTCGTATGTGCGAGTGAAATGCAGATGCTTAGAATTTTTTGCAATCACGAAGTTCAGATTCTGACGAGCAAGCATCATTCTTCTTCCATCTGGATCTGCACACATTATTCTGATCTGTTTCCAAAACATAAGAATTGAATTGTAGAAAGGAGCCATTTCCTAAAGCATACACCTACACAGAGTCATTCACAATTAACACCACTAGTTCAACTGCCTGAAGACTATTACTTAATGTGGGAGTTGAGTTTTGGCAGCTTGTATTTGGAATAGACTTTGAAGATAATTGAAGGGACGAGCTAAATTGAGTTGGGTCACTAACCAAAATTGCTGAAAATTTAGACTAATTTGATCCATTCTTGGGCATGCGAAAAGAGATGTAGCCAGCGTATTAGTTCTCTGCATTCATTTTTTCTGCTGCTTGTTTGATTAAGCAGCAACTTCAGCTATCCATATTAGAACATATACGTAAATTCTTCTTAAGTTGTGATATGCTTAATGATTGGTTCCATAGTCACTGACTTTTGAGTTATTTGTTATGTACAGATTAAGTCTGTGAAAGAATTAAGTGGGCAAGTGTGTCAGATATGTGGGGATGAGATTGAGATTACAGTGGATGGAGAGTTGTTTGTAGCCTGCAACGAATGTGCTTTCCCAGTGTGCCGGCCTTGCTATGAGTATGAGAGACGTGAGGGAAATCAAGCTTGCCCACAGTGCAAAACCAGATACAAGCGCCTCAAAGGTAGAAATTTTTCTTATTCTTTTTGTGTATTCACACTTTTGAATTGCGAACACTGTTTAAACTGCCTTTATTTGCTTGCTTGTATTACAGGTAGTCCCCGGGTTGAAGGAGATGAGGAAGAAGATGACATTGATGATTTGGAACATGAGTTTGATTATGGGAGCCTTGATGGTTTGGGCCCAGAACAGGTTGCTGAGGCAGTGCTTTCTGCTCGCCTTAACACTGGCCGTGCTTCTCATGGCAATGCATCTGGACTTCCCACACAGTCAGAACTTGATTCCTCTCCCCTTAGCTCTAAAATTCCTCTTTTGACCTACGGCGAGGAGGTGAATTGCTTTTTCATTTGAAAGTACTTGTGCAGGGATTTGCAATTATGATGTACTCATTTTGATGTCTTTGTTTTTCTTTTGCTTCAGGATACTGAAATTTCTTCTGATAGACATGCTCTTATTATACCCCCTGTCATGGGTCATGGAAATAGAGTTCATCCAATGCCATACACTGATCCCTCAATTCCTCGTAAGTTATCTGTCCTCCTGCTGTCTGTACTACCTTGTAGTTCGAAGATTGATGTCAGCTAACCTGGAATTTCATGATTTTGACATTGTAGTGCAACCCAGACCTATGGTTCCCAAGAAAGACATAGCAGTTTATGGTTATGGGAGTGTGGCCTGGAAGGCTAGAATGGAAGAATGGAAGAAAAGACAGAATGACAAACTTCAGGTGGTTAAGCACGAAGGATCAATGAATGGTGGAAATTTTGATGGTGATGAGTTGGATGATCCTGATTTGCCAATGTAAGTGACAGCCAAAAATTTATTTGCTATTTGCGCATGGCAAAAATGTGTGATTACGTGGGTTAGTGTGGCAGAAGATGCCTAGACAACCAGTAAGCAGTATGTGTTAGTGGTCTTGGCCATCCTGTGACTTGGAAAACCCAATGTGCTCGCTACCAACTGCTCTCAATTATGTGTCATTGTCAGTTGTATTTTCGAATAACCTGTTAAGTTTGCTTTTCCAAACTCCTGTTGTTTCCTATTGTGCTCAGCAGGCCTCCTAAGGGATTCATGTTGAAACAGTTGGTTGAATTCTGAATGACTAATATGCAATTTCTATCTTCTCTTTTTTAATCTATTCATTTACTGAGATATTTACAAGTTTTCTTGTTCGTGTTGACAGGATGGATGAGGGAAGGCAGCCTCTTTCTAGGAAGCTACCAATTCCATCAAGCAAAATAAACCCATACAGAATGATAATCATTCTGCGTCTTGCTATTCTTGGACTATTTTTTCACTATAGAATTCTCCACCCAGTCAATGATGCATATGGGCTGTGGCTGACTTCAGTCATATGCGAGATATGGTTTGCTGTATCATGGATTCTGGATCAGTTTCCAAAGTGGTATCCTATTGAACGAGAAACATACCTTGATCGATTATCACTAAGGTACTCATGGGTAGCTTATTTAATAATTTTGAATTTGGTCTGTTTGCTTTTGCTTCTCTTCGGTTCTAAGGTTGGGGTAAACCCTTAATCTTCAGGTATGAAAAAGAGGGGAAACCATCCGAGCTGGCCAGCGTTGACGTTTTTGTTAGTACAGTGGACCCTATGAAAGAACCTCCACTGATCACTGCAAATACTGTTCTCTCAATTCTTGCGGTCGATTATCCTGTGGATAAAGTTGCTTGCTATGTATCAGATGATGGTGCTGCAATGCTTACATTTGAAGCACTCTCTGAGACTTCTGAGTTTGCTAGGAAATGGGTACCTTTCTGTAAGAAGTTTAATATTGAGCCTCGAGCCCCTGAGTGGTATTTTTCGCAGAAAATGGATTATTTGAAGAATAAAGTGCATCCAGCATTTGTTAGGGAAAGGCGTGCTATGAAGGTGTGTAACTCATTTCTCATTCAGATGCATGTATAGTAAGTTATACATGACTGGTCTTCAATCTAGAAGTGGTTTCACCTGTGACTTAAATAATTTCTTCCTTTTCTTATAATAATTTCTTTACACTTAGTGCACTTAAAATGACAAGGATTTCCTGTGCTGAATGAATACCAGTAAATTGGTTAATGTGTTTATTATTTTGTATGTACAGAGAGATTATGAAGAATTCAAAGTCAAAATAAATGGGTTAGTTGCTACAGCACAAAAGGTTCCAGAAGATGGTTGGACAATGCAGGATGGGACTCCATGGCCTGGAAACAATGTGCGAGATCATCCTGGCATGATTCAGGTGAGATTATGTTCTTTCTGTGAAGTTTTAGGTGGGTTCTGTAAGCCATCCGATTGAAGCAATAACCTTGATTTTCTATGTGCTGTTTTAAAGTGCTTGCCTTTAAAACCACGATTTTTCAGTCCATAGATTTCTTTCAGCTTTTCTCTGCCCAATAGAAAGAGGGTTTCGTCTACTAATTTGTTCAGATGAATTTGTTACCTAGTAATCAAATTGCTTCTGTTATGTTCAGGTCTTTCTTGGTCATACTGGTGTTCGTGATCTGGAAGGAAATGAATTGCCTCGTTTGGTTTATGTTTCTCGTGAAAAGAGACCTGGTTTTGAGCACCACAAAAAAGCTGGGGCCATGAATTCTCTGGTAAGAATATTTTCAATACGCTTAATTCGTCTTACATTTTGTTGTTTCTATTTCTCCTGCTGGTAACATTTTTCATCACTAACAAATTTTAATTTGTTTGTGTGATTTACAGATACGGGTGTCTGCAGTTCTATCAAATGCGCCCTATCTTCTAAATGTTGACTGTGATCACTATATTAACAATAGCAAAGCCCTTAGAGAAGCTATGTGTTTCATGATGGATCCAACGTCTGGGAAGAAGGTTTGCTATGTGCAATTTCCTCAAAGATTTGATGGCATTGATCGTCATGATAGATATTCCAATCGCAACGTTGTGTTCTTTGATGTATGTATATGTTCCACGCTCCTACCTCTTTTCACTTTTCTTTTCACATTCATCTTTGTTGTTTATTAGTTCTGACATGCTAATTATGCAATTCAAAACAGATAAATATGAAGGGACTTGATGGTTTACAAGGACCAATATATGTTGGAACTGGTTGTGTTTTCCGAAGGCATGCGCTTTATGGTTATGATGCACCTAAAAAGAAGAAAGCACCCGGCAAGACCTGCAACTGCTGGCCAAAGTGGTGCTGCCTATGCTGTGGGTCTAGAAAGAATAAGAAATCCAAGCAAAAGGAGAACAAAAAGAAGTCAAAGAACAGGGAAACTTCAAAGCAAATACATGCGCTTGAAAATATTGAAGGAGGAATTGAGGGTATGAAGTTAATTTTGCTATTGTTCTGGCTTTAGAATGTGTTTCTTCGCTATTATATTTTTGTTTGGAATTTGAGGCATTAAATATTGCATTGCTATTGCAGAGTCGACTGAAAAATCTTCTGAAACATTTCAAATGAAGTTGGAGAAGAAGTTTGGGCAATCTCCTGTATTTGTAGCTTCTACACTTTTGGAGAATGGTGGAGTTCCTCGTGATGCCAGTCCTGCATCACTATTGAAAGAAGCTATCCAGGTTATCAGCTGTGGTTATGAAGATAAAACAGAATGGGGAAAAGAGGTAAGTGAAATAAGACAATTATTTCTGGGGGAACTTATCATTCATTACTAATGCTTTTATAACCAACAGTAATCTGATATATTCTGTTGATTCAGGTTGGCTGGATATATGGGTCAGTGACAGAAGATATCTTGACAGGATTCAAGATGCATTGCCATGGATGGCGGTCTGTGTATTGCATACCCAAGCGACCTGCCTTTAAAGGGTCTGCTCCCATCAATCTTTCAGATCGTCTGCACCAGGTTCTTAGGTGGGCGCTTGGGTCTGTTGAAATTTTCTTAAGCAGACATTGCCCTATTTGGTATGGGTATGGAGGTGGATTGAAATGGTTGGAGCGCTTTTCGTACATAAACTCTGTTGTCTATCCTTGGACATCACTTCCCTTACTCGTTTACTGTACTCTACCAGCAATATGTCTTCTCACCGGCAAATTCATTGTTCCCGAGGTATCGTTCATTGTTTTTCTTGATTCATTCATTTTGGAATCTGACGTGATCTGATCATAATGGATCTTTATCTTAGTGGATGAGTATGTGATATCTGGAGAACAAAGGTTTCCAATTTTATTGATAAGTAACCAGCTGGTTGATAGTTGTCCCATTTTGCAAGACCTTTTTTGTGTCTGAAGTCTAATAGCGGGAAATTCCTACTCAAATGTTTTTGAAATCACTGATATAATGTCCAACTCCTTTTTATTCTATAAACCAGTTGTTAGGTCCCAAATTTCCCTTTTCATTTCTTTTCATTTGGGGGCCAAAAGATTGTTAGTTTTATCATCTATGCCTTGGG
This sequence comes from Turnera subulata, assembly GCA_028386065.3. Taxonomy (NCBI): domain Eukaryota; kingdom Viridiplantae; phylum Streptophyta; class Magnoliopsida; order Malpighiales; family Passifloraceae; genus Turnera; species Turnera subulata. The sequence goes on along the minus strand of JAKUCV010005065.1, from coordinate 46,205 downwards.
CTAATTCAGGTGTTCTATTTTTTTCTCAGATAAGCAACTACGCTAGTCTTGTGTTCATGGGACTCTTCATATCTATCGCTGCTACTGGTATTCTTGAGATGCAATGGGGTGGAGTTCCAATAGATGACTGGTGGAGGAATGAGCAGTTTTGGGTGATTGGTGGTGTTTCATCACATCTATTTGCTCTCATCCAAGGTTTACTCAAGGTCCTGGCTGGTGTGAGCACCAACTTCACTGTTACTTCTAAAGCAGCTGATGATGGAGCATTTTCAGAGCTCTACTTGTTCAAGTGGACATCTTTGTTGATCCCTCCTACAACATTGTTGATAATAAACATAGTTGGAGTTATTGTTGGAGTCTCGGATGCTATCAACAACGGGTACGATTCATGGGGTCCCTTGTTTGGTAGGCTATTCTTTGCCTTGTGGGTCATCATCCATCTCTACCCCTTCCTCAAAGGGCTTCTCGGGAAGCAAGACCGTATGCCAACCATCATATTGGTGTGGTCGATTCTGCTGGCTTCTATCTTAACTCTTATGTGGGTGAGAATAAATCCATTTGTGTCAAGAGATGGCCCTGTTCTGGAAGTATGTGGGTTAAACTGTGACTAGATACAAGAATAAAAAGCCTGAAGATGGTTTTCACTTGCAAGTTTGTCCAAATGGTTCTGGGATTGCAACCAAGAAGAGTCATTTGAAGACCGGATGTAATATTACATCAGCGCAATCCCAATATGTTGTGGCTTAGAGAATTTTTTGTGGAAAGAAAACCGTAGTTTTGGGGTGTAGATACTGTGGGTTGGGAAGAAGACACATTGTTTTTTGTTTTACAGGGTTTTTCATTAATTCTTTTATTACATTCCTGTGGGGTTTAGGGGCTGTTGTTCTGTGAGTTTCTGTATTTCTACGAGCATTAAATCATAAATTATTCCCCTGTTAATGTGTGGGGATTCATATAAGTGTCTCAAACCAGTACTGTTATCGACATTTTTACTGCTCTATTTTCTCTCTCTGGAATTGAACATTTATGTACCCAGCTGGGAGTGCAAATATTATGCAACTTCACTGTTCTTAAGAGTAATAAGTTAAGGTTTTACTTAGGTTGTCTGTTCTCTAGTTAATTTTCTTCATTCTCTCTAGTAAAGGTTTTACTTAGGTTATCTGTTCTCACTTAAGTTTTTATATTCTTCTATCTGATGCTTCCCTAGCTGCATGTCTTTCGCTCCTGTAAGCTACGAACAAAACTTTTGCATCTGGAGGAAGACAAAGTTGGGTGTGTGGTGCAGAAAAAGTTGATAAGACTTAAGCATAAACTTCATTGGTTTACTTACTTTGTCTTGTGTTGATAGGTTAGTATCTTTTATTATGTCTTCTTAGGCTAGAATTGGTATCCTTGGATCTCCTAGATAGGAGGTCTTAGATGCTGTCATGCTTATCGTATCTTTGCATCTAGTCTAGCTTCAACAGAGAAGCAGTGGCAGGTTGTTGTGCAAGGAATTTCTTGGGGGTCGAAAACATCGTCAAAAACCCAATAAACTAGCTTTGGGCCTCAATGAGCACCCTAACTTCAAATGGACTAATATTAATTTTGATCGTGAAGAGTCCAAAGCAATCTTTTTTTTTTTATATGAAATATTTTTTTTATACATGAAAGCAAAAAATAGAAAAACTTACATTGAGAGTTATATTGCTGGTGTGCCTGCACGGTTGCATCCAGTTTTAGTGTTTCCAATACTTACATTGATCCATCAAACTATATACCCAAACTGGGTGTGCAAATATTATGCAACTTCACTGTTCTTAAGAGTGATAAGTTCAGGTTTTACTTACGGTTCCTGTTCTCTATTAATTTTCTTTATTCCTCTTATATGAACTTACTTTCATCTTTCTTCTCTAGATTTTTTATTTAAAACCGTGGCTAAACACCTTTCATTACTTAAACTGTATGTACAACTCTGGAGTCATCGTCTCTAGTTCCATTTGGAAAACTGATTTTTAAGTGGGTTACTCGTGCAAGAGAAGAAAAAATGTATTGCCGTTTTATGTTGGTGGTGTGATTCTTCCCACTTCATGGCATGATGTGGTAATTCTAAACACAGGTTCTCCAATTCAATCTGTTAACAAATTCCAATTGTAATTTTATTGAGGAATGAAGTTCGAGATTCTGATGTTGCCCTGGCTGCAAGTTTGTCATTTACTCCTGTTAGTTACAAATGAAACCTTTGCATCTAGAATATGAAGATGGGTGTGTGGTGAAGAAGTGGATAAGAATATAAGCTTGATTGTTTTACTTTGTCTTCTTCTTTGGTTAGATTGGTATCCTCGGATCTCCTTGATAGGATGTCTTAATTAGGATAGATGCTGTCATATTTATCAGATCTTTGCATCTAGTCTAACATTAACAGAGAAGCAGTGGCAACTGATAAGGAATTTCTTGGGGGACGAAAGCATATCGTCATCAAAACCCAACACACTAACTTTGGGCCTCAATTAATGAGGACCTTGACTTCAAATGGACTGATGTCTTACTTTTGATAGTGAAAGGGTCCAAAGCAAACTTACCCCCTATCGAGAATTATATTGCTGGTGTGCCTGCACGCTTGCATCCAGTTTTAGTGGTTTCCAATACTTACATTGATCCATTAAACCAATTTGATCAAAAACCAAACATCACAAGTTCTAGAACTGAGTAACATGTCTGATCTCTTGCTTAACTTATTAAAAGTTGCTATTTGAATCTGTTGCTGGTGAAGTGTGGAATGAAATTGATGAACTTGATGATCTTCTGTAGTTTTAACTAGTAGGTATATATGATGATGCAACTTGCTTAGTTCAATGGCATTTCTAAATGGTAAAAGATTCTATTAATCGCATTCTTCAATGCGAATGTGAAAAAGAAGAAAAACAAACAAGCTGTCATGTGTCGAGCTAGCTCTGCTAAACCACTTGTACTTCACCAATGACTATTTTGTAGAAGCAAGAAATAGGGTATAAGATGACACTGATATATAACCTATAAAAAATTCTCTCAAGCAACAAACAGACAAGAAACGAGAAGAGAAGGAAGAAGAATCAGGGAAGTAGTCATTGAAATTCCTTAGCTATAGCCGGACAATTACACCTTACTATATTTTTGAAGTCAATTCTCCTCCTTTTTGACCACTTCATTCTTTCGTATACACACGTAAAAAAGCCAAAAAAAGATAGGAAGTTACTCGGTTGACCAGTCAATGTATTATCATTATCCCCCACGATAATCTAATGCAGTTCATTTCTTCCCATTGTAATATAGCTCTCCCTAAGAGAATGTTGTTTAAAGGATTGATTAATGCTCTACCTAATACTATTTTCTCCAGTGTGGCTATATGATATTTAGAGTCTAGAGCCATTCTCTTATTGAAGCGAAGGATGACGTTCAAACTTTGGAAATCATGAACTCTTTGGATGGTAAAAGAGCTTTGATTTTTTTTTTTGATTGATAAGAATTAGCTTTCATTTTATTTAGAAACTGACCGATACTCGAATTCATTATGTCTCTGTGGCTGGCTGGCTTCAAAAATTTTGTCTCGAAATTGACCAATCAATTATAACTTATATGAAAGGCTGCTGTGAATATTTAACGTCAATCATGGTAAAGTTCCACCAAGAGGTGACTTCAGCTGTCAATACTTTCTCCAGAGCAATAACGGTCAAATTTCGCTTGATAAGTTAGTATCTCACATACCATACACATTCTACAAAGATGACCCACAAAAAATAAAGAGCGTCTACAAATCCATAAATTTGCATTTATTGTTAGCCCAGAAGTTTATTAATTTGTCTCTGGTTTTAGATTGCTTTTGTATCTTAGAGAACGTGGAACAGGTCTATCGTTAAAACTTGTACATATATTTGCCTATAGGCAAGGTTGGAGAGAGGACAAAGAATTTCAGCCTTCTTGAAGAGGAGGTCAACATTCTTAACCTTGCTCTTTGTCATGTCTAAATTCTAACTAAACAGCCGCTCTAAAAATAAAAGAAACTTCACAATTTCATCTTCATATGTGTTTGAAGTTTGACAAATTCATCAACCAGAAGTAGAAAGAAAAGAAAATCTTGGTCCAAGAAGAAAACCAGTCTCACGATCTAATTTATATGAAAACATACATATTGGTGCGGTACCCCGATGAATTTCTAGTGAATATACGTATCATTATCAATCAAACCCATCAAAATATGTCAAAATAAGAAAATCAACCCATCAAAGGACTTTCGGTCAATCGTGTGGACCAATACTCTTTTGGATGTTTGCCTATGATGCTAAGCAAATCATTCAGTGTCAATTACTATTTGGGGACGACGACTACCCTTCCTAAGTAAGTCATCAGCTCAAATTTTCTATTAAAACAAAGTTACAAGCACAAAGAGATGAACTTCTGGTCGTCGGATTGATTTGTAGTGCATGGTTGTGATAGTTTCTTTTCTCTTTATGATATGTGATTTCGATGATGACCTTACGAGTATAATACATTACCATAGAAGCGAATGTATAGAAACAATCACATAATAACACTTTTCACCTACTAATAATATTTAATCCTTGACTCTCCAAAATCCTTCCTATATATATAAAACGCACCTTCCACTCATCTTCATATCACCAGCCTTGCAGTTTCATACAACACGTACCCTTAAAACGCGCTCTACGCAAAGCCAAAACCCCCCTTAAAATCTAAAAAAAGACTTCCAAAAAGAAACAAACCAAGGAAGAGAGGAGAGGAGTTGAAGCAACAACAAACGATATATCTATCTCTTTTTTTTTTCTTGATGAATTCTATGGAAATTTGAAACAAACAGTGTGTAAATCTTGAGTTCTCCTGGGTGATACATATACATATATATATAGCCCCTGGAATCAATGTCTGAATCCCAAGCTTCGCGTAGTAGAATTTGCAGGAACCTGATGGTGATCACAGACTTGGACATGGCAGCGGCTCAACAACTCTTGCAGCTAAGCGACGAAGATAACAGCCCCACCAATAGCTGCACCGAGAGGAAGAAGGAGAAGAGCAAGAACAAGAAGAGAAAGTTTGTTGAATATAGAGATTGTGATCATGGAAGCAGAAGCAGCAGCAGCAGCCACCAGGTTGAAATTACTTCGAAGGTGATTGAAGAGATTTTTGGGAAAGAAGAGGTGGAGGAGGAGGTTCTTCGGCCCAGGAAGAGAAAATACAGGTCGCTTTTGAGCATTTACAAGGAAGTGCCGCGGCTGAGTATTGCAGGAGAAGGAAAGGTCAGGTGATTAGTGAAACCCTAATGCAGTTTTAATTAGGACCAAGAGAGGCTAATCAATCTAGGGACGGCTTTGCTATAGTGTACATAGAAGGCTTTCTAATGATTTTGGTTTCTGGGAAAGTGAAGGCTTTTTTTGTCTTCCTTGTTTGGTTTGCGTTTTGTGAATTATGGTTAATTGGATAGTACTCTTGATGGATGATAGTAATTAGAAAGCTTCTTTCACTTTAAACGAGTACATGTTTTGTTTTTCCAGCGTGATCGTATAGGTAGCAAAGGCAAGTACTACTCTTCTTTTTTTCTTCCCCTAACGTTCTTAGTTAATTACCCAGAAAGGATTGTTCCTTCCTTTTGTGATTATCCAGACAGGAGATTGGTTAAGTGTTAGATTTTTTTGTTTCATACGAGATGCTTATATATAGAGATTGTACTTTAAAAGTGCAGACAAAGGGAATGGTACTCCCTAGAGAAGGGTGGCGGATGTTCTTAAGACTGTTGATAGTGCTATTTGCTCCATGTTATATCTTAGTTTGACTGATATATCTATATGCTACCAGTTAATCCTTAATGATGTGCCAAATTAATCTTTCTTGGAAGCATATGATGCCTTACAGGAACTAAATTCCCTTGCGTGCATTGATTAAAATTAGATTGGGGCCGGTTTTAAAGTCAATGTTCCTTATCAGGTATGTACGTATACGCGTTTTCATCAGGTTTGCTGTCCAAAAGTAGGTTGGTTTGGTTTATTAGAGGATGATCTTCATCAACATTGAGTAAAGACAATCAAACTTGACGGTTTTCACTCCATGATTTCTGTGCTCATTGTGCACATTGGTGCCAAAGCCATTAGGCCGTGGATACATATATATGTACATATTAAGATGGTTCAAAATAAAATAGCTGGATTACACGATTAGTGTATACTGTATACGTACGTATGTATATTCATTGCCTTGAATTAAGCTCGAAGGTTAGTCTTAAACATATATAATGCATAGGCAGAAGGATACATGGGAGTCTACAATAAGAAAATTTTTCTTTTGTTTCTAGCTTAATTAGTCAGTATCAGTATTTTTTCTTTTGTTTCTAGCTTAATTAGTCAGTATCAGTATTCAATCTGTCATCATCTTCATTCCGAATACAACTATTGCAGTACCGTAGATATGTAACCAGCTTGTTTGCAGTATCTTCTGGGTTTGGTGTGTTTAAATTGGATTATGGGATAAGCCAAGTTATATATAGTATGGATTCTCAAGAAAAAAAAGTTATATATATATATATATATATATATATATATATATAGTATGATTTAACAAAATGACAGATAAAATAAATTAAAATGGTTGCAACCCAATTGAACATAAAAACCTAACAGATTTTACGAGGATGGTAATGAAAATCTTAATCAAAGGGGAAATTCTGCTATTGATCGTAGCGGAGAATCAAAACCATGGTCCTCATTCTTCTCCTCCCGTTTCCTAGCGACCCTGGGATTCATTAATATCATTACCTAGCCACCCTAGGATTCATTAATTAATGTTATTACACAAATTTTTACTTCGTGATCACAACGTCGGCTATTTTTTCCCTAACCGTCACGCTCCAGCATGATTAGCCTCGCCACCGCCATATATGGCACAGTATATATAGATATGTCTCCTTATTTTAGTTGATCACGCAACAAATATTGAGCCAAGAAAAAAAAACCATGTTTGATTCTGTTTCACTAATGGCTACTTCAAACCCAATCAATCCCTCCCCGGAAAAGAAGAAAAGAACAAGAAACGGCCTGCACAAGGGCAGCGCCGTGAGCTCTGTAAAGCTACACAATAGCTTCATCCAAAGAAGAGCGACTTTGCTGAGGAAGGCCAAGAATCTTGCTGAAGTTACCGGAGCTTCGGTGGCCGTCGTGTGCTATGACCCCGACACCAATGAGCTCCACTCCTGGCCGCCGACAAAAGCTGAGGTCGCCGCCGTTCTCTCGCAGTGCATGGACGCAAACTTGAATCCCCGCGAGGGTGTGCGTGTGAAGAAGTACGACCTCTGTGGCGTCTTGAGTTCGAAGAAGGAGGAGCTGGAAGAGCAAAGGGACAAGCTATTGAAGAGCAAGCTTGAAAGAGTTACTGCTTGTTTCAGTGATGCCTTGGAGAATTTACCAGCGGAGGAGTTGATGGGAGTGGCTAATGACTTGGAGTTCATGTTGCAGAGGGTGAACGAGAGAAAGTCTGTACTAGAACAGAAGCTGAAGGGGAGTACAGCCGATGATGATGACTTGGAGACACTGCCATTGTCTTACACTGCTTTGCTGAATTCTGGTGTGGATGTAATAGATTCTTTCCATCCTAATCTTCTTGGGAGTGATCAACTCATGAGTACTTCTAATTACATAGGCAACAATATGGATGGAATTGCTAGTTATATTAATGGAGACACTAGCAGTGACCCTGGTATGATCGATTCTTATTGCACGGGTTCGATTAGTACTAACAACAATAATGTACCATACAATTCTTACACGAGTAGTATGGGAAATATGGGTGTGAATAATACTGTATCGACTCCGGACAGTAATATGGGTGTGAGTACTGTATTGAGTCCTGACAATACTGTGGATATGGCAAGTACCAACAACTGCGGTAGCAGCAGCAGCAGCAGCAACACAGGTCCTGGAGTTGTGTATGGTCTTGATGGTTTTTTGACACGAGAAATTGGAGACAACCTCCAAGCTGTGTCTGCTCATGATCAAGACTTGATGATGCCTATCAATGTCATGCCAGTCAAAACGTGGCCGTATCAGACATTGGGTGACCTCAATGTGGGGAATTTTTGAGTCGTTGGCTTCCCTTGTAGTAACGGTTTATTATAGGACTTAATTTTCTTCTCTAGGAATCACTAAGATGCTACTTATGTAGTTATTTTCTTTGTTTTCTCATTTATTGTAGCTGGGCTGCCACTTTTTTCCTTGCTTTGACTCCCGTCAAAGAATTCTTCGAGGGAATCAGCAATCAAATATATATATATATAGCTATTCAAGTTCTGGTTGAGTGGTTTAAATTAAACTAACTTTGAACCTGGAAAAAATTTTCCCAAAAAAGCACGTTTCTATGCGTTTGTATGGTTTTGCAAGGACGCCAAATTACGAGATAAATAGAAATTTCGGTACGGCCACAGAATCTTTTTAACTTTTGCTCCAAACAGAGATAATCAGTAAGTGTATCAATGACAATGTAATCGAAGTAGAAATTGAAGTATTACTTTTAGCGATTGACTATTTGGCCATTAATAATTATTGTAACAGCCCGGGTAAAATTTGGATTTTTACCGGGACTGTTAAAGTCATTATACAGTGAATTACCGGACGAATTAACCTTGGGTAATTAATTCACGGTAAAACGGGAGTCGTTTTTCGAAAACGAGAATTTTCCCGCGCTCGGGAGTATCTTCCTAACTAACCGAGCCTCGGTTTCCAGTTCCGAGACTTGGACGACGTTCAGGAGGATTAATCGGATTTCCGGAGCCCAAGTCATATTTTTGGACTCGGGACGGGATTTGTCAGAAAGACGGGAGTATCTCTGCGTTTACGGGATTCCGACGCGAGAATCCGGACCGGCCATATGAGGCTTGCCCGAGCCACTCTTCTTCCTCCTCTCTCCTTTCTTTTCCTCTTTCCCGGCTACGTTTTTCCTCTCTCCCGGTTTTTCCCCGGCCACGTGGGCCCCACTTTCTTCTCTCTTTCTTTTTTTTCCTTCCCTTCCTTTCTTTTCTCCTTTCTTTTCTTTTCTTCTCCATTTTTCTTTCTTCTCAGCCGCCTCACCCGTGACCGACACTTCCTCCCCACTTTCTTCTCTTTTCTCCCTTGTCTTCTTTTCCCTTTCATTTCCATTATCTTCTCCTCCATTCTGCCAAACACACACCACTGTCAACCGACCCCTCCTCTCTACCTTTGTTCTTCTCCTTTTCTTTCTCCTCCTTCTTCCCTTTTTCCTTCCACCTCCGGCCGATCCGTGACCACCACACACCACCAGCCACCACTCTCTCTTTTTCTCCTTCCTCCTCCTCCTCCTCGCCCAGCTCCTCCTCCACTGCGTGCACCGCCACCGTGAACCCCCAGCCCGCCACCATCTCTTCTTCTCCTCCTTCCCCTGCCTTCCCTCTCCATCTTCCTTTTCTTTCTCTCCCATGCCCCGTCGCGACCACCAGCCCATGTCGCCTCCCGTCAGCCCTCTCCTCGCGACGACGCCGTCCCTGCACACTACCACCGACGCTGCCTGCGTCGCCACCACGACCCCCAGCCGCTTTCTTCCTCCTCTGTTCTCCTCTACAATTCGGGCCACCGGCGCCGTGAGACGTGGGTAAGCCGTGACGCCAATTCCCCTTCCTCCTCCCTGTCTCTCGATTCCTCCTGTTCTCTTCATTTCAATCTTTCGTTTTGTTTTAGTTGAACTGTCCTATTGCCAACTCTTGTTGACAGTTTATTGATGGATAAATTGGACAGGGGTGGTGGATGGTGTTGCCGTTGTTGTTGTTGTTATTGTGGTGAAGGTGGGTTGGATTGTTTTGGTGATTGGACGGGATGGTTTGGTGTTGGTGATAGTGGGTGATTGGGCAGTGGATCAACAAGGTGGTTTGGACGATTTGTTGGGTGATGAACTACAGCAGGGGCGTTGGTTGTCTTGGGACTGCGTGAACAGTAACCCGCCGGAATCCGGCGAGTTTCCGACGAGCCCCGGGAATTTTCCGGCGAGACCCGGGCAACTCCAGCGTGAACAGTGCGTTCTCCAACATATGGGACTCGATGGACGGGTTGTTTTGGTAACTCCTCGGACTCACCTTTACCATGGGCTCGGGTTTGGGCTCGGTGCACAAATGGGCTCGGAAACGGGCCGATGTGCGGAGGCCCATGTTCTCTGGACGGATACATTCTAACGGACTAAGAACGTTAATGAACCCGGACTCTTAATCGTTTTAATTAAAATAAAGATTTGGTTTAATTAATCAAATAATAACCTTTAATTCCATTTATGTTTTGTAATTCGATTTATAATTTTATTTTGTGTTGGACTATTAGAAAGACCTATAGTATTTACTTAATTTATATTTGGACTCTTAATAATTAAAGGCCCAATTATACTTATTTACTTGATTTAAATGTCAAATATAAACTAAAAATATAAATATGAATACTAGAGGTTAATTTCATAATAAAGAAATTGGATAAGGCAAGCCGTATAACGATTTTTAAACCGGTATCATGCATAATCATTTTGTTGTGCATTATAAGTGATTATTGTGTTCCTATATGTACATATAGGGTATCGGGATTTGACTGGATAGCAGTTTCAGAGACATACCAGGTGAGGATGGATAAACCCTGATATGTGCCCGTAATGCTGTGTGTGTAGTTTTGTGGTTTGTGTGTTTTTGTTGTTTGTTTGATCTGCTGGAATGATTGTTGACTATTACATGATTGCTATGGTATTGTTGATGCTGTTGTAGAAACGTGTTAGTTCTGTGTATGTCGTGTTGGAAATATTGTTGAACGGGTTGATATTGTTGAATTGTTTGATGTGAAAGTTTGGTGATATGAAATTGTTGACTGGATTGTGATATTGGTTCTTGGATGATGTGTTGAGGATGATGTTGGATTATTGATTGTGGATAATTGGGAAAAGGATAACGGAAATTGGATTGAAAATTGGAACTTAATTGAGATGATGTAATTGTCACTTGGAAAGTAGTGGTACGACTAGATGGTTAGAGACTAGTTTTGTGGTGCCTTGCCAAAGGGTTTGTTGGTTGGGGTGTTGACCCCGGATTTGTGATATTGGGATGTTGATCCCGGATTTGTGATATTGGGATGTTGATCCCGGATTTGAGATATGAGGATGTTGATCCCGGATTGTGGTGGGGCCTGGCATCCAGAATTAGTTAATAACCAGGTACGACCCTAGCTTGTCTAGTGACGGGGCCCGGAAGACAAAATTGGTAATAAAAATAATTAAGCATTCATTGGTCTTGATATAGTTGTTATGGTAATTTACTTGTGATGTGATTGGTTGAGCTTGATATGATTTGGTGAGAGTCCTCTGCCGTGTTGTTTGCGATGATTTCCTCTGTTGTGTTGTTAGAGTTGTAATCCACTGTTATGTTGTTTGTGATAGATTCATCTGATTTGATTGTTGTGTTTACCTCGAAAATGTTATGGTTGAATATATCACTGTTTATCTTTCGTCGGTGAGCGTTTCGGACTCACCCCTCGCCTGCGGGGTTTCATCCCGTAGGATGAGTTGTTTCATGTACAGGTTGGGTGCATTCCAGACAGGCTGCAGCGTTTCCCTTGGACAGGCTTGGTGAAACGCCCCGACCCGTATTTACCGTACACAGTAAACACGTGCCGGAACTGTGACGACCCAACCCAACATGACTCGGCATACAGTGTGTACTACAACAACTCGGCCCAACGGCCCAAAATAACAAACATCAATAATAATAAAACCGGCCCAATGGCAAAATAAACAGCACAGCGGAAGACTTAACGACTCACAATGACNAGAGGTTAATTTCATAATAAAGAAATTGGATAAGGCAAGCCGTATAACGATTTTTAAACCGGTATCATGCATAATCATTTTGTTGTGCATTATAAGTGATTATTGTGTTCCTATATGTACATATAGGGTATCGGGATTTGACTGGATAGCAGTTTCAGAGACATACCAGGTGAGGATGGATAAACCCTGATATGTGCCCATAATGCTGTGTGTGTAGTTTTGTGTGTTTTTGTTGTTTGTTTGATCTGTTGGAATGATTGTTGACTATTACATGATTGCTATGGTATTGTTGATGCTATTGTAGAAACGTGTTAGTTCTGTGTATGTCGTGTTGGAAATATTGTTGAACGGGTTGATATTGTTGAATTGTTTGATGTGAAAGTTTGGTGATATGAAATTGTTGACTGGATTGTGATATTGGTTCTTGGATGATGTGTTGAGGATGATGTTGGATTATTGATTGTGGATAATTGGGAAAAGGATAACGGAAATTGGATTGAAAATTGGAACTTAATTGAGATGATGTAATTGTCACTTGGAAAGTAGTGGTACGACTAGATGGTTAGAGACTAGTTTTGTGGTGCCTTGCCAAAGGGTTTGTTGGTTGGGGTGTTGACCTCGGATTTGTGATATTGGGATGTTGATCCCGGATTTGTGATATTGGGATGTTGATCCCGGATTTGAGATATGGGGATGTTGATCCCGGATTGTGGTGGGGCCTGGCATCCAGAATTAGTTAATAACCAGGTACGACCCTAGCTTGTCTAGTGACGGGGCCCGGAAGATAAAATTGGTAATAAAAATAATTAAGCATTCATTGGTCTTGATATAGTTGTTATGGTAATTTACTTGTGATGTGATTGGTTGAGCTTGATATGATTTGGTGAGAGTCCTCTGCCGTGTTGTTTGCGATGATTTCCTCTGTTGTGTTGTTAGAGTTGTAATCCACTGTTATGTTGTTTGTGATAGATTCATCTGATTTGATTGTTGTGTTTACCTCGAAAATGTTATGGTTGAATATATCACTGTTTATCTTTCGTCGGTGAGCGTTTCGGACTCACCCCTCGCCTGCGGGGTTTCATCCCGTAGGATGAGTTGTTTCATGTACAGGTTGGGTGCATTCCAGACAGGCTGCAGCGTTTCCCTTGGACAGGCTTGGATCCATAGATTGCATGTGTCGCATACAGTGTTAGTGAGTTTGAGTCTTCCGCTGTGCATATTGTTATTGTTGTTGGGCCATTGGGCCAGTTTCATTATTATTGATGTTATTGATGTTGGGCCGTAGGACCATATTGTTGTTTATATTTTTGGGCTGTTGAGCCAGGGTTATGCTTTATACACTGTATGCTAGGCCTTGTTGGGCTGGGTTGTCACAGTTCCGACACGTGTTTACTGTATACGGTAAATATGGGTCAGGGCGTCTCAATTATTCTGTGGGGGCCTAGTGGTTAGGGATCCATCAATCCTGTAATAATTAGTGGTGTGTTCTATTTTTTGTAGAACAAAAAAAAAGAATTATTTATGCATAAAATTTTTGTGCGGAACCCCTGTAAAATACTATATATACTGCAAAAATATATAAAATTTATCAAGTCATAATTAATTATTTTATTAATTAATCACTAGCATAAGTAAAATGTCATCATAAATTTAACTATATCATGTACTAATGGGTCCATAAAAAGTGATAAAATCAATTGTTATGCATGCATTATGTTTGTTCATATATAATAATTTATTATGTACTTATAGTATTAATTTTTATTCATGCATTTATACATGTAGAAGGATCCCTGGTTTTTTGTTACCCATCCGGTATTCGGAATTTTGCCTCGACTAATCCGGATTCGATCTGCATCGTACATAAGAGTACAGTAGGGAGTCTCCCAATAAAAATCAGAGCTAAAAATTGCAGTTTGGAATTCAAATTAATGTCAGAAGTACAAAGAAGACAAAAGGTAAGTTAAAGTTGAACCTTTTTTTTAGGAATAAGGTAAAGTTAAACTTAAATAATGTATTTCATGGCAGTTAGACTAATTCTGGTATCGATTCCTTTACTTTCATTTATTTGTTCGAAAGTCTTTAGTTTAATAAAATCATTCAACCCGTAACATGCAAAATTGTGTTTTAATCCCAAAATCCAAACTCTAATCCCCTCTTCATTTTTCTATGACCATTAAAATTAAATCAAGTTCATGATAAAATTAGAAAACAATCTCTAATCCCCTCCAATTTTTGGCATATATTATGTTTTTGGCTATATTTTTGGTGATCCAAAAGAAAAAAAGCCCGATGCCCAAATTGTACTAGTACAAAACGCTGGCAACAAAAAACACAACAGTTGGAGAAAAAAATCATTATGACCTGGACTGTACTTGTGTTTTAACTTCAAAGTACTTACTAGGAAACACAAGAGTGACAAAACACATCTAAAAGAAACCATCCAAACATAAACCACATGGTAAAAATTTGTCGACAAGAAAGTACAAAACCACATCACATCTAGGGTTTCACTCCCTCTTTCTCTCCACAAACTATCCTTCTTAAAAAAAAAATCAAAGCTCTCGATCCCGCCCATTATTTACCCTGTAAGCTGTCTTTAACCCTCGAATTTACACTCAATTCTCTCCTCTCTTTTCTGGGTTCTTCCTCCACTCTTTAGCGAGCGGTCTTTCAAGCTTGTACACTAATTTTTTCATAAGAGATTTCTTGAAATATATTGCTCTGTTTCAACATCATCACGAGCTAGGTTGAAGCAAAAGAAAGAATCTTTTTTTTGCTATTTTATTGGTTTGCTTCTCTGGGTTTTCTTTTTCTATTATAGCGACCCAGATTGTTTTGTTACGAAGGGAAATTACTACAGCAGGAAAGTTTGGTTTTCAAGATTTTGTCTTTCTTTTGCAGAAGTTGTATTTGGAGTTTGTGCAAATTATAGGCCATTAAATGGCAGAGCCTTCCAAAGTTCTTCATGTTCGTAATGTGGGCCATGAGATATCGGAGGTGCATCACTACCCTTCTTTCTCCTTGACATGGGTTTTTGCTCCTGTTTTAGTTAGTTTAATGATTTGCTTTGTGGGTTTTTTTTTTTTAAAAAAAATCTTCTGAATTTGGCAGAACGATTTGCTTCAGCTGGTTAATCCATTTGGAGCTGTTACCAAATTAGTGATGCTACGCGCGAAGAATCAGGTTTTTCCAGCTACCACTCTGCTTAATTGTCTTTTAGTTTTATCCTAATTGCATACCTTGAATGTGGAATTCATGGGTTGGTTTAATGATTTCCTGTATAAAATGCTTTCACAAGTGGTTTTAGACTGTTTTGTTCTTTGGCATGCAAAACAGGCTCTTCTGCAGATGCAAGATGTGGCAGCAGCTGCCAACGCCATTCAGTACTACACAAACATTCAACCTAGTGTCCGGTGCGTTTGCTATTTCATACGATGTGAATTTCTTCTAGGGACTGTCTTTTTGTAAACATTGATGTGAAATTTCTTCTTTCTTCTGCTTCTTCAGTGGGAGAAACGTATACATTCAGTTTTCTTCCCATCAAGAACTAACTACAGCAGACCAAAATGCTCAAGGGCGCAATCAGGTTGGTTGCTGGACCAAAAATATGTTATTTCGTTAATGTAGCTCTTAACGATCATTGTAGAGAAAGTTGCTAAGCGTGAGACTAGGTGTCGATCCATCAACTGTGGCTGACATTTTTCTTCTCCGTAATTTGGCTGATTTTGTTTCTTTGTGCTTAGGTTTCTTAAGTAACCAGCATGGTTCATTGTAATTCCATTAAAACATGCATCTTGTACTTTTAACTATGGTCCTTTGAATCTTAAAGTAACATTTTCTTGTCTTATGAAAGCTGCATTGTTTTTTGGAGTAAAACTATTGGTTGCTTTTATCTTTGAGAATTAATCTTAGATAGTGGGTGTGCACTATGAAACCTTACGATTTCAAAGTATGTTACTTTCACCAAGTACCAGTAGAAGAGGCCATATATTAGCGAGTTTGTGCCTCAGGATGTGGAGTTTTTCCCTAGAGTACAATATTTGTCTTTTGTAAGGAGAGGCTTTGAAGATTGAAAGAGTCAGAAGCTTTATTCATCCTAACAGATTTTGGAGGATGTTACCAAAAGAAATCCTGGAATTCGTGATTGTTAGTAAACCCAATATCTAAAGAAGATTATATCACAAGATTAACTTTACGCTTCTTTCACTTTCAAGGTGTACTTTCTTTGTCTCAAAGCGGACATTTGTGATCTTAATTCTCTAATAAATCTGTTTTATTAGACCCTATTGGCACTTATGGTGACTTGGTGAAGACCATTTTGATTGTATAGGAGTACCAAGTTCTTTGGTTTATCCTTAAAACAAACCTATATACATATGGAACAAACTGTAAATTATTTTTCATTCACTTTGATAGTTCAGCGATGCCATATTTTTTATTTGTGTAGTAAATGCTGACATGACTTAGTTCGTCCTACCTTCTTCTTTTCTCTCTATTTATCTCTTCTTTCTTTCTTTTCTTTTCCTCGTTTCAACGCTGGAATGCTGTTGTGGACTATCAGGATGCAGAGCCTAATCGAATTCTCTTAATCACGATCCATCACATGCTATATCCCATAACCGTGGACGTTCTTCATCAAGTATTTTCTCCTTATGGTTTTGTGGAGAAAATTGTGACGTTTCAGAAGTCAGCTGGTCAGCTCCTTCAAGTCTTATTTCTCTTCTTATCTCAAACGTGAAATTTTGGTCTATGGAATTTCTGTTCATTGTTTATGGAAATTTTCTTTGGAGTCTCTTCATACTTGGTGTGCTTGGTGACAGAGTTTTGAGATTTAAAGTTCAATACTTCCCATCTGGCATAACTCTGCATATGATTATAACCTAAAACACAAGACCCATACAAAATAGAGGCCATTAAACAGTGCCTTAACATTATCTTTTTTATTCAAACATTTTAGGTTTCCAAGCCCTTATTCAATATCAATCACGCCAGTTTGCTATTGCTGCCTCGAATGCACTTCAGGTGAGTGAATGTGTTGGGGTGTGCTTATCTCACAGTAATAATAAATTATTCAGTTCTTGGTTTTATATGTTTGAAATTTTTCTAGCTTTTTACTTTTGATGTCTCATTTGTGCAAGTCGAGGCTTTGAGAATTGGTTCTAATACAAGTTCAAATTTTGACAACTTCTATCCAGGCGAGGAATATTTATGATGGATGTTGTCAACTGGATATTCAATATTCAAAGTCAGTATCAGTTTAATAATTTGTTATCGTGGTATTCTTTTGTTGGTGATTTATTGTTTATTTTCATTTTATTTGTTTATTTACTTATTTTGGCCTGCATGCCTCTTCTGTTGTTCATCAGCCTCAACGAATTACAAGTGAGCTACAATAATGAAAGATCCAGGTGTGCCCAAGCTTCAATATCACTTGGCATCATAAATCTGCTTTATATGTGCTGCTCCAATTCTCATTCCTTTTTCCTCTTTTTTTTTTTATGTATTTGTAGGGATTTCACGAACCCCTCCCTCCCTTCAGATCCAAAGGGAGGATCCTCACAAGTAAATCCTTTTCTGCAATTTTTTTAGTCTATAATTTTACTCTTCATGTGATGAGATTTTGATTTTCACTATCTATGCCATGTTGAACAGCCGGGGTTTGGCGATGGTGGGGGCATGTATCCTCTTCAACCTTCCGGAGGCAGAGCTGGTGTGTTTTATCTCATCTTTTTGTCTTTTATTCTGTGTGGAATAGTTTCTGCATCGTTCACTAGTCGTACTTATCAAATGGCACATCTTTTCTTTTGCAGTATATCATCAGGTTTGTGGCGCTCTTGATTTACGCTGAAGTGTCCAGGTTCTTTAGTTCATGTTTTTGTATAAAACATTATTGTCGTGTTCAGACTTTTACATTCCTTTGTCCCCACAGTCTATTGCCTTATGGTTTCACAGCAACTATAACATTTCAAAATATCTGTTTATACACCATGCTTACCTTTTTCGTGATTTCAAGATTTTGTCTAGTTTGTTTTCTATGTTCTTTCTCATGTCATCCTTTAAACTCTTACCTTTGATGACGGTTCAAATTTATTTATCACTTATTGTTAATTTTTTCAACCTAAAGGATACTACAGTGGATGGCTCTTCCGCCAATTCTCACAAGTGTACAGTGTGAATGTCTACTGTCTGTCAGTCTAATCAATCAGCACATAACAGATGTGAATTAGACAATTCCTGAAATCCCACATAATTAAGTTAAACTTAGGAGCCTTTACAGTTGAAAAGAATGTGTTGGCCAACCCTGCCACAGAGAGTGCTTGATCTGACTTGAGAATGAAGAATCGTGTGGCTGTGCCTAATATCTTCATCTTCTTTTAACACAATGAAAGAATGGATTCATTTACAGACAGACCTAGGATTCTTGTTGTATATTGTACATCTTTCTGTTTATTTATATTTAGGGTGGGTTTCCCGTGCTTTGCAGGTGGGAAATGCAGAAGCCATTGCTGCTGCCTTTGGCGGGGGCTTGCCTCCAGGCATAAGTGGTACTAATGACAGGTGCACTGTCTTGGTTTCTAATCTAAACCCTGATGTAAGCTCTGTGCTTCTTGTCCATGACTTGTAATTATTACTACTTAACTGATCCTTAACATTTTGTAACCTTGTCTTCTTCAGAAAATTGACGAGGATAAGTTATTTAATTTGTTCTCCCTCTATGGAAACATTGTGAGGATTAAGCTTCTACACAGTAAACCTGATCATGCCCTTGTTCAAATGGGAGATGGTTTCCAGGCAGAATTGGCTGTGCACTTCTTGAAGGTCTGATGTTGTTTACTTATTTATTTTTTATATTATTGCTTGAGGTCTAGATTCTAAATTTTTGGTTAATCAAGTTTTTAGGCATGAGTATACTGCATTTCTTGTGTGATTATTGACTATTACCTTTAGATGGTTGAAATCAAAAACTTCCATGCCTATGTATCAAGTTTACTTTGCAGTTATATAAGCATAATGGTCATTGACTTGAATAATGAGTCCATAAAGCTTCTACGACTTTTTGCTGCGCTTGAATTTTGATCATGTGCACTATTCTTCTTGATTTATAGTAACAGCTGATGCAATGGAGGCTCAGCTGTCAATTTTAATCTAGCTTAGGGAAAAAAATTTCGAAGAATTGTAGAAAGTAGCTGTAATTCTGCAGCATGGAATGTTGGAAGTTCAATAAAATGACAATTAATATGCTGCTGATATGTTTTCTTTCTTTTCCTTATTTTTTTGGGTGTCTGAGTATCTTTTGATATTTTGCTACAGGGAGCAATGCTGTTTGGTAAGAGGCTGGAGGTGAATTTTTCAAAGTATCCAAACATTACACCATCTCCAGACACACATGATTACTCAAACTCAAACCTCAACCGCTTCAACCGCAATGCTGCCAAGAACTACCGTTACTGTTGTTCACCAACAAAGATGATTCACCTGTCTACCCTTCCTCAGGACATCACTGAAGAAGAAATTGTGAGCCATCTGTCTCTAGAGGAGCATGGAACTATCGTAAACACCAAGCTGTTTGAAGCTAATGGGAAGAAGCAAGCTTTGGTCCTATTTGAAACGGAAGAGCAGGCAACAGAGGCCCTTGTGTCCAAGCACGCAATGTCCATCGACGGATCAATTGTCCGAATATCATTTTCTCAGCTACAGACCATCTGAGGCTGCATTTTGCTAACCAAAAATAAGTCCCTCGTGTACCTGCCATGTCCTCATATAGAATTCCCGAAGAGTGGCACCCGCCCTCTTCTTTTCCTACGGATCAGATCGTATTCATCATTGGAGACGAGAACAAAAATTTGTGATTCTGTTCTTTGCCTTTGTATTCTTAGTTTTCTTGAAAATTATTACCTCCTTTTCTAATTTAAAGACTTATGCTTGCTATCTTTTCTTTGGCTTAATATTTGCCAATGTCTTGTCATAGAATTTGCTTTGGTACAGGATAGAGGATGTGTGCTCGAAAGAGAATATTCCTCCAGCTCACAAGTTAATATGGGTTGTGTGTGCTCGAAAGAGAATAGCTTGAAGTGGAACCCCTGCGCTAAGGTATATACTTGAAATTGAAAATGAATGGCGGCTGTGAACCCAATAGGTAGCTGCTTTTGTTTCACTTGCTGTCTACGGTAACCATTAACGCCAGCAAATTCTACTCCACCTATGTAATTGTGGCATTCCAAACATCGAAGAGCACATCCAACACAAAAGTTTTTATTTCTCTGGCTTAGACCCATCGAACAAAATGGCAATTTCCACTTTACTGTTATATATCCGAATTTTGCCCATAAAGACTTTGTGTTGACAGAACTAGATGGATTGACATCCACAAAAACCTACGTGTTCTTTTTTTTTTTTTCCGGACCTGCCTTGCGTTACACCGAAAGCCAATTTAGATCAAGACTTGTCAGCTCCTGTATGCCAGTGCATAATGATTGAGTTGGGTTTCTGCAGTTCCTCGCTCACCAAGCACGTCCCTTGATTCCAGTGCATAATAGTAACATACTTTTCTTATAGCTCAGACTCAGAACAAAAACAGAATGTGCTGCACCAATGTAAAATATTGAACAATGTTATACCAAAACAAAATACGGTCTACGAAAACTAGTACTGGAGGAAACAATGAGTAGGTGTCGTCGAGTAAACCATAGCAATTTGGAGAGCATTGTCGCAGATTACTAAAAATTTAAAAATTACGGTGGTAAAAATGCCAGTCTTCGAGGATACAATACAGACAAGAATGTAAGCATTGTGTACAAAATCAAAACCTTATGAATCTAATCTCAAGGAGAACGACAACAGTTGAACTAAACTTACGACCCGAAACAATCAGGACTAATTCACTACAAAGAATTACAGGGCTCCCTGCATCGTATGCATCGCTCAAGCTGCATCCGGGAATTTAGCTTCATATTCATGCGGTGGCTGCACATAAGATGAAATTACATAAGAGAATTGAAAAGATACTATTAAGGACTGCAAAAATAGTCAACAGTTTGTAAGACTAGAAACATGGACTAATAGTCAAAGTCAGAGGTTACAAAAAAGTGCAAGCATTCCAATATTCCACACACCAAGCGATCTGGCATGCAAAACTTGAGGCCCAGAATGCAATAACTTTCTGGCAGACATGATACAATTAATTGAACACGTAACACAGAAAAAAATTGGATAGAAAACAAGACTCGGGCAGTACCATGAAAATTGCTAAAATTGATCGGCGTGCAAACCACCTCATATGCATTGCACGTTGAGCTTTGGCTGCTGATTCCACAGAGTCAAACCGCAGATACACAAAGCCAGCACTGTTCCTGCAAGGACCAAAAAAAGGGGTCTGTGACTAAGAATTTTGAATATTGAGTTTTAGATTTGACACCTCCAAACACAATTATACCACACCAGGGTGACGAAATTTCGGGAAATTTAGGCCATAAAGATCACTTAGTTACCCAGAGAGCAGGCTCCAATCACACAAGAGAACAGATAGGGAGAGGATGAAGATAGAACCTCACAGCTACTCGTCTATGAAATGTACAAATCAGATTTCAGAAAACCCATCTATAGATTGGAAGAAAAACACAAGGACACCATGTTGAACAAACATGGGGCATTTCAGGGAAAACATTGGCAAAGCTAAACATGAGGGCAAATCTAAGCTTATTCTTAAAGTGCAGCTTAAGGTCCAAGAGAAAATGCAACATCACAAAAGAAAAAGAACTGAAAAAGGTGAGGAGCCAGTGGCATATCTTGGCAGATCAAGCCCATCTTCAAGCAAACACAACCGAAAGATCTGGATAGAACCATAAACCATGTACTTACTTCTCAACATAAATATGTTTCACATGGCCATACTTCGAACATTCTTCTTCCACATCCTCTTTAATGTCCAAATCAAAATCTGGTTCCGTCTGTAAAATTTACACAAAGATCAGTATCTTGTACACTGCATGACTAAAAAAACCAATAAAATCACCTACCTCAGTGGTTGGATCAAACAAGTTCTTCAAAAGTAAGCATTCACTGGGCTGTCCAATAGGTTCTGGGGGTGGAGGTGGTAATAGATGTCCAGGAAGCACTGGTGCTCCAATTGCAGCTTGTCCATTGATAGGCAAGCTAACAGTTGGTTGATTTAGAGCTGAACCATTAAGCATTGGTGGTACTCCCAGAGATCCGGCAATACTGAGAAGACATGCCAATGACAATGGAACAGATAATACAATCCAGAATAATTAGCTTTCAGCACAGTGAAAAGTCTCAAGAATGGAAAATAATAAAAGGTAATATGCATACCTTGTGGCAATACCCGTCCGATCCAGCCTTGCCATGAGCAATGCCCTTGACTGAGCATTCAAAGACTGCATGGGGAAATATTGTACAGCAGTTAGATTCGGCAAAAATTTCAAAAAGCAAGCATCAAATGAAAGGCTGCCTGGACCTGATTCACCTAACTGTAAAGAAGGCATCTTACCAAACCCTTGGAACAGTTATTGGAAACAGGACCTTAAATGAATTTTCTCCAACAAGTGTCACAATAGTTTGCATTCACAATAAAAAAAACTTTGAACACTTAAAGATAAGTGTTTTCAGCAGGACATAGCAAAAATCCAGTACATTTGACTCACCAAGCCACCCCCATCATCATCATCGAAGTCTGCAGATTTTGCACCAGTGTCTTGTTGTCCACCATGTTCTGTAACAGAGGAAACCTACATGTGCACAATAAAATACAATGTAGTTCACTTTAACTGCCCAAACTAGCATTAACAGTGACAGATGCAGCTAAGTAAAGTACAAAAATTATCAAAAAAAGGGAAAAATGATGATACTGTAGCATTCAACAAATAAGCTGACCTTAATTAAACGGCCTGCAATCTCCAATTTTCCATTCAGAGCACTTTGGGCTGCCTTCGCACTTTCGAGTTGAGCAAACTGCAAAAGAATTAACAAAAAGGTAAACAGATATGCGACTCAACAGATATAAATGTTATAATCCGTAAGTTACAACTCACTTGAACAAAGCCGAATCCTTTGCACTGCCCTGTCTCAAGGTCAAGTGGCAGTTGCACTAGCTCCACTGTACCAAATGGTTCGAAAAGCTGACACATAATAAGGAAAAAAAATTCAAAAATTAATATTTAATCCATCAAACAGGATGTTACATGCAAAGAATTTTTACAATAAGTCTCAAAGAAGAAAGGAAAAAGAAAAGCACACACACCCACACAGCTATAGAGGGAGACAATGATTCTTGTATGAGCTTGTAACAGAGAAAATTTTTAAGTAACATAAGAAATAATATTATGGTCAAGTAATAACATCAACACATGCCCATGTTCTAGTCAAGATTGTTCAAAACAGCAAGTGATAAAACCTTTGTTCAACAAAAAATTTCAACACAACGTTGAATGAATAACCAATGCTGTGAAATCTTATTACCTTTCTAAGATGCAATTCTGTCATGTTAAAATGTAAATTGCCAACATATAGTTTTCTATCAACAGGTCCATATGGCCCAGAAACACCTCCTGTGCTCCCACCAGTTGCAGTAGATTGAACAAGATTCTTTTCAGCCTCAGAAGGCTTAACCATTACAGGTTGTCCAAGTAGTAGCTGTCCAGAAAGTGCTATAGCCATTGGCACAGACATAGCATCATAGAATTCAATATACCTGCAGTTTTGCCAAGTGGAATTAACTTGTTAAAACAGAAAATACAAAAGATACAAGATAATTAAAAAAATGTTTATTGCAAAGAGAGGACAATGAGACTTCGGAGAGAGAGGTCAGGCTGAGTTTCTTTTCGTTATTTCAATTCCCAAAAAGCAGAAGAAGTTAAGGACAGTTTAGTAAGAAACGGAAAATCCAACCACACGTTACTTGTCCGTGATCAAGGAGACATGAGAAGGCTTGGAGAGAAGAAAAAAGAATTAGAAGAATAGCACCAATTTCCCCTTTTCACTTTGGTTTGATGCATGATCGAGGAGAAAGGCCTAAAAAACAACAATGTATAAGCCCAATATACATCTTAAACCACCAACACCTCAGATATAAAAGCATTCAGATAACAAAAAAACTCTCAAAAAAAATAATAAAAAATAATAAAAAAAAAAGACAGGTAGTTCAATGTCACCACCACAGCTACCACCCCCACAGGAAAACTTTCTTCAATTACGTCCTTCAGGAAAGAGGTATAATAAGGCAACTGATCAAAACTGAACCAGAATGACAGGAGCACAGGAATATTTATCCGTGTCTTATACATGTCATCTGTAGGTGTGATACTCAGCAGAACGCAAAATGGGAAATTAAAGAAACAAACTTAGGTTTATGTCATCTACCTTGTGTGAGCAGCATGAATTGATTAAACATGAGTGCAAGGTATTCCCATCATCCCTCATCATTATCGCATTGCTAGTGCATTTAAAAATACAGTTAAACTTGATTCTTGAAAGCAATATTTCTAACAGTTTATTCACAAGAGTACATGCTGACAAGTATAACATATTCAATGAAAATCCACATACCCAACTCCTTTGGACCGTCTTGAGTTCCTATCCATTATCAGCCGAACATCTCTAACCTGAAAATCCAAAGGCATGAAGAAGTGATTCAAACAGAAAGGAAAAAGAGAACTCAATAAACATAACAATTTACACATACAATATGTTTAATTACTGCCACATAGTCCGTAACTCAACAAACAACATAACACAAACCTTGCCCACTTTTGAGAAGAACTCATAAACATCTCTCTCGGTCGCCTTCAAAGGCATCTGCCACCACAACATTTATGAAAAGACAGAGATATAGATGAATAAAACAAAGGAACAAAATGGCCATCTATCATCCCAGTTCTACTCATCAAGATAGACTTTAAAAAATAGACTGCCTACCTGGTAAGCAAATACTGTTCTCTGGTCCCTTTCTGGATCAGCTTCAGGCTCAACAGCCTCTTTCTTTTCTTTAAATCTCCTGCCACCCAATATAAATTCAAAAAACAAGTGAGGAAAAAAAAGCTTGGGGACAGTCCAAAGAATGCAAGTGCATCACTGTCTTGTAAATAATTTAGTATACAAAGAGAGATTACAATGGAACCCCTTTTTAGTATAACCAAGTCAGGTTGTCCTCTAACGCTGCCATATCTGATAATCAATGACATATTTAAGGTCGGTGTTAAGGTCTCAGACTATTTCCAACATACACTCTTCAACAAGATTTCATAAATGGTCAACCAAATTCCAATTGAGATTCAGCATAACTCGGTGCAATTTAGGAGAAGAAGAATTCGGCGCAACTTTACTCCTAGATAGTAAGTGCCTAAACAACAAAGTTCCTCTATCTAAACAGTAACAGTACTAAGTGTGGAATTTGACATATTGGTGCCACGTTCATATCTCCATGTTCTACCTATTCCAAATCACCAAGTGCATATGCAAGAAATGAAACCAGTAAACAGAAACCACCGGAAGGAAATGTTATGAGGAAAGCACACAAAATCGAAATAATCAATAGGAATCACCTGCTGTCTCTCATTTCAAGCTCCCTTTCTCGTTCCTTTTCCTTTTCTCTTTCTCGGTCGCTCTCGTGCCTCCTTGACCTGCTCCTGCTCCTCTCTCTTCTCTCCCTCTCCTCTTCCCTCTCCTTCTCTTTTTCCTTCTCTCTTCTCTCCCTCCTCTCCCTCTCTCTCTCCTTCTCTCTCTCCCTCCTATCCTTATCCCTGTCCCTATCCCTCTCCCTACTGCTCCTCTCTCTGTCCTTACTCCTCGCCCTCTCCGATTCCTTCTCCCTCTCTCTGTCCCGGTCCCGGTCCCGGTCACGGTCCCTCCGGTGCCGATCCCGGTCTCTTTCTCTTTCCCTATCCCTATCCTTATCGCGACTTGGCTTGTCTCCGTTCTCCTCTTCGTCGCGCCCTCTCGATCGCTTGCGCTCCTTCCGGTCATCGTCATTGTCGGCGTAATCGTCGTCGGCCTCGCGCTTCCTGTAGCTCCTCTCGCTGCCTTCTTTACTGCTCTTGCTGCTCTTCTTCTTGGAGCCGTCGCGGTCTTCCGCTTCCTCCACGGTTTTCTCCAGATACTCGATCTCGTCGAAATCCATAATTGGAGGAATAACGGAGTGACGAAGGATTTCGGTTGCGATTGGAGAGTTACTTGATTGGGATTGGTTGATTTTTCTTTTTTTTTTTTTGGTTTTAGGGTTTTGTTAAGGGTTTCGAGTTTTGAGGAAGCAAGAGACCCAGTGTGAGACGTGAAGAGAACAGTGAATGATTTACTTGGTTCTGTCTGTCTCTTCGCCTGGCTTGTTAGTATTTGGTTTGAATAGGCTACGTGTCGTTTGGTTTTGGACATTTGCAGCTCGGTTGCCGGATTTTGCATTTCTTCGTCGTTGGACTTGGGCTGGTTGACCTGAATGGTGGGCTTGGACTAGGGACGTAATCAGAAGATGGGTTGTGGATCTGATTTTTGCCACTCCCGACTCGGCCCACTTGTTAATACAACGTGTATCGATTTTTGTTTTTGCCGTTGATTTCCAGCTAATTTTAAATAATTTTTTCTAGGTTCAATATGACTGAAACTCGAGATAAAATAAACTAAAAACTTAAGAAGTAAAACAAATTAAATAATGCACACTTAAATATTTTATTTACTATTGTTTTTGCCCCTTTTGTTTTTCAGGTTTAATATTTATATTTATTTAGAAAAATACAAGGGTTGCAAAATTCACAGGGACTGAAAGCATATATGATATATCCCAATAAAAGTCCATTAAATTCCAGGATTGGATCTTTCTTGTCTGCAACAACTACCGGATATTGACTTTGACCAATCAAACGACTCCCAAATTGGGCAGGGACATGCATTACCAGCAGCAGCAGCATAAAGCTTACATAGTAATTCTGCCCATTAAATTAAACGCACCACTTTCTATTTTGCAAAAGAGAA
Source organism: Turnera subulata (assembly GCA_028386065.3). Classification (NCBI taxonomy): domain Eukaryota; kingdom Viridiplantae; phylum Streptophyta; class Magnoliopsida; order Malpighiales; family Passifloraceae; genus Turnera; species Turnera subulata. Next base: position 19,406 of record JAKUCV010005065.1, on the reverse strand, counting down.
AAAGGGAAGGCATTCATTTGCCACTACAGAGTAACCATTAGCCCTGAGGGAGCATGATCGACAAGAATGAGAAAATGAAAACTAACTTTATAAAATAACAATCTCCATAGGATGCTTCTTCGTTACTGAGGGGAATGAAAGGAAACGAGAGCGACAGAGAAGTCATGATGATTCCAAGGTCTATGCTAAATGGAAGGAGAGTAACATACAAGATTAATAGGGATGCGATTAAGATCTTTGATACCATTCTTAGTAAATTTGCTCGCTAGTAGCACAATATACCAAAGCAAAAAAGAGTAATTACATGCTGGAGTGGACATGACAATACAGTGAAGCAGAAACCAGTGTAAAAGCAACCAACCTTACAAGGTTAGGTCACACAGTTAACATTTTCACTCTCATTGTCGTATGATGTAATTACAGGTCATTTTTGCTTGATTTGGTTACACCATCCTGTTCAGCTGGATTCTATCATTTTGTGACCCAACCCGTTGTAGAGGAGAAATGACCTGCGGCATTGTCATACCTCCAGAAACAATGACCTCTGTATGCAACAATGCAGTAGAAAAACAGGGTGTCACTAACAAACCTTAATGAAAACTTAAACAATTGCATAACTCTCTTTCACCGCAGTTCATGCAAGGGGAAAAATAGGGGAAGCTAAAATTTAAAACCCAGAGACCATGCCAGTGAGCTACGGGATAAGTATCTAATAGGGAAAAGGCATGATAGAGAAAAATTGTCCCACGCATGGAATTAGTTCTCACAAAGGAAAAAGAAACGATCAGCTGATAAACAATGAAGTTTTGGATGCAAATTATAGCCCAACACAAATAAATTTCAATGCACATTTGCAGGCAATCACCCTGTTTATGTAATTTCAGTGCGGAGAAAAAAGTTTATGCTTCCTTTAAAAGGGCTCTTTTACAGGCTTCGCCAAAACAAAGAAAAGCCTCATGGAAGTTGTTATAAGAAGAACCACTACCAAGACAAAAAGAAATCGCCACAGTGACAGCCAAGGTTGTCAACTATGAGAACTTTTCCCAAGATAAGAAAAACATACGAAAATGGGCTGCTTAAATGCAAACTGCACCATGGAGCAGAAGTACTTTTTTTGCCAAAATAAGAATGCAAAATAATAACCATACCTATGCCTTCTCGAATTGATAGATTTGGTCTAATGATATCCTTTGAGTTAACGAGGAATATATCACCAATGTATAGATGATTTGTTGGGACAAAAACACTACATAACTCTTCATCTTCATTTTCTCTCTGCAGTCAACAACAAACAGAAGCAAAGAAAAAGAACCTAAGTGAACTATCAAAGACTGTCTCATGTCAAAGGTAAAGCAATTTCTTGAAAGAGAGAATGCATTATAATACCACAGGTACCTGAAGGATGAGTTAGTATAAAAAAAAAAAAGTACCTGAAGGATGACTGTTGATGTGATAAAACCAAATGCATATTCACCAACACGGGGATGCCGTATAATTGCAACCTCTTTAAAAGCCGAAGTATTCTGATCTGCAGAGACATATAACTTTCCTATCATTCTCAAGTAAATTGTTCAAGAAACATGATTCAACTCAAAGAAAGTCTCAGCCATAGCCCAAAAGACATGTGCATGAAAATATTTATGCATAAAAGACCCCGTAGGGAATGGAGTGTAATGGTAATAACCTGGAGAAATTGCAGCACTAATCTGTTTGGAGGCTGAATACAAATGCCTAACAAACGGCATTCTCTTGATAAGCCATTCCCCAAGCCAGAAGATGGTAGAGCCAATCCACGATGAAACAAAAACCCCAACGAAGAATACAAAAACCAGAGATGTGACAAATCCAAGTCCTGCACCACACACAAGGTATCTCTTTAAAGGCAAGAGTATAGAGTTTCCAGCATAATCAAGGACCTCTAGTTAAAGCAGGTTGACTATGTTGAATTCAAGGTAGTAGATTGCTCAGCCATAAGGACTAGGGTCTGAATCCACGGATTTTAAACTTACCAAATATGTCAATCCCAAGTCGTTCATATATTGGACTAAAGAAACCATCAACAAACTGAATAAGCCACCACGTGATGAAGAACGTCACAGCAACAGGGAAAAGTACAACACTGCAATTTCACAATGACACAAATTATTTTACTTGGAAAATCATAGGATGTTAAAAGACATTGAAATGATAACCATGGTTTACCATCCAGTCATGAACTTCCTTGAGATCCAACTTTGAAGAACAAAGCAGCAAGCCTGAAGGAATGAACGAGGCAAAAAAAATTACATAATATCAGAACCTGCCCCATTTATTTCTAATATGAACGGCATCAGTTCCAAAAGTAACACAGACGTGAGAAATTTCGTAGGGATACTTTCTACAAAAGGAGCCAGGTGCACTTCCAACTAAGCTAAAAAAAGTGCAAAGCTTTTGCTTCTTTCAGTGCCCAGGAGCCATTTGACAGCGAGCATCAAATTCTAAAGAGACATTTTGGCATCAGCCATGATTCTAGGTGGAGGGAATGTAGTAGCTTCCTAAGTTCATCAGGTGAATTTCTCCCAAAATATCGCTTCACAACAAAATTCTCTAAACAAGGAAATGTAGCAGTCGACAAAACCAGCCAACTATTGAACTCTCGGAATCCAATAACCACATACATATACGCCTAACTGTAATGGTACTACCATGTCGGTTCGCTTAAATTTCAATCAAAGAAATTACTATACCCAGTTAAAATTTTTGCAAAATGGAGCTTCAAATTCCCCAATCAAATCCGAATTACCAATTAAAGAAGCCATTTTCTATCACAAGATCGATATCCTTCCAACCTAATCAAAATTCCGGGTCAACCATTGTAATTCCAGTCCAATTGTTTCAAAACCCATTTCCAGTAACCCCTAAACCGATAATATATCGACATCAATCGCCAAACTCCGGTTCAAGTAAACCAAGACATCACTAAGATCCGCAGCCATATTACACATTACAATAAAATGATAAAGACTAACGATACAAATTAAGAAAAAGAAAAAATGAATGAGTGTGTGTGTGTGGATCGCAATGGCAGAGGTGTAAAAAGGAGAGTAAAAGGAGGGTGAGGAGGGAAGAGCGGACCTCGCGGGGGGAGGAGTTGGAGGAGGGAGGAGGAGATTTGACTGGATCTTCGGGATCCTCCGCGTCATTGTCGGGGTGGCTCAGTGGAATCGACGTTGATTCTTTCTCTTCCGCCATTCTTGTAGTAGTAGTAGTAGTGTTGTACTACTGTTTGTTTGTTTGGGTCGTTACTCTTCTTCTTCTCTCCAGAGTCTTTACCTGATTTTCTTTTTTCTCTTTGGAGTATGACTACTGGTTATTAATTTTTATTAGGTAGACTGGGAGTAATGAAGGAGAAGCCCCAGATAGTACCTTTGCTTTCCTTAGTGAGCAAGTGATAATGTTAAGATTGGGAAATGGAAAAAAAAAAAAATTGAGTATAATCAGGGAAGAAGAAGATTATTATGGTTTCAATTTCAAGCAAAGGTCACATCGTCACCGTTGCCTTGATTGTACAGCTTGCACTTCACTCTTCCTTCTCTCTCTTCTTCCATTGTCAAAACCCAAAAAAAAATTCATTAATTTTCTTGTTAAATGATTGCTAATTGCGTTTAATTAGAGAATGACAGCAACGCTAACAAGAGGTTTAACATTGCTTACGTGTCTTAAAATTTGTTGCTACCGACATGTTTCAATGTTCAACATTATCTCTTTTTTTTTTTAAAAAAAAAGGTACGTGAAATTATCAATTTTGGAGTACGAAATTATAATAACGAAACAAAAGATAAATTATCCTTTGTTTAGAAGAAATTCCAAACGCAGAAATGAGGACTTTAATTTCAGATATGAAATGTTTATGATTTATTAAATTAAGTATTGGAACCGACAAAAAAAAATTAAATGTAATTCTTCCTTTTTTTCATTTAATTGTGTATTAGATGTAATTCTTGCTTGATAAAGAATAATCATCGGAGATGGAGAATGAAATACGGGCCAACCTCGGATACACGAGCGAAACCTTATTTCAGCTCCCTTTAGGGCCCAACCTCGCTTCTGCTCTCTTTAAGGCCCAACCTCGGATACACGAGCGAAACCTTGTTTCTGCTCCCTTTCAGGCCCAATATCATGAAAAATTTGAGCCTTTCGGCTTTGCACATTTTTTTTCTCTCACCCCATCATAATTGTAAGGCCGATGCGCTGTTATTACTGAAATTTAAGGGCCATGTTTGTTGGGCTTTGCACTTTTTTGTTTCTTTAATTAATGAAATTATTTTTTTTCTCATCCGGTTTTCTGGAATTTGCCTTGACTAATCTGTATTCAACCTGGGTGAATTAAAATAAAAATACTAATGAGCTTGTTTTCCAAAAAAAAATAATTAATAATGTCATTGATGTCTAAGCTTCCAGTCACATACTCAAAGAGTCTGCCTACTAGAGCATAGTGGTTCACTTTTCTTTTTTTTTTATCGTAATGGTCCATCTTAATTAGCTTCGCATGTTACGAGGAGAATCACTCGCTAGTGAGTTGCATAAATATGGGATGGACTATTGAATTTTCTTCTATGTTAAATCATGGGTTAAAAAAATGGTAGATAACTTTTATGAAATAGGTGGCCATAAACATTTGTTGCAATGCTATTGGTGCCCTGTGGACAAAATTATGAGCCCCACTTTATTTCTCAAAATATCCTAATTTGTGTGTCTCGCAAAAATTGTTGCAGTGGCACCAATTGTAATATGGCACGTATCAATTGAACTTCAGCAGATGACTATATCAAAATTGGGCTGCTTAGACTAGAGTATACAAATGCCTTCGACCATTTGGTCGGGTTGGCATCAAGTCTTCCGGCCACGGAGGCCACCCGGGTTCGAGTCCGGGTGTGGGTGTTAATTTACTTTGGGTTAGGATGAGGGTAGGGGTAGTTTAGGTAATTTAGGTGCCTAAGGCTTTCAATTGTGAAAAAAAAAAAGACTGGAGTATACAAATAGGATAAAAAATAAAATTGAAGCTACATAAAAATGACCAAAATAAATTTCAGGATACGTAATCTGAACAAATTGGAAACTCCAAGGAAACAAAAAGGTATTTAATTTTTTTTAAAACAATAAACTAGAGTTCAAAATAATTTCAACAATAACTGCCGTCCTCGGTCCCGCCACAAAGAATGCGCCAACTAAACCTCCAAGATTCACTCCTCCATTGTCCCCATACTCCCGCAAAATCCAAATGCAAATCATTCATTTCCCATTCAACCCGTAATTAATTATGTTGAAAATAGTCATAATTTAATGCGATTGGCTAAAAATATTTCACAGTATTTTTTGCCGCATTAATCACACTTTATTTCCCACTAGCCATCAATGGAATTGGAAACATAGAAATGCACTGATACATTGTATTTTCACTAAGCCTTGTAAGTTAACATAGTTTTTGGTTTCGACGAAAAAGAAACTATTTTTTTGGGTTCGCAACGTATAGCGGAGATAAAGCAATTTTCGTTTATTCTGTAAGGAAGATGGAAGAGTAATCCAACCAATCCGTTGCATAATTCACAACATGACAATTAGGCAGCCAAAAATTATGATCCTAGTGATGATTATGATATGAATTGGGTCATATACTCTTAACATTAAATAAAAGAAATATCGTTAACCAAAAGTTGTTGGCTTGAATGGTAAAAATTAATAAATCGAATTCCAAAATAAAATATCAAATCCTATATAGGAAATACAATATATATTGATAAAAAATATAAATATAAACCACGCTCCAAAATAAAATATTAATCTCACTCCGAGTAAAGATAAAATTCTGTAATTTTATGATATATCCCTTATATGTCATCATAAAAAAAAAAAGAAAATTCCTTTTACTGAAATAATCATGACCCGATAGTGAAAGATCAGTAATAAGAAAGCAAGAATGCATCAAATGTGGTGGTCCCTTAAATTTACCCTAAAAAACAACTCATTGCCAGCTAGCCCTTCTTTCTTCCCTTTTAAAACCCAAAAAGATTTACGCGCCACCACGCCTTTTATCACCACTTCATAATCATCATCATCATCATCTAAAAACGAGAGGGAACTTGAACCCTTTTTTTTGGCGCTAAACTTTCAAATCCCTCCAAAAAGAGTAAAGAACCACCCACCCACCACAAAATTAGAGGGAACCAAAAATTTTGAAAATCAAAAAAAGGGAAAACCAAACCCTAACACAACACCTAACCCAATCCATCCATTCCTCCTCCTTCTCCCATCTCTGGGCTTATAAATAACCGCGCTTCCTCTCGCTTCTCTAAACGCGCATCATCTGTTTGATAAAATTGCTCAATACAGTGAAGAGTGAAGTGAAAATGTATGTGGTGAAGAGAGACGGGAGGCAGGAGGCGGTTCACTTCGATAAGATTACCGCGAGGTTGAAGAAGCTGAGTTATGGGCTGAGTATCGATCACTGCGACCCGGTGCTCGTCGCCCAGAAGGTCTGCGCCGGCGTCTATAAGGGCGTCACCACCAGCCAGCTCGATGAGTTGGCCGCGGAAACTGCCGCTGCCATGACCGCTAACCACCCTGACTATGCTTCTGTGAGTGTTTGGTTCTCTGTTTTCTATCTCATTTTTTTGTTTTGTTTTGTTTTGGGTTTGTATTTCCTTTTGGGGGTGTTGATTGTGGCCTGATCTGATAGGTCTTGTTAATGTTTTCTACTTTGTGCGATTGTTTTGATCGCACATGGTTTTGACACTTATTTTGTTCTGGGTTTGTGATTTGATTTGAGAAAATTGGTTGCTTGAGGGAAGTTGGTTATGTTGGTTTTGATCTGATTAGTTTTATTGCAGTTGGCTGCGAGGATAGTTGTTTCGAATCTTCACAAGAACACTAAGAAATCGTTCTCAGAGACGTAAGTTCCTCAATTTTTGATCCGTAATTGGACGGTTTCAGTTGAAAAATATGTGCATTTCTATATTTTGCCCAATTGTGATTTATCCAATGTGTGTTGTTGGGAATTGCTGCAGGATTAAAATCATGTACTATCATTTCAATGAGAAATCTGGTTTGAAAGCTCCTCTGATTGCTGATGATGTTTATGAGATAATTATGAAGGTATTATTCTGTTATGTGGGTTTTGAACATGTCCATGGAACATTTAACATATTCTTTTAATGAATTTTGTATTGTATTTAACGTTATATCTCTGTGTCTTCAGAATGCTGCTCGCTTGGACAGTGAGATCATATATGATCGGGATTTTGACTATGATTACTTTGGGTTCAAGACCCTTGAAAGGTCCTACCTCCTGAAAGTTCAGGGGAAAGTTGTTGAGAGGCCTCAACACATGTTGATGAGGGTTTCAGTTGGAATTCACAAGGAAGATATTGATTCTGTTATCAGAACATACCATCTAATGTCTCAGCGATGGTTCACTCATGCTTCTCCCACTCTATTTAATGCTGGAACTCCTAGACCCCAGGTTAGTCTATCACCTTGTATATGACTGTGTTGTGGCAGTTTTATTTTTCTTTCCTACTTTAATTGAATGTGAGGATGATGAAAGATTTGCTGTGTCAATTTGTTATGTCTAATGGCAGTTGAGCAGCTGCTTCTTGGTGTGCATGAAAGATGATAGTATTGAAGGGATATATGATACCTTGAAGGAGTGTGCTGTAATCAGCAAATCAGCTGGAGGGATTGGTGTTTCTGTCCATAATATCCGTGCCACTGGAAGTTACATTCGTGGAACAAATGGGACATCCAATGGCATTGTTCCAATGTTACGGGTGTTCAATGACACAGCACGCTATGTTGATCAAGGAGGAGGAAAGAGGAAAGGTATTTTCACTGTGCCTTTTTGTTTTTCAGGTTGGGTTAGGTGCTGCTTGATGGTGGTGTATTTGAATTTTTTTGTTGATATATGAAGGTGCTTTTGCTGTGTACCTGGAGCCATGGCATGCAGATGTATTTGAGTTTCTGGATCTTCGGAAAAACCATGGAAAAGTATGCTTAGTGGACTTTATCTCTCTTATTCTAGTTTATATGTCTTTAACCCGCTTCTTTTGGTTGAATATCTTGCCAATAACCATGGATGTCTATTTTTTAATCTTTTATAGGAAGAGCACCGGGCTCGGGACTTATTCTATGCTCTTTGGGTACCTGATCTCTTTATGGAGAGAGTGCAAAGTAATGGGAGCTGGTCTCTTTTCTGCCCTAATGAGGCCCCTGGTTTGGCAGATTGTTGGGGCAAAGAATTTGAAGCACTGTACACCAAATATGAAAAAGACGTAAATCCTAATTTCCCTGATTACCTTTTTTTCAACTTTTAAATGTAAACTTTTACCAAATTTTGGACACTAATTGTATTCGTGGTTCATCTCTAGGGCAAGGCAAAGAAGGTTGTACCTGCACAAAATCTCTGGTTTGAGATTTTGAAGTCTCAAATAGAGACTGGCACCCCTTACATGTTATTTAAGGTGCCTTATCTAAATATTCAAGGATTTGTTATATACTTCACTTCTATTGTTATTGCTTTCTGGTATTTCTAAGCTTTGATTTTTTTGTTTGTTTCAGGACACTTGTAATAGAAAAAGTAACCAGCAGAATTTGGGTACCATAAAATCTTCAAATTTGTGTACGGAGATTATTGAGTACACAAGTCCAACAGAAACTGCTGTATGTAATTTGGCATCAATTGCATTGCCACGATTTGTGAGAGAAACGGTGGGATACATTTTCCAGTTTATTTAACCAAATTCTCCTATATTCTTCATAGTGATTCTAAGAGGTGATTATCTCTTCAATTGCAGAGTGTTCCAATGGAGTCTCACCCATCAAAGCTTGTAGGGAGTAGAGGTTCTAAGAATAGATATTTTGACTTTGAGAAACTAGCTGAGGTTTGTGTTCATTGCATGAATAAATTAGCCAGCTTTTTCTATAATTTGCTCTTCATTTTGCTGCTTGATGTAGACTATTTGGCTTGACCTGGGATTCACTCTTCCTTTTCCTTTTGGCACAGGTGACAGAAGTAGTTACTTTTAATCTCAACAAAATCATTGATGTTAATTACTACCCTGTTGAAACTGCAAGAAGATCCAATTTACGACATAGGCCTATTGGTATTGGAGTTCAGGGTCTAGCTGATACCTTCATCTTGCTTGGCATGGCATTTGATTCACCTGAGGTGAAATTCTTTTGCCAAATGCAAGTTCCTCTGTGCTTAATTCCCATTATTTTGTTGATCTGAAAGTTTGTTGGTATATGCTTCAGGCTCAACAGCTAAACAAGGACATTTTTGAAACAATTTATTACCATTCACTGAAAGTGTCGTCAGAGATTGCTTCAAGAGAAGGTCCTTATGAAACATATGAGGGAAGCCCTGTGAGCAAGGTATTGTATACTAATTGAAAAGATATTGCAATAGATCCTTGCCATTATATTAACTGATGAATCTCTGTTGTAATTTGCAGGGAATTCTGCAGCATGACATGTGGGGTGTAACTCCTTCAAGCAGGTGGAACTGGGATTCCCTTAGAGAAATGATATCCAAGAATGGGGTGAGAAATTCACTTCTTTTGGCGCCAATGCCAACTGCTTCAACCAGCCAGATTCTTGGAAACAATGAGTGTTTTGAGCCTTACACTTCCAACATCTATAGTCGCAGAGTTCTAAGGTTTGCCATGCTGCAGTTCTATTTTTTCTTTTGTAATATCAAAAATACTTTTTCTTGTTACTTAAATTCTCTTTCTATATGCAGTGGTGAATTTGTTGTGGTTAACAAACACCTTCTTCATGACCTAACTGAAATGGGTCTTTGGTCCCCTGCTCTAAAGAACAAAATAATTTATCAAGATGGTTCAGTCCAGAAAATCCCAGAAATTCCAGGGCAACTGAAGGATATATACAAGTATGCGTGTGCCATTGGCTCTGTGTCCATTACTCCACTTTGCATTTCTTTACTGTTTTCTGTGCTAAGACAGCTTTTGGCATTTAGGACTGTTTGGGAGATTAAGCAGAAGACATTGGTTGATATGGCTGTTCATCGTGGATGTTACATAGATCAGAGTCAAAGCCTGAATATACACATGGATCAGCCCAATTTTGGGAAATTGACTTCCTTACACTTTTATGCATGGTCCAAGGTAGACCTACTAAAGTTTATATGTTTTTTTAAATGCTAAAGAAGTTTGTAGTTCATGGCATTAGGCTGCATCAGTTGCTTTGCAATTGAAATGATTACTTAGGTTTGTTTGAATGTTTGTTGAATGACATTGCTCGAAAATTATGATGGTATATCTCATTATATGAACCTGTTCTGTGATGCTTTCAGGGTCTAAAGACGGGGATGTATTATCTGCGATCACGTGCTGCAGCTGATGCCATAAAGTTCACTGTTGATACTTCCATTCTTAAGGTAATGAACCTTCATTATTATTTAATTTTTCACCCTTCGGATTTTGTGGGGTTTTAATAAACATTGTAAATTATATGTCATACAGGAACCAACGCAGGTGCTGGATGCTGATGAAGATGATACCAAAATGGCTCAGATGGTTTGCTCTTTGACAAACCGAGAAGAGTGCATGGCTTGTGGGAGTTGAGAATTCCTTGCAAGTTCTATTATAAAGATAATATCCTTGTACAGCTTTCAATAGTGGTGGTTCTGCTGCCAACTACATTCCTTGTACGAATTGTAGTATAGGACTATAGGTCTGGTTTTCAGCTTGTACCCGGTTCAGGGAAGAAGAAGATTATTATGTTTTTTCTATTTCAAGCAAAGGTCATCATCCGTTTTGATCTAACATCGTCACCGTTGCCTCCTTGATGTATCATTGTACGGCTTGCACTTCACCCTTCCCTCTCTCTCTCTCTCTCTCTCTCTCTCTCTCTCTCTCTCTCTTTTCTTCCAATGCCAAACCCATAATGTTTGTTGATTATCAGTTGAAAATAGGAGAGAATCTACATTAGTCATTTAGTTCCAGCTGTGTCATGAGTAGGTAATTTGATTTTGTAGTGGTATCGTGAGTAATTGTCTGTTCCAGAAAGATGGACGATAGACCAGCAAAATGGCAAGACAAGATTGCGTATTCAGAATGTAAAAATACAGGAGGGTCCAATTCAAGCTAAAAGCTATACATCAAGATAACTTGGTTAATACTGAATATTCAACTAATGCATATTTCTACAAAAGGGCAAAACAACAAATTTGCCCATCCAGCTTCAAGATCTGCGCTGGCTAGGAGCCGCTGATGTCTGCCGTCTTAATATAAATTTCGATAGGACATGCCCCATGTATTGGTTTATGCGTGTCAACCATTGCCAAAAAGAAACTAACACATGGAACGAAAATATTCTGCAAACAATGGCATGGAACTTGGCTCAGGTAGTACTCTAGTGAGTGAGAGAGAGAAAGAAAGATAGGGAGGGGAAGAGGTGTCCCAATTCTGGGAAGTGAGGAACAGAGAGAAATCACTACCCGCATGTAATGCAGAAATAGCATCCGTTTTGAACACTAGTGCTGATATTGCCAAAACAATGGTGACAGACATGTTGGCAATCCCTTGGAAGCTTTCCTCACCAATTACAACCTACAATTTGTGCTTCAATTTAGACAAGAAAAGAACACATTTAAAGCATACTAGTTCACTACCCGTGGATTCCACGGGCTTGGTTAGTATTTTTTTTAAAAAATATATTTTCTTTATAAATTTTTAATTTTTTTATATTATGTATGGTTTAAAATTATTTTAACAGTATACGCATTAAACTTGCTGCTCAACCAATCTGAAAGAAAAAAAGGAATTGAAACTAATGGCCATATAAAATATTAAGTGAGGTCCTCTTTTTCCAATTGCCGGTACTGGCCGTATAAAATATTAAGTGGTATATTTTTTAAAATTTTGAACTTAGAAATCTAATACTAAAATATAAAATATAAAATATTAAGTGCTAATATTAT
>JAKUCV010005064.1:361758-430346 GCA_028386065.3 Turnera subulata | reverse complement strand
TGGAATGCAATATACCTGAACAACAAATAACTCAACCTACGGGATGAAAGCCCGCAGGTGAGGGGTGAGTCCGAAGTGCCCACCGGGTAAACCCATAAGCAAATATACATAAACATACACCGTAACTATTCCAAGTCACAACACAACAATTAACCAAGGTTCTCACGAACCTTAAATACACACTGGTGATTCTAGACACGCTATTCCAATTTTATTATCAGGGCCCCTATCACAAGTTAAATGATGGCCGTTGCCTGGTAGTCAAGCTAGCTAGCCCGTGGACCCCTCCCCGGTACCTCCACGTAATAACTGGCACAGACAGGGAGCAGGACCAACCACTAACTCTCCCCTAGTGCCCAAACAATAACAATAACTTGGTACAGACAGGGAGCAGGCACCAGCCACTAACTCTCCCCCAGCACCATAATCTAAGACTACCATCTGGCTGTTCCAACATTTAACTGTGACTTACTAGATGTCTAAGTGTTTCCATTTATTATTTTCTTTCCCCTCGACTAGTTACTACATTTCTATCATCCAACCATTACCTCATTATCCCGAGCAGGCTCGCAGCCTCTCCGCTCGTCTGGATAATATCCAATACCAAACTGTCATCACATAATAGTACCTCCGGTACTCAACTCACGTAATTCTATAGTCAACAACAGCAACAATCTCACTTATATCCACAAATCCCAACATCATCAATAATATCAACAACAATAATAATTACACAACATCAACGGCAACAATTATCATCTCAATTCATCACACAACAAACCACACATAGCCACAAAGTATCATACCAGCATCATGGGACACAGTAAGCAAACAGCAACTTGATATCACGGGATGTAAATAAATATTTACTTAACCTCACCTTAGCCGATTACTCAACTCTGGGAACATCGATCGGTCCAAGGCTGGTTCCACAGGAACTGTTCGATATCGACTCCTATATAGCAAATAACAAATGCACACATAAGATGCACATAATAGGTATACTATGATGCCAATACTACGAAATTACCCATCCCAGTTCTTATCCGATATTATTATCTTTTACTGGAAATAATTTACCGTACGTATTTCCAAATACAATTTTGGTACCATACTTTAATTAAAACACTTTTCAAAATATATTTTCATTAAATAGCTATAATTCCCAAAATAATAATTACTATAATTTTTCTGAAAATTATAACATATGTATATATATTTTCCATAATATTTCTTTAAAAATTATTATACTTTCCATAATATAATTCCCAGGTACTATTACTTTTAGAAAACTCCATTTTCAGAAAGTATAATCATATACACTTATTTTCTGAAATAAAAACGGATTTATTAATATACATATACAATTTTCCCAAATTATCCCCGTATGCATAAATATTAATTATTTCCATATTCCATACTGATCATATATATTTCCCAAATTGCTTCCATGTTTTAATTTTAAAAGTGTTAATCATAAAAATATAGAAGTCAGATTTTATTTTATTATTTATCTTATTTTATTATTTTTTTTTATTATTATTATTTATTTATTATTATTTATTTATTTTTTTGGACTGGGCCCGTGAATAGTGCTGCCTGGCCCAACCCCAAAACCCTTCAGCTCATATCAACCCAGTTCAAACCCACAAAGCCCAAAGCCCAACTATTAACCCATCCCATAAAGCTAAACCAACCAATCCATTAACATAGGCCCATAACCAACACTCTTAGCCCATCACTAGCCTAAGCACAAAACATCATAGCCCATGCAATATAACCCACGTAAAAAAAACCATGCATATAATATTCAGCCCACGTAAGAAGAAGAAACAACCATGCATGCACAGTATCATCTTCTTCGTGAGGTTACCTGCGCGGGCGGCATGGATGGCGGCGCTGCTGCTGCACCGGGGAGGAGGAGAAGGAGAAGAAGAAGACGCAGGCGACGGCGTCGGCTCGGTGGCTTCGGTCGGTGACACACGGCTGTGAGTTGCAGCAACTCCGGCGGCGACGAGGTGTCCTCAGCGGCAGCAGCAAGCGGGCAGGAGGGCGAGTGGGGCGCGCGGCTGCGCGTCGGTGGAGAAGGGAAGAGATGAGAGGAGAGGGGAGGAGCTGGTGGTGGACGACGAAGGGTGGTGGAGGTGCAGCAGCTCCGTCGGCATGGCTGCAGGGGAAGGAGGAAAAGAAGAAAGAAAGAAGGAAAGAAAGAAAAGAAAAGAAAGGAAGAAAAAGAAATGAGGGAGGGTGCCTCAGTGGTGGTTGGTGATGGTGTTAGTATGGCGGTGCATGTTGATGGTGGTAGCAGGTGGAAAGGCTCGGTTATGGAGGAGAAAAGAAAAGAAGACGAATAAGAAAAGAAGAAAAGGAAAGAAGGGAAGGATGGGTGGTGTGGTGTGTGACTTTGTGTGTTTGCAGGGGAAGGGTAACATCACAGGAGCGACACAGGCCAACATCACGAGCACACAGGAACCGGCGAAGTCTCACAGGTGTACAGGAGGAAAAGAAAGGACGACGCCTACATTATTGTCACAATAATGCAGGCGTGTCCAAACCGGACCAGAAAATAATCGATACCCCGTAATTATTTTCCGGTGTGATTTTTTTTCGAGAAATTTCGAAACCCGAAAAATACCAACTTAGGTTCGAAAAATCCGCGGGAAACTCAAGAGCGCGGGAAAACCTTCGGTTTCGAAAAACAACTCTCGTTTTACCGTGAATTAATTACCCAAGATTAATTCATCCGGTAATTCACTGTATAATGACTTTAACAGTCCCGGTAAAAATCCAAATTTTACCCGGGCTGTTACAGTAAAATTGGAATAAAAATTTCGAAAATTCTGAAAAAAATCAAATTATAAAAATTCGGGGCGTTACAAGTTCGATTTCCACCCCTATGTGCTCAACAAAGCAGCTATGTGCCAACGAAAGTGCCCCATTTGCTGATGATGCCCTTTATCGTAGTATTGTTGGTGGCCTCTAGTACCTCACTTTCACTCACCCTGACATCTCCTACTCTGTCAACAAGGTTTCTCAGTACATGCATGCTCCAACAAAGCGACGCTGGTCAGTTGTTAAGCGTATTCTACGCTACCTTCATACGACCCCTTCGGTTGGCCTGCTCTTTCCTCGTGATGCTAACTAGGGGAAGAAGTCTGGATGATCGCAAGTCTACTTTCGGTTATAGAATCTTCTTTGGTACTGCTCTTGTCTCTTGGTCTTCTCGAAAGCAACAGTCCGTCTCTCGCTCTTCCACTGAGGCCGAGTATCGGTCCCTAGCTACTGCTGCGAGTGAGTTGGTGTGGATCCAACTTCTTCTTTGTGAGATTGGTTTATAGAGTCACTCTGTTTCATTTTTGTGGTGCGATAATCTTAGTGCCACTTATCTCACTGCTAACCCGGTGTTCACTCTCGCACGAAGCATATTGAGCTTGACTTTCACTTTGTTCGTGACCTTGTGTCTAAGAAGCAGCTTCATGTTCGGTATGTGTCTTCTCATGACCAGGTTGCTGACATCTTCACCAAACCTCTTCCTAAGGATCGGTTTAGTCTTCTTCGTGACAAGTTGCACCTGTCCCCAGTACAACTTGAGGGGGAGTGATAGGATATGATTATATTATTTAATTAATATACAAGATACGATATGCATATATTTTGTAATCAATGTTGTGTATCTAGGGTTAGAGTTACCATGTATAATATAGCTATTGTGTATAAGTAAGTTGGTGATTATTGACATGTGTGCATATCATATACTATTTTGGAGCATAAAATACCCCTTTGGCCAAGTATTTAGTTAAGATCAAACTCGTTATTTATAATTTTTAACTTGTTTTCCACTAGTTTTGCTTCCACTTATTAGTTCATGCTTTCAGGTACCTGTTGTTGCAAATTGGCTTGATTCTTGAAGATTTGGAGCCTTTTGAAGGATTCTGGAAAGTTTGGAGCCAATTCATGATGATTTCTTGATGATGAGTTTTCAACGGTGTCACACTGTTGAAACCCCCGGACCAGAACCTGGAGCATTATAATTCCAGCGACAAAGGATTACTTGTTGGCCAAATAATTTGTGGCACCACCGACTTGCTGCTGCTCCTAAAGGAAATAAAAGAAGTTTTTGCTGCGCCAAAAAGAAGGAGAACTCCTAGGAAAAATTAATTCCTACTTTTTAGTTGCCTTAGCTAGATTGTAGGAATTAAAGGCTAGGGTTTGGAAAATAAAAAAGGGCATCGACGATAGCTTAGAAGACACTTTTCTTTCTCTGGAGATTGGTGTCGACAGCAGCAACAAGGAGAAGAAGAGCATTCTAGTCGAATTCTTACTTTTGTTCTTTATTTCGGTTTGTATGATGAACAAATCCTCCATGCTTGTTTGCTATTTTATTATGAACTAATCCTCTTTTCTAGATCAAGAGGGATGTTGCTACTCAAATCTTTTTATGGTTTAATTATCCCTCCATTAGTTTTCTTTATTAGATTTCTTGATTGATTTATGTGTGCTTAATCCAAGTTTGAAGCTTGATCACCTTTATACTTGTTTTAGGAGTTAAGCTAAGTACCGAAAGGAGAAGTTTAAATCTGGAAAAACACAAATTAACCTTAATCTAGAGACTGAAAGGTAATAGATAATTATGGAATTAGTAACAACACAAATCATCATTGCTCTTAGGAATAGGTTTGATCCACGACAGTGGTAAGATTGACCTCTGAGACAAAATTATACCTCCAAAAGTCGATAATTTCACCCTAGGTTATTACCCATCAAGAAAACAAATAGAAACTTGTAGGTTTTTAGCGAACAGTGTCACCTAGGGGTGAGCATCGGTCGGTATGATATTTTCCGTACCGAAAATACAATCGGTATGCCCTTACCGATCGAGATGCTATACCGACACTAGCTTACCGATCAACCGAATTAACCGTACCGTGAAAATACCGACGGTGTCGGTCGGTAACCATTACTTACTCGACCGAACAGAGACCAATAAACCACTTCAATCTCTTCTTCTTCCTCACAATCCCCTCAAACTCTGCCTCCAAAACTCCTCCAAACTCCTCCTTTTTTTTTTACGAAAACGATACTGATCCATTAAATGAGAATAGTTCAAAGATTTAGGCTGTCATCAAAGTGATGACAACAACTAAATCCAATTACAAAAACAGAAATCAAAGATATCGAAATACATACCAGATGTCTAATTATACCATGACAATTTTACAACAAACCCCACCCCAATCCTTAATTCCTTCAGCAGAAACCAACTTTACTCTCGCTCTCCCTATTCTCCCTCACCAACCCATCAACAAATCCACCAATTTCAGCCATGAGCCATTTTATGCATCCGGGGGGCCACAAAATCACAAAGAACCCTATCTCAATCTCCAAGCACGCCCTCTCATGACAAACCCCATGCCGGCAGATAAGCACACCAACAAAGAAGAAGAAAGGAGTGGAAGAAGAGGAAGGGAGCAGCGACGCTTACCCGACAATGCAAGAGGAGGCGGCGGCGCTAACATAGTTTGCCTCTCTGACCAAGACACAGCCACGACCGAGGCAGCCCCAATTCCATTCTTCCTGTGTTCGTTCTTCTCTGGTGGACAGCGGCAGCAGGACCCAAGGCGGCGGCGGCGCTTGATGCAAGAGGGAGAAGAGAAAATTGATTCATGGAAAGAGAGAAGGAGAGATTGAAATGAGGATAGAATGAGATGGCGGATTGATTGTGTGTGTTGGAGGTGGTGGCTGTGAGAGACTGAAGGTGAGGGGAGAAGATTGATCGAGATGAGGAAGAAATTATGATGAGTGAAGATTGAATTTTGGGGAAAAGGTGGTTTTATATCATCGGTACGGTCGGGTCGGTAATACCGACGGTATGTGAAGGCAATCCCGCTTATCTTCCAACTCATAGATCGGTTGGTAAGTTACCGATATTTTGGTAGGACAAGAAGCAAATTTCGAACCGCTACCGACAGATACCAATCGGTTCGGCATGGTACGGTCGGTTCGAAAGATTTTGCTCACCCCTAGTTTCACCCCATTCGCGGACACGGAACAGAGTCACCCTGTTAGCAGAATCTTGAGGATAATTAGGGCATAAAAGGATAGAGTAGTGAACTCCGATTGATTTAGGCTTTCTATCATCTGATCTCTTCTTTTTTATTTACAGCTTATCTCTGTTTATTTTATTATTCATCATAATCTCAAAACACAATCTCGAAATCGTTACTTCTTTTACTGTTTTCAACCGAACGGACTGAGTCTGTTGGTTAATTATTTTGTCTAGTCCCTGTGGATACGGCCTTGTGTGCTACTTCAATCTGTGCACTTGCAGATTTTACGCATCAATTATCAATAATAAAGAGTATTACAATTATATGATAAATAATGTAGGAATACTTTTGCATGCTGATAATACGGGATAATTCCTGTAGTCACACCATGATGTAATTTTGGGGGGTATTAATACATCTTTCGGATCAAAAAAGAAAAAAAGAACTTGGACTCGCAGTGAATCAGGCCGACAAATCAATCCCCAACTCAATTTTGGGCCCAATGGTAACTCAGGCAAGCCCTGCCGGCCCTTTACCTCCCCAGACCACTTTCCCGTCGCTCGGAAAAAACACAAGCACCGGAAAATCGAAAAGGCAAAAGCTGAGAGTGTAAATTGAAGAAACAAATCCCTCCACAACGGAGGCAGCTACTCCATCCCAGCGACAAAACAACCGACAAAGATTCAGTTGAGAGAAAGAAACAACTCCTGTAAGTGTTTGTATCGCTCCCGTAAAGTCACCTGCCGCCATCGTTTGAGACTTGGCGCCTGTGGGTGTCGAGTTTTCGTTCTTGTCAAAAAGCCCCCTATCAATTCCATCACAATCTCTTCTCCGGTTTCGTTTCTGAGGCGGAAGTCGTAATTTTTTAAGAGGTAATTCCTTTCTGTAGTCTAATTTTGCCTTGCTGTTTTGGCGTCTAGGGTCTCGTTCTTCTATGCTTCGCTTCGCTTGGAGTAGAGCTTTTTTTTTTTTTTCTGTCTTCTTTGGAACAATGGTAGTTTTGGGAAAATCAAGAATGGGAAGCAATTAAGATGCTGAAGTTTCAATCTTTGTTTTCACTGGCAATAATTTAATTTCAATCATTAACAACCCTGTTTATCTTATTCTCTTGCTTTAAAAAATGTGTCACTGTTTCTAGGTTAGTTTCCATTAAACTGTGATATGTGTGCTTTTAAGATTATCCTCAGTTTGGAAAAACTCACCTTTTGTTTTCTGGTTAGTTTCAGGTTCTATGGAGGACTCCGACCAGAGGAAGCAACGATTGAACGCAATGCGTGCAATGGCCGCTTATAACGAAACTTCAAGTAGTAGCACCAATTCTGGGACATTTGCAGCGCCTCCTTTCCTTGCTAATCCCCTGCTCGACAACCCCCCTATGCAAGACCATTTGCGGGCAACTCAAAGGTTTGATTTTTACACGGATCCCATGGCTGCATTTTCTGGAGATAGGAAGAGGAGTAATATGGCGCAGGACTACTCAGCACCCCCTACTACTGTCGGCCCTCCAGTGCCGCGGTTTTCATCTCCGTATCAAGGTACAGTGTGGCTCGAACAACTTCTTTTTCAATAAGATATCGATGATGGATTCGTATATGTTGTTTATGCTCTGAGTTGGATGCTTGTTATGATATAGTAGTGGTACTTGCTTCTGCAACATGCTTTAATGTCTTCATTACTGCCAAAATAATGAGTTATGCCATTTCTTGATCAAAGAAAGCACTTCCACTTCCACTATAAAGCAATTCTTGGACTCCAAACTTGCACAGCTAAACCACTCTTTGTTGACTTTACAACATGATTTTGCAATGACTTGATAGAAATCAGCTGTTGTGCCTTAATGCTAATAAATGGTCTTTTATACCTGGTCACTGCTCTACTTTTTGTTTTTCGTTACTCATTTTGTTGCTTATTATTTTTCTTGTTAGCAGGACCAAGGTATGCTCAAATGAATCCATCTCCTGGTCATCAAATACAAGGGAATTACATGCCCCCTCAGGGCATGTATCGACCTCATGGTCCTTATCACAATGCCACTCCCTATAGAAGTCCAAGAGCTATTGGCAGTCCTTCTCCCTTGAATCAAGGAGCTTCACCTGAAGGATGGAATGCACCTGGTGTTCTCCCTAGTCATCATGGCTCTGCTTCTCTCAGAGGAGTGAGCAGTCCTTATCCCATGCAGCAAGGGAGCCCTAGCTACAATCTTCAAAGAGGCAGAGGTACATGGCATGGAAACAGTCCAGGGCGTGGAGGTAACAGAAACCCAGGTTTTGCAAGGGGAGGTGGAAGGGGGCGAGGTTTCTCTCCGCGCAACTCTACCCCTACTGAAATGCTAGGGCCAGAGTGTTTTTATGACAAGTCTATGATTGAAGATCCATGGAAGAATTTAGAACCTGTGCTCTGGAAGAGACTTGATGCTCCACTGAATAACTTGAATTCACCTGGTTCTTCAAATTCCTGGCTTCCAAAATCCATTAGCACGAAGAAGCCTAGGATTTCAGAGTCTGCTCCCGTTTCCAACTCGAAACAAAGCCTTGCAGAATATCTCGCTGCCTCATTTAATGAGGCGTCAAACGATACATCAAATACGTAAGAGCTTTACAGTGCCTCTTCACCACTGCTGTTGTGAAAATGGGTGCCTGGCAGACTGGTTATCACTGCTGCTGTTCCATGAAAAGCAAGATGAAGCGAAATACATCATTGCTGAGACTAACAGGCATTAATAGGAACATGGCTATATGATGCCCTCTTGCAGCGCTTTCCCAGAGTTAAAAAGCCTAAAAGTTGTTGCCAACTTGAGGCATGAAATATGCGATGACGAAGGTGGTTTGAATATCGGATTTAACATGTTTCGTATCTGTCCGCGGCCGAAACACTTGTAATGTAGCTTACTGCTATACGGTTTATTTTGTTTCCTAAAATATCCTTTCATGTAGTGATCATTATAGCTTTGAGTTGAGCTAAAGTTCTTGCTTGTGGCACTGCTTCAACCGGATAAAAGAACCATGCGTATGTGAATCTAATTCATTGCATTTTTAGATCAGTTCTTCCTTACCCTTTGTTCTCATTTCAAGTTTCGTGTTGTGTTGCCGATAGACAAATGGAGCTTAATGAAAGGGGGTTGTGGAATCACCGTACTAAACTCACCTCAAAATTTGCTCATTTTACTTCCCCCAACATAGGGTGCGATAACAATTTTTTAGCAGTGATAACGCCTGATTTATCACTGGAATGCTGCTGCAGCGTCCAAGCCTCTGTAATTTCCTTTTACCATCTCGCAGACTTTTTGCAAGTTGTACCACATTATATACCGTAGCACAAAAGATGGTTGCATACTAAAAACAGGTTCTATGCCTATAAACGGTGCTGAATCCAGAAATCGAGTTGAAAATCACGGTTCTTTGCCTATAAACATTTGTGGTTCTCAAGCAAGAAACTCCTAGATAACTATCCGAAATTTTGCTGATAGAGAATAATATCGTATCTTCAGGTATTTGATGCTGCTATCCAGTGCCAAATCCATGACAAGGAACAGATTCTTTGTTGCAGTAAATTTCGTCCATAAAGGTATGGATGAGTTGTCCAGCAAGGCTAGGTGGGTCATCTATCATAGCGTCGATGAAAGTACTCACAACTCTTCTTTCTTTTGTGGTTGCTTTCAGGCTGAACCAGGTAAGAAATTTTACTCTGAAGTCTTCATCTATATGCCCTTCGTGCTCTAACCATTTGACAACTCGAACAGAAAACTCGTAAGCACCCTCCTCTTTATACCTTGTAAAACCCAGACCTGGCACAGAAACAGCTTCAGTTGATGGAGCCAATGAACATAACTCCTCATTTTTGTTCTTCCTGTTGTCCTTTACCAGTTGTAGCTCATGGGAAGATCCTTGGGCTCCAATTTGAAAAGCTGAAAATATGAATGTTAACAAGCAACATGAGTGACAGGACAATCTTCAGAACCATCATTACTTCAAAGGATAAGGAATATCTCTAATTTTTTCCCACTTAATTCAATACTTTCGATGACTGTATTGAGCAGTGGACGTGAAACATTGATGAGAAAGGAACTTACATGCGGCTTTCTTTTCAACATATGCAGGGACTGGGTATTGTTCACAAAACACAGAATCAAAAGCATTCACTGAAGCTGCACACAACTTTTGAACCTCGGCACCACAGGAAAGCCTATTCACAATTCCCCGCGCCATCTTTTCACAAACCAGGTCCAGAGGCCCCAGCTCATTCTCCAACATTGCTAAGGCAGTTTCTAACTTCTCCCGTATTTCCTTATATCTCTCACTAGTTGTGAGAATCCTGCAACCCAACAGGACTCGCAGGCACAGCACATCAACTCTTCTGGCCTCTTTGGCAACTACCAATTGTTTTCTCCAAGTTCTGTAGACAACATAAGTTCAATGTGGCAAGTAAGTCTACAAGCAAGTGCAATCATGATTGAAAAAGTTTTACGATTAAGCTAGATACTGGAAAATGATTGTTGAAGGATCTAACCCATTTTAGCAAAACCTTTTCACATTTTAGTAAGATGTGTGCCGAACTGAGCAGAATAAGTTTGCCCAACCTTAGTTTTAATATTCTTAACTATGCACCTAAAACTTCAAAATACGTATTCCCTTCTAGGACATATAAAAGAGCCCATGCACAATAAAAAAACCCATCCACAATAAAAAAAAACCCCCCTCCACAGATTAACATTTGAATATAAGGCGACGCTTTTTTTTATAGAATTGAGATATTTTAGTGAGACTCAAATCCAAGACCTCATGGAAGAAAGGCTACCTCATCAGGCCATTGATTTGTCTACAAGAGACACAAAAGAAACAACCCTCCAATTTTCTGACGGAAGCAATCTTCATAATCCCAGTTCTTTCATCCTTCAAAGCACAGATTAGATGGCAGGTAAGTCCACATGACCTCTCACTAAGAGTATCAGACCCGCAGGTTAACCACAAACTAGGATCCTTGTTATCATCATAATAATGACAGATGCAACAAGAGCATCTCTTGCAAAAACTGTCACCATGGCCTAAAGGAGCTCTGCATGCAACATTCTGACAAACTCGGATTTCAGTGTGGTCCTCTATGTTACTCTTAGGAGAGATGTGGTTACCATCCGTTGATTCTTGCAGCCCTGGATCTTCATCCATTTGCCACTTCAATGCAGTTACAGTTTTGGCTGGTGAAAGGGGTATGATATTGCTATCATTGCTGCCATCGGGCTTCTTTGAAACCAACTTGAAAAGATGCTCTATCATTTGGAATTTAGTGTAACCTGAGTACTTTCTTTCTTTGCCCATTTCTGCACATATAATTTCACGAAGCTCTCTACGAGTGAATGAAGTGAGAATCTCTGGGGCATCTTTCCGCCATAGCACAATGTTTCGAACAAGTTCTCTCTTTGCACTCAAGCCAAGTAGGCTGCGTTGTTTTGGGTCAAGCAAAAATCCTGAAAAGAATAAATAAACATTACACTACTTGAAGCTACAGATCCCATAGTGCATCTCCAGAGTCCAGAGAGAATGAATCATGGGTACATTGCTCTCCATTAATGATCCAAAAATGATACCCATGAACACGATTTTCATTGACTAAAACTTTAAAACATGTAGTACAAGATGCCAAAAGATGTCATGCTTTCGCATGCTTAGTGCCCTATATGTCCTCCCCAAAATGATGCATGCCATCACTTTGCATTGGAAACCCTGCTTTTTAATCCAAGTAATGATGGTCAACCCTTCTTTATTAGAAGCAGACAAAACCAAATCAATTGGCATAAACAAGTCATTTCATTCAAAAGTCATGAAGCACCACAAATTTAATTAAAATATAACAATTTATTTACTACATATTACCAACGAATTTCTTAGCAATGTCAGCACTGGTTCTAGTCTCAAAGCTACTTTAGATGGACAACCAAGTATTTAAGCATGATTGATTAAATGCAGGACGTGATGCTTCCACAAAACAATAGTAGCACCAGTGCACGCAATCATCACTGAAGCAGCATTACAATAAATAAAATAAAATAAAATAAATAATAGACCTAAGATCCGAAAATGCAAAAATAGCTTCATCCACGTTACCTATCAATCACTACTAACCAACCACACATAAAGCAGAAAGAAGCACGAACAAAATAATCCGCAAAAAAAAAAAATAGAAAAGGTAAAACCTTCATCTGCCAAAAGAAAAAAGACAAAAGAAAGACAAGGAAACCCAGAAGCCCAGAAAGAAGAAGGGAAAGACACGACAGGCTTTGTCGATATTACACTGAAAAAGCAAAACAAACAAAGAATACAGCATTGATTCGTAAAATAAAGTAGTAGATATCCATCCAAAAGCCCAGAAAAATTTTAAGAAAAAAAAAAGAAGAAAATTTGACCTGAGAACTCTTCTGCGGCCAAGCCCGATGACCGCTCCTCTCCTTGTTTGCTCATAATATAACAACAACAGCAAAGAAAAAAGAAAGAAGAGGAAAACAAAAACAGATAATGCCGTTCAATTTACACTACTGGCAACGCATAGGTGAATAGTTGATAGTACATTGAGAGAGAAAGTGGGGTTTCTTGATTGAACGACACAAAAAGAGAGAGGGTGTTAAGATTTGGTGGCGATTCTAGTATGGTATTGACGTTTCTCAGTGTATGTATGGGTATGTAGAGAGGCTAGAGAGGAAGAGTAGAGTAAGCTAGGGTGTGTGGGTGTGTGTGATATAGGTAAATGAATGACGAGACAGTTGTGCAGTGTGTGTGTGTGTGTGAGTATGTGTGGTATTTAAGGTGGCCCACGGCGCCGGGTGGTTCTCTTCTCGGGTGGCGGTAGTACCAAGGAATTCAGTTTCGTTTCTCGAGCCTCTCTTCTTCTCTCACACTCTTTTTTTGGTTTTCTTGTGACTCTGTGTGCGTGGAGGACGTGCTAATGTGGAGAACCTCTATAAGGACACTGAATTTCTAGGGATTCTCATTTTCTGTACTTTCTTCTTTTTATATATATACTATTTTATTACACTACTACTTATTATTCCAATAATTTTATTTGAATATTGAACTTATATAAAAAATTATTTGCACTTGCTAAAATGGTAACTAACAACGAAATGTGGACTATTTTATTTATTTCAATTCATAACTATTCATAAAAAAAATGGATATTTGTGATTATTTATTACTGTTGTTAGTTGTTAGTGTCGTGTTTCTTTGTCATCAATAATTATTCTATTTTCGGGTTCCGCTTAAATGAGATCTTGGGTGTTTGAGTCTTCGAATATGTAGATAAATTTGGGAGACTCACCCACTACGTGACCCAGGTGAACTGGATCAAATCTCCAGGAAACCAAAACTATTCTAGTTTTTTTTTTATATTACATTTTTGTCATTAGAAAGTAATTTCAATCAACATTTGCGTGTTTCTTTGTCATCAATAATTACAAAGAGAACGTATTTGTGAAATTACAGCATCATACACATTTGATACAAAGAGAGGAATATTTATATTTTGCATTAATCTTTTTTAAAAATCTAAAGGTGGTGATATAAATGACGGATTATTTGCCTCCTAAAATTTGTCTCCCACTCTCATGTAGGTTCCATTATCATAAGTTCATACTTTGTTTTTCTTATACGAGAATGCGGGTTCTGAAGAGAAGCTAAAAATTATCAACAACCCTGCTGTGATCGTTTGATAGGAAATATCTATCTATCTTTTAGTTAATCTTCTTTTTGGTAAAATAGTGTGATGATTGAGTCCGAGAAAAAGAATTTTCAAATATGCTTTGAAGTTGGAAGAAGTCTCGAACCCTCTTATAAGTTTTAAGTCTTATAATTATTCTTTTATTAATTAAGTCTTACCATAGTGAACCCATTATCAAAGAAATCCTAGGCTCAAAATAAGCTAAGTAAGGGGTGAATTAGTTTTTAAGTAAATTTTATACTTCTACCCACACCAAATTTTTCACTCTCTACCAAACAGAATTTTGTATATGAACAAAAACTAAATTATGCGCAACAAGTAAAACATTTTGGATGAAAATTAAAGGCAATAAATACACAATCAAGAACGCTAAAATTTAGAGTGGCTTTCCTTTAATTTAAAGTATACATTCACTACTCAAGATTCCTATTTGAGATTTCTTAAAACTTTTACAAAAGGTTTTTCCAAAGATTAACTCTAACTTAGGTTTTTACATTTGTAGACTAAGTTTTAAACTTATCACTCGACCAAATCTTCCGCAAGCTTTGACTACAAAAAAATTCTTAAGCAAAATCTAACGAACTTCATCCAAGGAAAAATTTTTCAATCATAGAGTGACTTACTATTTGCAAATACAATCAAGTCTAAAAATACCACAAAGGTATTAATCTCAATGAAAAAAAGTAAGAATTAAATCCCTCAAAAAAATAAACATTCAACATTCTAGACTCAAAGATCTCTCAATAGTTTTAAGAATGGTAAAAAAGTTTTTTTTTGTCCTTACACTTTATCGATTTCGCATTTGTTTTCCCTTTTCATTTAATTTCACTCTTATTGTCCCTGAAGTTCTATTTTACCGGGACACATTGTCCTTTTTACACCCTATAGCAGGTAACTCGTCATAGTACTGACATGTGTCAGGTGGGCCCACTAACATTCTTTTTCTAATTCCTTTTCCCTTTTATTTTTACCAAATTTAATTTTCAATACTCTTTTTAAGCAAATTGCATCTTAAAAAAATCCGTTTCCAAACTAAATAAACAATTTTTGGAAAAAAACAATGTGGGTCCCACTAGAACCACAACAAATTGACTTAAAACTAAAAATCAATCCCACTCCCAGTTTGGTTATTATTCCACCAAAACAAAACCACCACGCTAACCAAATCAATTTAAAGAAATGCAAAATTGTCAATACCCAAACACATAAAAGTACAGGTGGTAATCTTGAACGGAGGGAGGGGAAAGGTGAAACGCCCCGACCCGTATTTACCGTACACAGTAAACACGTGTTGAAACTGTGACGACCCATCCAAAATCAAACCCAGCATACAGTGTGTACAACAGATGTCCGGGCTCAACAGCCCGTAATAAAAACAACAATAACAACTCAACCGGCCCAATGGCCCAATAATAGTAAAAACAATGCACAGCGGAAGACTTAACAACTCACATAAACACTATATGCGACACTGATGCAAACTATGGATCCGAGCCCTGTCCAAGGGATAACGCCGCAGCCTGTCTGGAATGCACCAAACCTGTACCACAAACAATCCATCCTACGGGATGAAAGCCCGCAGGTGAGGGGTGAGTCCAAAGTGCTCACCCACGAAGGAAAGACAATCAATATGCAACTATAATTACTCAAGTCGAAAACAAGGAAAAACCGGCAAAATAAAACAAACCAAAAGACTCAAATAAAATCCAATTTTCCAATTTTATCTTTCCGGGCCCCGTCACGGATAAGCTAGAGGTCAGACCTGGTTATCAACACATTCCGGGTGCCAGACCAAATCCAGAGAACCCAGGGATAGACATCCCAAAAATAATCACGGGATAGACATCCCAAGCATAGACATGCTTATCACAAGAACCCAGGTCACGGCCACCACGAAACAGTCTTAGACCATCGAGTCGTACCTCTACTTACCACGTGACGATTATATTATCGTCATTAAAATCAAATCACAGGGATCAACATCCCTAACCATAGTACCGGGATAGTCATCCCACCAACAACAAGGATCGACATCCTTATCACAATTTATTATTAATCCATTTTATACTTTATACCAAAAAGACTCAAGGATAAACATCAAAAAACCAATCAAATACTGGGATAAACATCCCGACTACGATCAAGGCAAACACAATACTCAACAATGCAATAATCATCAAACACAATATACCGAGTAATACAGGCACATATTGAAGGAAATCCATCCTCACCTTGGCCGATTACTCAACTCCGGAAACAATGACCGGTCCGACGCCAGCTCCTCGGGAAACTGCCCGATATCCGAACCTATACAACAAAACAATACATACCCATAAATGCACATAATCGGTATGCTATGATGCCAATAATGCGAAATAACCCATCCCGGTTCATATCCTTTATTATTTTCTTTTACCGAAAATATTATACCATACGTATATCCGAATATAATTTTGGTACCATACTTTAATTAAACTCTTTTCAAAATATATTCCACAGATTAATTATTTCTTTTTCCAAATTATAATTATCATAATAAATGCTTAACAATTTTTGAATATATCAGAAAATACTTCCATCGATGAGAAATTAATATAACCAATACATATAGTATAAAATAATTTTATCGAGATGTTTGCAAAAATATTAATATTATTTATAAGTACACATATATACAGGTACGACCGACAATTGCAAATAAAGTAAGGATCTTAATAACACTATAATTTAATAGATCGACGCATGTATATAGTACCTTGGTAGATCAATATAGTTCGTACTAATAAATCTTGTAGATGAAAATAATGTAACCGTTAAGAATTGATGTACCCGATAGTGTTTTATCAAAGCATTTATTACGTATAAAATATTTAAAAGAAAATTGTTTCAAGCTAACATCTCAGGTAATGGTTTATTATATTACGAATATCAAACCGTAGGGTTAGTCCAATTACCGGATTATTATCCTTAGCATACTATTAGTGGAATTATTTACTGTATTTTACCCTCCAAGGTTGTTAGTCATACTTGGCCATATATAATTTAACATATGGATTGTCATTCACAAGTTAATTAATTTGCTAAACCAACTTATTAATTACCCATTTCAATTCCCAGAATTTTTAGCCCACCAACTTACCGCCTCAAGTCCAACTAATTATGTTGTTAAGCCCATGTGTGTGGTCCGACCCGTTTTGAGTTAGCATTTACCAACCATTTAACTATAACTCAGGTCATGATAAGCCCAAGCCAAAGTCAACAGGCCCAAGAAGCAAATCAAGACTGCCCAAGCCTGAGAAGAACGATGTCGTTTCTTACCCAATGCGTCGTCTTCTCCATCCCTGAACTGCTTTGCCATGGCCGCTACCACCATGATTCAATCCACCAACAACTCATGGCTGCAACCAGTTGCAAGTCGTTGAAGAAAATGATTTCACAACTTCAACCTCAAACAACTCACCCATGACGGCGACGACGGCTCTGGAACGGGGACAGGGAAGTGCGAGAGCAGGGGAAGGGGAAGCGGGGGCGTCTGTGCTGAGAAGACCCGACGACGGCGAGCTCTGCAAATCGTGTCGAGGAGGGAGGAACAGGCGAGTAAGGCGACTGCAGGTACAGCCCGTCGGCTCGGGAACGGCGGCGGTGAGCAGCAGGCAACGACGCGGGGAAGAGGCCGGCTGCAGACGTGCGGCGACGAGGTGGAGGCGGCGTCGTCAGCAGCAGGGGCAGCGGCTGTGGGGCTGTCGGGTCATGCGAGGAAGAGGAGGGCGGCAGGGGCAAGGTCGGCCGGAGGAGGAAGGAAAAGGGGAAGGAGGAGGAAGAAAAGGAGAAGAAGAAAGGAAGAGAGGGGGAAAGGCAGGAGGGTGTGGGTGTGTGGAGTAACGGGAAGAGGGAAAGAATGGAAGGAATAATTGAGGAAGGAAGAGACAAGGGAAGAAAAGAAGAAAAGATTGATAGTGAGGGGAGGGGCCGACAAGTCACGGGGAAGGAAATAAAGAAGAGAGGCCGGCGGCTGAAAATAAAAAAAGAAAAAAAGAAGGAGAAAAGAAAGAGAAGAAAGGGAAGAGAAGAGGAAAGAAAGGAAGAATGGCCACGTGGCAAGCCACGATTGGCCGAACCGGATTTCCGTCCCGAGTCCGAAAATACAACCTGGGCTCGGAAAATCCGATTAATACCCCTG
Source organism: Turnera subulata (assembly GCA_028386065.3). Classification (NCBI taxonomy): domain Eukaryota; kingdom Viridiplantae; phylum Streptophyta; class Magnoliopsida; order Malpighiales; family Passifloraceae; genus Turnera; species Turnera subulata. The sequence continues at coordinate 412,415 of JAKUCV010005064.1, read as the reverse complement.
GACGTCGTCCAAGTCTCGGAATTGAAACCGAGGCTCGGTTAGTTAAAAAGATACTCCCGAGCGCGGGAAAACTCTCAGTTTTGAAAAACGACTCCCGATTTACCTTGAATTAATTACCCAAGATTAATTCAACAGTAAATCACGATAAAAAGACTTTTACAGTCCCGGTAAAAATCAAAAATTTTACCCGGGCTGTTACAAAAGGAGTCATTCAAGGAACGAAGTTCATGGCTGCCTTTTGCTAGGTAAGTCACCACCATCACTTCTCATCCTTCCTCCTCACCTCTCTTTTTTTTCCCCCTTTTTTTCTCCATTTCATTCATTGGGTTTGTTAATCATGTTTTGTTGTTTGTATGTGTGGTGGATTTGAGTTTGTTGATGGCGTACTTGGTCGGATTTGGGATCACCGGTACTGAGTTCTTTCCGGTAGAGGATTGCAGGACCTAGTTGTGAACTTTTGGGGTGGTTCTAGGTTTTCGTGGTTGTTGGCATGTAGATCCGGACCGGCTGCCTCACCTCCATTATTGACTCTGTTGGGAAATTTGGGTTTTGGATATGGGTTGACAAAATTTTGGGTATAGGTTGGTGGAATGGTAACCAGATCTGGGTTGTTAAAAATTAATATTTTATGATACATAGAGACTTGGTTTTCGGAAAAAAACAATTTACCTATTCTAGTGCTAAGAGATAATTATTGTTTGGTTAACGATTAAGCATTAAAGTTGTTATTAAAGTTGTCTTTGTTTCTTTTTGGGGCAGAATGCATTTAAGTTTTTCTTTTGGCAGAACGCAAAAAAATTATTATTTTCTACTTATTTTTCTTTTTTAATAAGAAAAATGGTTATTAAAAAATTTAAAGAAAAATAAAAGGGGAAAAATTAAAAAAGGGCAACTCGTGGGGACCCACATGACACGTGTCAGCACTACGATAATTTACCGGCTATAGGGGGTAAAAAGGACAACTTGACTCGGTAAATTGAGAGTTCAGGGACACGAAGAGTGAAATTAAATGAGCAGGGACAATAAATACGAAATTGACAAAGTGTAAGGACAGAAAAAACTATTTACTCTTTTAAGAATATATCGAGCTTAATAGGGAGTAATAATGATTTTTGCAATCACTTGCATTGATTGCTTTTCAGATGGAGGGCTGCCTTCTAGACTTGTGCTAATGAGTGACAACAATCACTTATTCAAAAGGACAAAGAATGTAGTTTTCCAGTTTGGTTTGGTGAGAGCTCATATACAAAATTTATATTGAAACTTTGTTATTAACCGTGGCTCTCTTTGTCTCCTTTCTAGCTTCTTCTAGGGATTTTCAAAACATAACTTACTACAAATGGAGATAAAGTATTGTCTCTTTAGTCACCGTTAGTGGGTTTCTGGGATAATTTAGTACCTACTAACACCCCTCTCATAATTTCTTTGTTTCAAAACACCAATCTTCCAACAAATCAAAGAGTATAACTCGTCTTGACTTATTTTTTTATAAAGGACAAGAAAATATTCACTTTTACCCTTTACTCCTTTGATCTTAAAATATCTGAGAGGTTTTTGAGAGATAAAATTTTAAAGGAAATGTGAATAAGGTAGTGTGGAGCTTAGGGAGAAGATGACAAAATAAACAACCCTTCTTCCAAGTTTGTATTGCTGAAAATTTGAAACACTTTGTAAAAGCAACTTCCCATAACTTAAAAGAGTGGAAAGATTTATGAATGCCCTTTGGAATGAAAATTTAAGAAACCGAAGATATTAAATTTAAAGCCCTGATATAACATATGAAATCAGTTAGAAAAGAAGTTCCCAACAAAAGAATAAATAAAATGGCCACACACGGGGCTGAAGAGAAATTTCAATTTTTTAGCTATAGTGCTTACCTTTTGCTTTCACAACATCCCGGACCGGTGGTTCCTTGTATTACCTGATCCAGAAGTCACAGAACAAAATTTTAATAATTGGAGCCCACAACTCCTTCCTTATGTTGGGCTTAGCAAGGATACATAGTCTTACTTGGTATATTTAAGGTGAGTATACTTCTGAAGTGAGTATATAAAATCTAACAAAAAAAGTGAGTACATATAAGTTACCAAAAACAATAAAGTATATATATTACACCAAAAAAGTAAACTATATATATGGATATATAAAGTAAGTGTAAGTATCTACACTATCTATAAAAGCATGAAGACACGAAAACACCAAAACAGCGAAACATGCGAAACTACTAAAATATCCTTCATTAATTAAATCATTATATATTATTTTTTCTGCCCCTCTTCCTCTGCGCAACAAAAGCACAATACCGTAATACAATTACAATTATAATCTATATCTATATCTATATCTATCTATACTCTATACTATATATAAAAGTACGAACGCAGCGAAACACAAAATAACCGAAAATACAGAAATAACCCACCGAAAATACAGAAATAACCCTATTTAATAATAATAATAATAAAATACTATCTATAAAAGCATGAAGACAGAAAAACACCAAAATAGCAAAATATGCAAAACTACTAAAATATCCTTCATTAATTAAATCACCATACATTATTTTTCCTACCACGTCTTCCTCTACGCAACAAAAGCACAATACTATAATACACTTACAATTACAATCTATATCTATATCTATCTATACTATATATAAAAGTACGAACGCAGCGAAACGCGAAACAACCGAAAATACAGAAATAACCCTATTTAATAATAATAATAATTAATATCTTACTCTTAATTAATTGAAACAACATGTCATACAATAATGAATGACATGTAGTTTCTATGTACTATATATGGGTTAAACACCTTTTGTATACCTCGAGTTTTCCTTTTGTCTCGATCGTATACCCCAGAGTTTTTGTGTCCTATTTATGTACCTCAAGTTTCAATTTCTGTCCCTTTTGTGTACCTCGGGCAGCCCGGATGATGACATGGCCATCTATCGGGGTCCACTTGACACGTGTCGCAATTCTATTGGCACCAAACGGATATTATTGTGGGCCCCACTTTATTTCTCAAATATTCTAATATATAAAAAGTATGAACGTCAGATAAAACAAAATGAATGCTTTCTAAATGTGATTTGAAGATTAAACTATTTTTTTATTATTTATGTGATCTTGTAAGTTAGACTTTGTCGTGATTTGGGTTTGTAACATTGAAATGCAGCCCATATCTTCCGGTTTATACTTGAAACTATATTGCCGCTGGATCAAAAAAAAATTCACAGTTTCTAAAAGATCACAAACTATTAAATCATGCCTAAAAAACATAATTTATTCAAGACATATGAAAAGAAAAACTAAAAATTTATAATAAAAGGAAACTTATCATATAATTTATATTAAAAAAAAAGGGGAAAACTCTCTACGGGAACACAAACGCAAAGAAAAAAATTGTAAGCAACTGATTCGAAACATTACTTTTTTTTTTCTTTTAACATATTTTGACGCATTACTAACATAGATGATAAGATGAGCAAGAAGTTTGACGAAAAAACACATAAAAAGTCTCTAGCTAATTACAGATAACTTAATAAACTCACTCAATAATCAAAAAAAAAATATGATAACTTAATTATTGCAAAAAAATATTATCATTATAAGGTTTATTTTTATGAATGACGTGGCTAAGATGGCCAATTTATAATCTATTACCTATATATATGAAATGCCCCGTTCCGTATTTACCATTATACACAGTAAATACGTGGGACCACATACTATTACAATAACCACAGCGGTAAATATCACAACCAACAGATTTAATACATTAAAAGTACATAATACATCAACCGTACTTGTCCCGGTACGGAAACATTATTACAACAAGCATTAATCCACAGAGTTAATAAATGCAAGCAACGGAAGTCTTAATACAACACAACAACAGACAACAGTATGAACATAATGCAACGTAGGATGGATCCGGGCCTGGCAGAGGGTGCGCCACAGCTTGCCTCGAACGTACCTGAGCTACGCACAATCAAACTACACGACCAGGTCACGCAGGCGAGGGGTGAGTCTGAAGTGCTCACCGGGTAAAATCCATAAGCAAATATACATATACAACAACCATAGAAAATCCAAGTCACATCAACAGCAATTACCTAAGGTTCATACGAACTCTAAATAACACACTCCGTGATTTTAGACACGCTACACCAATTTTTAATCAGGGCCCCTATCACTAGTTAAATGATGGTCGTCGCTGGTAGTCAAGCTAGCTAGCCCGTGGACCCCGCCCTGGTACCTCCATGTAAAACTGGCACAGACAGGGAGCAGACCCCAAGCACACTCTCCCCCAGTGCCTAAATAAAAACTGGTACAGACAGGGAGCAGACCCCAAGCACACTCTCCCCCAGTACCATAAAAATAAGACTACCATCAGGCTATTCCAATCATCTAACTGTGATTCCTAGATGTCTAAGTGTATCCAGTTCATTATTCCTAATTACTTAATTTCTATCATCCTCCATTATCACACTATCCCGAGCAGGCTCATAGCCTCTCCGCTCGTCTGGATAATACAAGCTTATTCAACTAGTACCCACGGTACTCTACTCTCACAATTTTCACAACCAACAACTGAAACACCCGTGTCCCAATTTGCAAATAAAAATACTTAACCGAAAGGAAATTTCCAAAATGCCCCTAAAACCCAGGACACGAAATCCAATGCCAAACATTATCTAAAATTCTTAATAAAACGAGATGTCATAAAGAATAAAATCAAACCGGCTTAACAAGCCATGAGTCAACCCGGCATCCTGCCGATACATCATCAAATACCAAATCCCGGTAACCCGCCGATAAAGTAATCAAAATCAAGATGACATCTCAACAAAATCCAATGCAGCGGAAGTCATGATAAAATATAAAACAACAAAGTATATGATATGCATGTCGGCTATATGGATCCAACCGGGAAATGAAGCACAGCTACCTGCTGGGATATCCACGTCCGTACTCCTGGGAAAGAAGAAAGAGACTGCACGCTATCTAAGAGTCTGAAAAATAACGTTGGCGATTATGTGAGTCGCCTACTCAATGAGCAGTATAAATCTAATTATGTAGGTGTGCAAAGCAAGTTCGAAAGGAAAGTAGAGATACAAACACTAGTGAGCAAACACACAACAACCAGTACCAACATGCCAACCACATAAAGCAAACAGTTCATATTCCTCATCTGATGTGTGTTAAGTTTTTTTCCTATTGTGTTTATTATTCACGGCCCCTACTGTTTGCGTCGAGCTCGGTCCCGTCTCATGAGACAACCAGGCATAAGCCCAAATAAACCAGGCACGAAGCCCAACCATATCCATAGAGAGAGAGAGAGACAGAGAGAAAGAGGGAGGTAGAAAGGGGGAGGTAGAAGGAGGGAGGTAGAAAGGGGGAGGTAGAAGGAGGGAGGTAGAAACCGGTCATCACAGACCCATATGCTAAACCGCATATACCATGCTATCCCGCATGCAAACCCGAGGGGTATCACTTCCCGCTCGAACCAACCGGTCATCAGCACACAGTAGCCTATCTTCTACTGAAACGCCCGTGTCCTAATTTATTAATATAAGTTATAAATTAATTATAGATTGACCAAATTGCCCTTATCATTCCCGTGACACCCGTATCCTAAATCATCCATTAAAGAATGTATAGCATGTAAAGTGACCAAAATGCCCTTCTACCCGGGATACAATATCAACAACATAATCAATGAACGATTGTACAACAAATTACACAACAACGAGTATGCAGCGGAAGACAGATACATAATCAAATAAGAATGTAATGCACCCTATGGATCCGACCCGAGGAGAGGAATGCACCGCCACCTGCTGATATGCTCTTCTGATCAACGATCAGCTAACCTGTGTAAAACTGTGAGGGGGTGAGACCAACCACTGTCTCACCGCAGACAAATAAACCAATAATATACAATTACAAATCAACTACAAGTACACCGGCATAAAACAACAACGACCACAATACACAGAGCAAGACATCATAAGACTACAAAACATCACTTGTCATTACTTATATTGTTATCTTTGTTATTAGGTATAAATATCTTATTAGGGCCCTCTACTGTGTGCGTCGAGCTCGGTCCCGTCTGATCAGACAACCAGGCATAAGCCCAAATAAACCAAGCACGAAGCCCAAACATACCCATAGAGAGAGAGAGACAGAGAGAAAGAGGGAGGTAGAAAGGAGGAGATAGAAAGAGGGAGGTAGAACCGGCCATCACAGGCCCACATGCAAACCCGCATGCCATCCCGAGGGGTATTACTTCCCGCTCGAACCAACCGGTCAAACAGCCCCACAGTAGAAACATTATAGTTTGTTATTCTCAATAATGTTTAAAGAGTTGTACCATAAGTTATGATCAACCGTGTCGTGTGGATTTAATATCTTATCCTCAAGTCCGGGCCCCAGCCCATAGTCCACCACACAAACCACAATCTAAACCTCATGTGTTTATCATAACCAAACAAGTCATACTAGACAGGCACAATACATCATATCAGACAAACAGGCCACATAATCAGGCACACCACGTCATAGGTAACATCAACATAATTCACTTTGCAAATAGCCACAACAGCACAACAAGCAAGCATGCATACAGCATTAAAGACCAAACAAATATCACCACTTTATATTCCAAGACAATTAACCGAGCATTGTAGGCAGTAATGCATAAAAAGATTTATAAGTCCTCACCTTGGCCATAATAATTGTCTCGGAAGCCAAAGCCTTAACCCGCCTCAACATTCCTATGTCCATAACGTCCTACGAACATACACCTCATATAAGAAGTTTATTCATGACAATCGAGTAAATACATATTAATAACATGATCCCGAGTCAAACCCGTGACACTAAGCCCGTTACTAAAGATCAGGGTCTAAATCCAAACAACTCAAATCCCAAGTTCCGTACTTAACTTAACTCTGATTGTAGTCAATTGGGCCTAGAGTGTATTATCCCAAATCTCCAAAATACAACATTGGGCCTAAAGCCCACATCCATATTAGTCATTGGGCCTAAAACCCTTCTAAGTCCAAAACCGAATCCCGGGCCTAAAGCCCATTATGAAGTTGGGCTTAAAGCCCGTTACCCAAGTCCAAAGGTTATCAAGTATGTCCTCGGGCCTCAAGCCCATATTTTAAGGTCCATCATCACAAGTATAAAATTGGGCTCAAAGCCCGTTCCTTAAATCCAAAAAACTATTCACAGGTTAAATATTTGGCCTGGGCCCGGTTTCCTAAAACCGTTCTAAGGTCAACCCGAGCCCAACTGTTCCTGGCCTATGGTTCTACCCGTGTCGGTAAGTTCCCGGCTATACACACTCACAGCCCCGCACCCCGGTATTCCACTAAATAACTTCAATTTTCGATACACAATTATAATTACATTAATTATTAGATAATGCACATATTAAATGTTTTTACACAGCAAGATAGTACAAGAACCGAAATTCGCATCAAAGCCCGAGAATTACCACGTAATGCCGAAATGAAATTTATGTCTTGCCTAAACAGCAACCCGAGCCTCGCCGGAAAATTTTCGAGCCTCGCCGGATTCCGGTCAAGATTCGCCGGAAAGTTCCATAACAGCCCATATATGCCCTTTAAACAAACTGCCGACCTAAAACAACTCCGAGAAGAAGACCACAACAATGCTGCCATGAATCCAACAACATCCAACCATATTCAGCTCAACAACACAAGATTAACCAACACAACATCCTCTGACCCCTAAATCGATTCAAGAAAAGGATTGGAGACAAGAATCCTTACCGGAAACCCGCTGTCCAAAACCAGATCAGCACCATTCTCCGAGCCCCAAACCCGCAACCTCACTGCACGTGAATAAATAGCACACCGACCAGCAACACGCGAAACCACTAGCAACAACACAGTTGCATCTCGAACACCGTCCGCGACAGCCACTCGACACGGCGGTGACACGCCTCGCACAAACCCGAGAACGACACCAGCAGCCACAACCACTAGCAGAAACCCCAACAACACACAACCCAAAGCTATCAACACGGGAAGCAGAGGAAAAAGGAAAAGAGAAAATGCCAGGACGGCGGTGCTTACCCGAGATCAGGAGGCGGCGACGCGAAGGGTAGCTCGTATCAGCACCCGGACCAACCCCCGGCCTCCACAGCAATACAGCCCGATTAGCAACCCATCAGTAAACAGAAGAAGGAAGAAAGCAAAATTAGAGGAAGAAACAGGGAAGGCGGCGGGACTTACATGGCGATGGCGACATTACGTCGCGACCCAATCGCATAAGCCCGACCCCCCTGCAACTAGGTGGCGGCTTCAACTCCTCGACGGCGGTGCAAGGAGCAGCGACGGAGCAACCTCGTCGCCTCCCCAGGTCTGAACACAGGAACCCGTCGCGCGACCTCTCCACAACTCGTCTTCCTTCCCTCGATGCAGAAACGGCGACGAACGTTTGATGGGTGGATAGCGATGGCTCGAAGAGAAGGAGAGAAGAGAGGAGATGATGGCGGCGACGGCTAGATGTCCCACCGGCGGCAACAGGAAAAGGAAAATGAGGAGAAGAAGAAGATGATAATGACAATAGGCAACGGCTTTGAGAAAAGAAAAGCGAGAAAAGAAGGGAACGGGGGAAAGCTGCAGCCAACAATCGAAAGAGAAAGAAAGTGGGGAGGGAAGAGAGTGAAAGAGAAGAATTTATACTCAAGCCCTAGGGTTAGGGTTTTTTGTCAAAAGCAAAACGACGTCGTTTTGCTTCCAAACGACGTCACTTCGTCTTCAAGCCCTCCCTAGGTCAACCCAAAAGTCAAAACACACATAAGTGTGTGTTTTATGTTATAGCTCAGCCCAAAACTACGTAGTTTTAGGCTAAACTACACCATGCCTTGTGTTTCACCACAAATTACAAATAAACTCCAAAAGAAATCCAATTACGGATTAATTTCACCATTAAATAAATATTTCCAAAGAAAAGGAAAAGAAATTAATGATAATCTTCTTGACCAAAAATCCCTGGAATTTCCTCGAGGGTAAAATTGGAAATAAAATTTCAAAAAAAAAATTCGTAGAAATTAAATACCGAAAATTCGGGGCGTTACATCTACTGTACATTATTCTTATTCATAAATTATGAGCTCATGTGTGCCAAGAGTTGTGATTTAACAGGGTTGTGTGAATAATCAGCTCAATCAAATATCCGGGTCTCCGACCCACAGTACATCACACAAATCACCCAAAATCACTCCACATGTTATATTCCATAACAATCCAAATATCATGCTCATAAGCAAATAACACATAGGCACACAATACAGATCACAGCATGTTAGCAAACAGGGCATGCAACTCAAACAGACCAATCCAACAAGCTCATGCATACAAACATAAAAAGACGTATAAAGTCACCTCAACGACGGTTATCCTGTGGAGCTTTCCCCAAAACAGATCCTCCAGCTCCCGAGGTATTACCCGTGCCTGAATACCGTCACATACAAATATTACAAAACAATAATAACCAAAAGGTGCATGCATGATCACTAAATGCTCAACTGAGTTAAACCCGTCCCTAGCTAGCCAATTATGTAATTTCCGGGTCTAAGCCCGACAAGGTGTTCTCTCACCTAAACTCCGAGTATCGGGACCTAAGGTTCACCGGGCTTAAGCCCAACTAAGTCCATAAATAGCTCCCGGGCCTATGGCCCATTCATTATGTCCTTAACGAGTCCGCAGGCCTAAAGCCCATCTAAGTCCAATGGTTATCAAATCAAGTTATAAAAATCACATTACCGGGCCTAGACCCGATTTGGACCAATTTCCACTTAAGGGTTTTACCCGAGTCCAGATATTCCTGGCCTATGGTTCTACCCGTGTCGGCAAATTCCCGGTCACAAGCTACACGCTTCCAACTCTCGGTTTCTACTATGTAAGATACAATTAATACAACCCAATTCCGAATAAATAATACATGCCATGAGTGTACAAATTATACATCAAAGTATACCGTTAAATGCCGGAATAAAACCCGAGCCTTCGCCGGAAAAATCCCGAGCCTCGCCGGAAAATTCCCGAGCCTCGCCGGATTCTGGTGAACCTCGCCGGAACTCACCCAAAAACTGCCACAACCAACAACAACAACATATTCACATCACAGCAAAACAATTACACAACACTATACCCCACAGATCCCTAAAACGAATTACAAAAGAAAATACAAAATGGATCCTTACCCGAAAATTCGAATACCACTGTCCAACACACCCAAAATCCGAGCTTGCAACCTCCCTGCCCGGAAAGGACTCGCCACCAACAATTCCACGCAGCCACTGCCAACCGACGCACGCAACCCGGCTACCTACTGTCGGAAACAACCCCACACACACGTCGGCTACCAACGATCACCAACCATACATGCCCACGACAGCGACCCCCAACAACAACTAATCTTCACAACACCGTCGGCAATCCAAACCGGAGCAACAACACAAGACACCCATCAACACCAATTAAACAAAGCCAAACCCGATTAGACAACCGCCCAAAAGAGAAACAGAGAAAAGAGGAAGAAGGAAGAGAAGGACGGCGAGGCTTACCAGCAATGACAGTGGAAAACCCCGAGCCCGACCTCGGCTTCCTGCCGTTCGTCCTCGACTGACGAGACCCGGTCCTGGTGTAGATGGCGGCGAAACGAAGAGGAGGCAAAGGTGGGGTAACGGCGGAAGTGAAGAGAGGAGATGGCAATGGTTTCGGAAGAGAAGGAGAAGAGATGTTGGTGACGACGAGAGGGCGAGAGAGAGAGAGAGAGAGGGAGTCGGCGGCCGTCGGGTGAGAAAGAGAGAAAGGAGAGAAAAGAAAAGAGAAGAGAAAAGAAAAAGAAGGAAGGGAGCGGCTAGGGTTTGGCCGCCCTAGTGGACGACCTGTCGTTCCACTTAGGCGCAGTCAACCCCCTGGTCAACGCGTCCCCTTTTTTTTTTTTTTAAAACCAAAACGACGTAGTTTCGATTGCAACCACGTTAAACTTCGTGTTTCACCCCGATCTCGAATTCGTTTCCCACGGGACCCGAACCATGAACAATACCAACTTAAAATTGACATTTCCAAGGTATAATAATTTATTTCCTCGACTAAAACTCGAAAATATCTCAAGGGTAAAATTGGAATAAAAATTCCGAAAATTCCATAAATCCAATTACGAAAATCCGGGGCGTTACATCAACAACGGTAATGACTTACTAATACCAACATTTCTATCATTATTAATAACATCAACAGCAACATCAATTCAGCAACATCAACGGCAACAAACAATAATTAAATTCATCTCACAACAACTATTCACAGCCATAAAGAATTATTCAAGCATATAACACAACAGTAACTTGGTACTACGACAGTATATAAATATTTACTTATCCTCACCTTAGCAGATTTTCTATTCCTGATAGTCCTCGAAGTGTTCCGGCTCAGGCTCCTCGGGGTACTGCTCGTTATCAATTCCTATATCAAACAACAATTTATGCACATATAAGATGATATGCAAATGCTCGACTAATACTATAAGCCGTAAAATAATTACTGGACCTACTCGGTACTTCCCCGGGTTAATTCTATTATCGTTATAATTCACCATTTAATTACATAGGCCGGAAATATTTTACCATAATTATAACCGGTTATTATTCCGGTACGCATTTACTTTGATAATACCCTTTCCAATTTATTTTCCTTGAGTATGTACTTTCTAAAATATTATTATTTACCATATATATACATATTCCAAAGTAATTATTTTCCCTTTAATATCTATATATTTCCTAAATTATTCCAATATACCAATATAATTATTTATTTTATTTTTTTCATTATTTTTCTTCATTCCAGAATTTATTTTCTTTCTTTTTTCTTTTTTTAATTAAAACGGACTAGGCCAATAGTGCGAACCCACATCCAAAACCCAGCCCAAAACCAAGACTAGGCCCAGGTCAAGCCCAAGCAAGGCCTGGTCAACGGCCGGCGCGACCCGAAACCCATACCCGGCTGCAGAACGGGTCACCCCAACCCGTTCGTCTACAATGCGGGTCTGCTCACCTCAGCCTGCAGACGACGACGGCGCGAGCGGGGCGACGACTGTAGGGTGACGCAGCGAAGAGGGCGAGGCGCTGGCGAGGGAAGACGGTGGCTGACGGCACGGTTGCGGCGGTGGCAATGAGCAGCAGGGAGGAAGGTGGCCCGTCGGGTTCTCGGCTACCGGAGGCGCGTCAGGAGGCGGGCTCGGGCGGCGTTAGTCGCGTTCGAACGGCGACGGCGAGAAGGAGGCGACGGTGAGGTGGTGTCGCGTGTGGCGGCTGGCGGTTGATGGTGGAGAAAAGAAGGTGGTGGCGGCGGCGGTGAGGTGGCGGCAGCCCCTCCCTCTTGTCCCTTTTCTCTTTTTTTTTTTCCGTTTCTTTTCTGTTTCCTTTTTCTTACTCTCTTTTTTTTTTCTCCTCTCTTTTTTTTTCTGATTTTGGTGGAAAAGAAAGAAAACTGGATTTTGTGTGTTTGCAGGTGTAAGGTAATAGGTTGCAGGCAGTGAGATTTTTTGCAGATGGTGAAGAGAGGTGGTACTGGGGTTATGGTGTTTATGCAGGCAGAAGAAGAGTACAGGCAAAATAAATCATGCAGGGTCACAAGTCACACAGGAGGCAGCTCACGGGCACACAGGAGAAGGCGGCTACATTATGCAGTCGTGTCCCATCCGGACCAGAAAATATCAATAATACCCCCTTAATTTTATTTCTGGCCCGATAATTCGAGGTTAAACGTGACTTTTCTTGAAGATTCCCGGACCCGAAAAATTCCAACTTTGGTCCGTAAAATCCGCAGAAAAATCCCAAGCGTGGGGTAAGGGTCGGTTTCGGAATCCGATGCATAATTTATCCTGAAATAATTACCCAAGATTATTTTACATGGTAAATTACTGTACAAAGCGTTTTTAGAGTCCCGGTAAAATGTAATATTAAAGTTGAGACACATGGGAGTGATTGTAGGGATGGCACATAGGAGGAATGCAACACGTGGTAAATTTTTTTTGCATTGCATCAATTTTTTTAATATTATTGTAATTTAATTTCTTTTTTAAAATAGTGATAATATTTTATATTACGATTCAATCTCTATCCCTATTAGGTTTTAAATATTTAAGTTACTTTCTAAAGTCTGACATCCTCAAAGTCAAATCTTAATTCCACTCATTTGCTATGTTACCTCTATCTCTTTACAATATATTCTTAGATGAATTCTGAAAAAATAAGCAAGATGTAGGATAAAATAACTCCTTAATGTGAAACTCTTAATACCCTATAAAGTTGTACAACTAAGAAATAATACATATTTCAATTCTAACATGTTTTAATTTTCATATTAAATGGACGTTAAAAGAGAATAGACAATTTTAATTCCAATTAGTAGAACAATTATTGACCATCTGAACAAAAGCTTAAGCAACAAAGAGGGAGGCGTGGGGATTCGAACACATGACCGTTTGCTGATGGTTGAGGCCCCAAGACTGGTTTGGGGTTTATTACTCTAACACTCCCTAGCTCCCTCATATTGGGTTAATGTAATTAGCATGTGCAATTAGTGCCTAATTAATTAGCTAATTAATATCAATTGGTATTTTAGCTTAATTACCTAACCATAAGTTTAATTAATTTTGATTATGACTAACTATGATTATGAATATTTTAATTTACCTCCCAAACCCCTAAACTAAATAATAAACAGATTTTTGGGGATTGATGTTAGTGGGATAGGTGAGAGAGTTAGTGGAGTAGGCTTGTTGGGTTAGCATGCTTGAGATGTCGCTTTCAATGGCTATGGGCCACCCAACTTGACCTTGATTTTCTTGAAACCCGAAGACACTTATTGGAGTAGCTCCCATACTCTATAAACTCGGGACCAAGCTTATTTTGACTTAAAAAATATTTGATTAAAGTTCTGGACAGGTCTTACAACGGATCAATTTGATTCTGTCCAACCTAAGATCATCAAACCTAGAAGTCTGCTAAGCCTGTGCTAACTTTCTTGAACTTTGGAACCACTTGTTAAAGGTGCTCCCATATGCATAAAACCTGTCATCTTGCTTCTTTCTACTCTATAGGTGTTTAATTAAAGGACTGGAAAGCTCTTTCAATGTTTCATTTCGATTCAGTTCAACCTAGGAGAATCGAACTTAAGTGTCGACTCAGTATGTGCAGACCACTTTCTGGAAAATAAAGCGATGAACGTTTTGGCGCCGACGATGCCAAATCTCGAGGTAGCAGAAAGTGACAGCTAGCCGTTGGATGATGAGGCTCTCGCTTCCCCTAGCCTCTATAAATTGGAGGAATACTGAATAACTCAAGCTAGAGCTGCTATTACGAAATCTTGACATTATATTAGCTGAGTTATACTTGCAGTTCTCCATAAGAGCCGAATTTGAGTGCTATCTTTAAGGCTAGAGTATTGAGCTTTATTGTACATCTTCTTGACTTTTTCATTGAAGATTTCTTGCTGCGAGACCAAACACATCTTAGTGGGGACTTAGGATTAGTTCTGCTAAGGTGGAAATCAACAAATCGGGGAGGTTTTTGGTGAGTGATAGGTTTGAGCTTAGCCTAGGAAAAAACTTGTAAAAAGTTATGGTTGAACCCGTAAAAGCCACGGTATAGTGAAGGTTAGAAATCTCAAGGTGGACTCCTTGAGTAGTAGATATCGTCCTGAATGGTGAACTAGTATAAATCGTTGTGCGAATCTCTCTAACCTTTCTCTCTTAAGTGTGAGTTAGTGTGTGTGTTAGTGTTCATAATCTGCAGATCCGAGTCTAAGAAGGATTTGGCATCAACTGTGCCAAATCAGTGATTAATCGTAAAAGGGGCTAATTCACTCCCTCTTAGCCATATTGGGCCTACACCTCAATCTTCAAAGCTTTCACTTAGTTAGTCTATAAGCACACCAAGAGGTCTTGAAGATGCGGAAGAACAAAATAAGTCATAATATGAAAAATAATGCATCACCCAATCACGCAAACACAAAAGTAGATACTTTGGCAAAGTCTCAATTGAGTTAACAAAAAGCATTATTCTAAATAGAAAAATTTAAATACCGTCATGCACATAAGTAATTGAAGATAATTAGGTCAATATATATAAAAGCTGTGACCCTACCATTAACAATTTAGGTTAAAGTTGATACTTTTACGCAAATGCATTCAAACCAGTATCATGATCATATTCAAAACAAGACAAATCCATTAAAAAAAATCATTGGGAAAAATGAGGAAAACATTGTGTTATTCTTGCTCTTCCTATGCATCAAACGTGTTTACAAATTAACATTAAAAAAAATGCTCTTATATCATCATCATTAATAGAACAACATCTAAAACCGCTCCTCTTACCATCCTTTCACCACCACCAGCATTATCATTATCAACACACTATTCACCCATGGATCTCAACCCATAGATTTATCCTTGATATAGCCACCAGTTCTCTTGTCACTTTCTATCTTTTTCTTCCTCAAAAAATTCCTATCTTTAAACGAAACTGAAAAATAATCCTAAACAAAATAAATCAAAAGAAGGGATGGAAAAAAAAAAGCATATTTCTTTTTGAACAAAAACTTAGGAGAACATGTGAATTAGTACGTATCAGGGTTTTATAGAATCCAAAAAAATTATTATCTAGTCATCTAGCACATTTCTCTTTCTCTGCGAGTAACAGTTATTGGGGAGTAAAGGAGACTAGAGATGGAGGAGTGCCGGTGATTGTCACCATTAATGACCCTGGATGGTGAAATGTGTGAGACTGAAGCCATGAAAGCCGCAAAAGCGGGAAGAAATTCAGATGATTGCGTGAGATTGAGAAGTGGGAACTACCAAGAAATTCATGAAAGCTATGTTTTTTCTCTAACAATGAATGAACACCACCACCCATTTTCCTCCTATATAGTTTCAATGATTCAAAGCTCTCACCTCCAATTAACCTCTAAAAACATAAATATACCTTGTTTATCTTATTTAATGTAGGTTTTTCTTTTGATTTCTCCCTTTTTCTTGGTTTTAAACTATCATCATTTGTGTTGTCCTCAATTCCAGTTCCAGTTCAAGATCTGGTTATTTAGGGTTTTAAAAATTTTTTTGCTTGTTCTCTTTTATGATTTTGGCTTAGGTTCCTCAAACTTAGTTTTTTTTTTTTGGTGAAAGAGGAGGGCAGTGCCCTATATTAACTTAATTAAACAGGAGAAACAGCCAAACGAGGGGTGGCGAACCCCATAGAGTCATGAATAAGTAAATACAAACACTCTGTAGGTGGAGTCTGCAATACCACCAAACTAGGCAACCAAGACGCAGCAGCCCTTGCCAAGGCGTCCGCGATCCTGTTGCCTTCACGGAGAATAAACCTAAATGAAAGTTCCCAATTCCGCTGCACCGAACTCCGAAGCTGCTGGAGCACCACCTGAGGTAAATCCGGAAGAAAGAAACAAGAGGAAAGGAATCAGACTCCAACCATTCGTCCAGGTAACCTCCAGACCAGATATAATCGCCCACCCTTCCGCACAAAGAGAAGAACATGTACTGAGAGATGCACCAAACCCCACCAGCCAACTACCCTTATGATACCAAATGACCCCACCAGCACTAGCTCTTCCAGTAGCCGAAAGAGCCCCATCAGAATTAACTTTAACCCAACCTGTCGGTGGAGGACACCACGATACACCAACAATTGAACGGAGACCCTGGTACACACCGCCCGCACCAAAAGCAAGTGATGCTACTTGTACCTCCTGCTCTCGTACAAGAATAGAGAACAATAAACTCATGGAGGAAGAGGCCTTGCCCTCAAACACCACCAGATTTCATTCTAACCATATAGAATGAAGAGCAATCGCAGACACCACATCCTATGAAGCAGCCGACCGAGAGGTAGAAAACCTCTCAGAAAGATTACTTGCACACCAACTGTATAAGTCCAAGTGAAAGAACAACCCCCACGAGCTAGGATTAAGCAGTGCACACCACAGATTCTGTATTACAGGACAATCTCATAACATATGTGTTAAAGTTTTTGGGTGGCCCTGGAAACGAGGGCACAAAGACGAGGCAGCCGTATGCCGCCGAGAACGCTCTGCATTCGTGAGTAAACGCTCATGCAAAACAAGCCACAGGTGTGAGCGCACTCGCTGTGGAACCCTAAGTTTCCAGACCTTCTTCCATATCACATCTTCCTCATCCCATCTCTCTGAACTAATTAGAGCATAGGCGGAGGCAATAGTAAACACACCACTTGCTATACCCAACTAAGAACGGGTGTCCGGAGCGGCATTCCGTCCCGGAGGAACAACCGTTGCTAGCTGCAAACAAACCGATTCCGGAAGAAAGAGCCTAAAGATGTCCCACTGCCACTGGCCTAGATTATCCACAAACACTCTCACCGAACAACCCGCAATCTCCTCACTGAGAGGAGTCGTCACCAGCATGGATAGAACACCCAATTCAGGACACCATAGGTCCTCCAAAAAATGGGCTGTCAGGCCATTACCCACCGTCCAAGCTAACCCTTTTAATAAAGGCTGCCATTGATCACAAATGCCACGCCACAATGGAGAGCCCTTTCGTCTATCAAGTGTGTCCGGAATTGGGCAAAAGGCAACATTATATTTAGAGCACAAAACCCGAACCCACAGTGCCTCTCTATAAGTAAGAATGCCCCAGGCAAGCTTCATCATAAAGCAATCATTCATCTCGCTAGCCAGACGGATTCCCAGCCCGCTTGACTCCTTGGGCTGTGTAACGGTCTCCCAATTAACCAGGTGCACTTTCCGGCCTTCAGTTGTACTCCCCCAGATAAACTGTCTACACATAGCATCTAAAGCTTGGCTAATACTCTTGGGAAACCTTGCCGTTTGCATAGTGAACACCGGCAAGGAAGTAAGTACCGACTTAACTAAAGTGATCCGACCAGCCAAGGACAAAGATCTAGCTTTCCATCCACTCAGTCGAGCAGATGCCTTCATCAAGATTTCCTGATAGGTTAACCTTGTAACACGATCATGTAATAATGGAACCCCCAAATATTTCCCCAAATTTGTTGTCCGGGGAATCTTGCACACTTCAGTAATTGAACGCCCAGCTCCTCAGTCACATTCTTGGAACAAAACAGCTTAGATTTTTGTCTGCTGACTCTCTGTCCTGACCCGACACAGAATAAATCTAGGCATTCCATCATACATACAGCCTGCTCAACAGAAGCTTCTCCAAATAATAAAAGATCATCAGCAAAGAAAAGGTGGGATAACGAAGGACCATCTCGACTTAATGTGATGGGTCGCCACCCACTAGCACGTACCCGGTCAGAAATACTAATCTCACCATGCATAATATAAAAAGATAAGGGGACAAGGGATCACCTTGATGAATACCCCGAGAAGGACAAAATACATCAATAGGACTCCCATTCCAAAGAATGCGCATCCTAGAGGAGGAGATACACTCCATAATCAGCTCGACCACAGGGCACGGCACCTGAGCCAACAATAATGTCTCCTTCAAAAAACTCCACCTAATCCTGTCATAAGCTTTTTCAAGATCGATCTTCAAAGCCATCATACCTGATCCGGCCGTACGACTCTTCATAGTGTGGATCACTTCCTGGGCAATGATAATATTATCTGTAATGTGACGCCCAGGAACAAACTATCCTGCTCCGGGTTCACTAACACCTTCATTAGCCTCTTAAAACGGGAGGATAACAACTTCGTGATAATCTTGTAAGCAACGTTACATAGACTAATATGAAGAAACTGGGAGATATGTGAGGGATGGTCCACTTTAGGAATAAGCACAATCGGTGTATCATTAACTCTGGGATCCAGCTTCTGGGAAGTAAAGGCATCCCGCACAACATGTAGAACATCATTAGCAACAACACCCCATTGGCTTTGGTAAAATAAAGCATGTAGACCATCTGGCCCTAGAGCTTTCAATGCCCCCATCGCAAACACTGCACGCCTTACCTCCTCCAAAATGACTACGGCATTCAGGCTCTCCACCAAACCTGACGCCACTACTGGGAAACCACCTGGCAGTACCACGGAACCCTGAGCTCCTTCCTCAGCATACAATTGGGAGAAAAACTGCACCGCCACGCTGAAGGTACAGTGAATCATATACCCACACCCCACTATCATTCTGTAAAGCTTCCACCCAGTTCTTCTTCCTTCTCAACTTGGTAGTCATATGGAAGAAGTGAGTGTTACGATCACCATGTTGCAACCATTTACACCTGGACTTCTGCATCCAGATTAACTCCTCACGGACAAGGATCTACTCATACTCCAATCTGAGTTGCACCTCCAATCGCCGTAGGAACCTATTCGGTCGGCGATCCAAAGCCAACTCAACACCCCGTAACCGTTGCACCAACCGTCTCTTTTGGAGAAAAACATAGTTTATAACGGCTAAAGTTAATTTTATAAAGGATAAGGATTTCATTGTCAATTTTACCGTGTTGTCTATTGAAGAAGCCCCCGTTCAAAGTGGATGAAAGGTAAGTTGTTGACTGAATGAAGGACACTGAGGGTTTAGGTACTACTGAAGGCAGTGGGGTTAGTGTTTTCACTAACCTAAAGGATGCCATAAAATAAAGGCTTGGGGTAGTATTTCAGGAAAGGTCAAACACCTCTCCTCCAATTTGTTTTTGTCATCGTAAGGACGAGACTCCGTTAGTTGGAGCCAAAGAAGCTAAAAATCACAAGAGGAAGATTGTTTTAGTTTAATAATTTCTTATATAATAACGGTCCATTCTTAGATTTTTTTAGGATATGAACCAACTTTAAAGTTAAAATATGTTATGTGTATAGTATAAATTCAACACAGTCAATACAATACACATCCTTTTATCACTTTTTACAGCTTGTTAGCCTTCTATCTTAGGAGTAGGAGTAATTTAGATATCAAGTAACCATCTTGGTTGAATGACAACTCTAACCATCAGAGATTGTGCATAAGCTTGGATCGTACTAGTAAGTGTTGCAAAGGATTCTTTGGCTACCAATCCACATTAGTCTAGCCAAAGTCTGTCCCAAAAGCGTGCAACATCATTCGTCGTCTAATCCTGCAGCTAGATCCAATGAATTATGGGTTGTAAGGTTATTTGTTACTTCTCGATCCCTAGCAAACAATTAGGTTTAGAAGTTTTTATTTTATCGGACTTTAGGAGTACACGTCTGTTCAAGTTTAGGAGTAGTATGTAAGAATTCATATAAGTAGATATACTAGGATTTAATTATCGGTACTAGTGGTTGTAAGCAAAACGCTAAGGATGGCTACTGAGAGGGACATCAACATATATAATTTGGTAACTCTTGAAAATAATTTTTTTTCCAGAGAGACAAATTGATACAAGCTGGAAAGATAGAGAGAAAGTTGATTCAGAATTGATCAGATTTTGTCAATTAAGAATCTAAGGACTGTTTTTAAGCAATAAAGAATAGAAATAATAGAAACTATATACAAGAATTGTTTGTCAAGCTATATAAGGCATGAATAGTATGGGACTTCGTAGAAGGAGGCAGAACATATAGGTTTTAGGCTAATAAGCAAAACCGCAATCCCCAGCGAATCAAATTCTTGCTGTTTTCTTTCCGAGAACACAGCCATTTGGATCGACAATCTGTTGCACGATATTGAATGTCAATTGAATAGATAGGATCATTGGCACATGCAGTGTTTGGAATTTCAAATGTTAAAAATTTCTTCGTAGGTCCATTTCATCCGTTGGGCAATTTTGTGCTTGGACTTTTGGAGGTTATGGGGATGGATGGTCTCCTTCAACCTACCGGTACATCTTTAGGATGTATACAGTACAGTATTCCTTAGGGAAACAAAAAAACAAATAATGTTAGGGAACGTTCTTAAATAAGGTACGTTCGACTTCATTGATCATAACCTCCGAAATTGTCCATAAAGTCACCAAAAATATGAGCATCACTGGCATAACAAAATAGGCATGGCCGTTCGAGTGGTAAATATTGGGATTTGTTTAAACAGGTCTTAAGTCTGAATCGTTACGTATGTAGAAATCTCCATTTAGAAACTCACTAACCACTATAGCCAGGTGCATAACCTCATGAGATTCAAATTAGTTTGGACAAAGAAAACACAGCAAAAATTATTTACCTTACTCTGCATTTCTTGCCTTTCTCTGCCTTCAGTTCCAACAATCTCCGCTAATTCTCCGGAAATGGCATTTCATTCTTCTCCCCAAGTTATTCTTTCCCTTAAATCATAAAGAAGACAGAACTTAAAAAATTGGAGGCGTTAACTCCGGCGGGGTCCATCCAAACTGTTAGGCAAATGTGTGTGAGGACGCTATAATACTTGTCTGATGTAATGATCCTTATGCTGAAAACTGCTATGTAGAATGCAGTTGGTTGTTTGTTGGTTCATTATTTCACAATCCTTTTATTAAGTTTTGCATTTTTTTTGCAAGAGTAGTGCTATATGAACCGACAAATTCATGTTGTACAGATATTAGTCGGAATTCACTTCCCTGGGGAAAAAAATCTGATTGATTGCCATTTTCCATTTTCAATAACTAAAAGATCAAAAACCACATAGCACTGCATAGAAAGATTTAAAGTCAGTGGGCAATATAGTACTCGTGGATGATCACAAACGATTAGACACCGATAATTGGCTCCAGCGCTATCATTACCCCATTAAGAGGGACGGTCGATTGGTGGGGTTCGAACTTCGAACTCTCAACTTAATAAAAGTGCTACTGAATCTCAACCAACTAAGCCAACACTCATTGGCCGGCTATCTCTAGACTTGGTTAATACGTCCCATTACTACTCTCTCTGTCCCTCAATATAAGATTTTTAAGGTATTTGCACACCCCTTAAGAAAGTATTAAATAGGCCTATTTTATTAAATTTTATTATTGAGATTACCAACTTATCTTTTGTTATTTCAATAACAACACTTACTCTTTCAATTATCTCAACAATTAAATAAGGATAAATATGGAAAAAACTCATTTAATGTTCCTCAAAACTCTCAAACATTCTTATATTTTAAAACAAAATACAAAACCTAAAAATCTTATATATTTTTTTTTGTCAATAAAAATCTTATATTGAGTTAGAGAGAGAGTACTACTTTTCATCTCAACTTTAACGAAAGCAATGGAACATTGAATGCACCTAATTACAGTTGGGTTGTATGGGTTTTATGGTCTATTCCTCTAGCAAGTTAGTAGCAGTTGGCGATAATTAAGTACTCCACCTCGTCCAGATTCTACAAAGCAAACAGAATCCGTGCTGCACTTGGAATGGATCCTCCAGATTTAGAATCGCAACAGGATAGGACAGGACACCTCACCATATGTCTAGTTATTGTTATAAATTTGGATAATGATAATTAGCCCCCATTTCTGGACGTAACCAAAATTAAATTGGGTATAGGGCAATGTTGACAGCTGGTTCAACCCACACACACTTGGTCCTTCTAACCAAAAGTTTAACCTGATAGATACGAGAGTAGGTTTCTATTCTGATATAAACCTATAAATTTATACAGAATTATATCCATAAAATTTGGCATATAATAAATAATTTAACCCGACTGATAGAGTACTATTTGCATTCCCCGAAACATACCATTGATCTCATCCAACTTTTCAAGCTAATAAGTGAGCTGGTTAGCACAGTCACATCTAAAAACAATTATAAGAGTGTTCCAGCCTGATTGAGGAGACCCATCACTTTCACTACTGTGACATGGAATCATTACCAATAATATAATTTTCCCTACATCCAATGCTAGTCTTCTTTTTTTTTTTTTCCAGAAACGCATAACCTTATCATTAAATAGAAATAAAGAGTACAAATTTGGACATGAAAAAACAGTTCGAAACCAAGCCTACAAAGTACAAGTACAAGTACAATTACAAGAGTAAAAGGAAAGCCACAACAAAAAAACATAATCTAATGAACAGATCTGCAAGTAATTAGTAGGTGAAAGTGTGGCTACAAGAGCCACGGGAGGGAATGAGAAAGTGATTTTCACGAGGAAGGGTCCTGCTAAAAGCTGGATGCACCAACTCCACAGCTCTCGAACCGAAAAGTTGCTCCCTAAGTTCGATCCCATTAGCACTTTTGAATCACCATTCATGGACCTTGCAGAGAGAGTCCACCAACAGAACACAACAACAACGGGTTGAAGGAAACCCGAGAGCTTCCACCCGTGTACTTCATCTTCACCATAATGCAACGACTCGCCTTCCACTCGATGTAAATCGTCGACGCAAGAGCTGCTTGTGCGTGAACTCCGCATCCATGACTTGCATACCGAAAAACTTGGCTTTACCCATGGGAATAACAAAATAGTCTCACAAGAAGAACTAACTTTATTCCCATCTAAAGATACTAGATCTACATATATACTATAGAGATGATGAAATAAACTAAAGATGGGGGGTTACCATGAGTGGAGAAAAATCCACCGTCAACCCCATGTTGAACTTGAAGGAGGAGAAGCTAGAGAAAAGGGAGAGTCTCTCTTTCTAAAAAATTGAAATTTGAAAGAGTATAATGCTAGTCTTCTTGAAGTTGGTATGGAACTAAATGAAGCATGACTCCAAGAATATACGTGTAAGGATTAATTACCTTTTGACCACTTGAAATTTTGGTCTAACGGATTTAATCACCTCGATTAAAAAAAATCGGGATAGAGATACCTAGAATTTTATAATGTAAAATTTAACTACTTGAACTAAAAAAAATTGGGATAGAGGTAAGCCAATTAACCTCCTATCTAAAAAAACCAAGATAGATGTAAGATTTAATTACCTGAATTAAAAAAATTGGGATAGATGTACCTCGAATTTTGTAAGATTTAACCTCCTCCATCCATCCGCTTGAAAAAAAAAATAATTAACCCATATGCGTAAGTTTCTCTCTAATCGCTTCTATAAAAAAACAACAATCATATCGTCCCTGTAATATGGGCAATTTATTAGCTATATATCTCGGTTTGGGTAATTATGTCTTTATGCTTTCTGTGTATTATGTACCGTTTGTATTTTGGCCAAGAGTTTTCTTCATTTATCACTTTGTACTCTCGCTATGTATCTGGCTTTATGCCATTCATTTTTAATGAAATGAAACCTATCTTCCTGTCAAAAAAAAAAAAAAAAGAAAAGCATTGGCACAGGATAACATTTGGGCAAAAAATACACTACTCAACATCACCATCAATAGTTGCAAATTCTCACGTTTCCTCTTGGACGGTGAAGCTTCATTGCTCCCTTTTTCTCATGACGACATCCCAGTAGCCAGCTTTATATCTTCTTCTCTTCAAGCACAGCCCTAACTTTGCCATTCCCCTTTAGAGCAAACAAATAGAGCAGCACAAATTTGACTAAGGAAAGCAGGGAAGTCCCTGCTCGTACAATCGTCAACAGATAAATTTTTTTATAAAAGCCAAAATGGTGTCAACCATCCTAAAGAATACGCCAGTTTCGGGGCACAGGCTATCATCAGTAGTGCCAGGTGAAGTGACAGGCGAGGCCAAGGACCGGGAACTCACCAACCTGGACTTGGCATTGAAGCTCCACTATGTTCGAGGTGTCTACTTTTTCAGGAGTGAAGCAGTGCAGGGGCTTACCATTAATGACTTGAAAGAACCCATGTTCCCATGGCTGGCTCTCTACCCTACCACCTCTGGTAGGATCCGGAGATCCCAAGCTACTGGCAGGCCTTTCATCAAGTGCAACGATGGTGGCGTGCGAATTGTTGAAGCAGAGTGTGACCAAACACTGGAGGAATGGTTGGCAGCCAATGATCATCAATATTCCCTTGATAGCTTTCTTGTTCATCACCAAGTCCTCGGCCCTGACCTGGGATTTTCTCCCTTGGTATTTATTCAGGTATGTTTGCAAACATTCTATATGCGTTAATTACGTTGTTATTTGCTTCTCTTCCTATTTAATTTTGTGCTGGTTATTTTGAAAGCAAGTTACAAATTTATTCAAGAAATTAGCTTTAATAAATTTGATGGTTTAATCATATTTGTGACAGATTTTTTTAATCTGAATTATTAGTATTTATTAAAATCAGGGTTTACTTAACTCAACTTTTCTATAAAGTAAGATTAGTTCAAAAGTGGGATCGATGTTAGACAAGTTGCTCGTGAACTAGCAGGTATGGTAACTGTGATCCTGTACAAAGGGTTGAGAGACATGATGTCCTCGTTCTGTACCTAATTTCATTAAAGACTATGTATGTTTATCTCTGGTTTTTTTTTCCTGATCAGATATCTCTGGTGGTGTAGTAAATAGATGCTCTGCAATTCCCATTTTCTTGCCGGTAGTGTTCACGGTCTCCGTACCATTATTGACAGTAAATTGTATACATCAACTTTAAAATCTAATCTAATTCTGCAATTCGGTCTATTTAAGTAATGACCTGACTGACCAGGCAGGCATTATGGAGAATGGACCACATGTTTTTTTACAAGGAGGGACTGGGATTTGAAAATGTGACCTTGAGCGCTCCATATATACTATAATATTATCTGAGTTACAACTTGTTATTATGCCATGTATATCATAAGGAATAGATGTGATTTTGTAGGATCTATCATTTGTTTATTTGTTAAAACATAAATGAAAATTTAATTATGGATATATACTGACTTAAGAGCCAGCCCGCTGCGAAATTTAGGCTTTTGGATTATTATTTTTTTAGTTATAATGTTTGATTTTGTTCTTCCAATAATCGATTTTGGTGGCTTCCTTACCAGTTGACCTGGTTCAAGTGCGGAGGAATATGCATTGGACTCAGCTGGTCTCATGTCCTTGGGGATCCATTCTCTGCTTCAGCCTTCATGAATTCGTGGGGCCAAATCATGGAAGGTCACGTGCCATCAACCCCTCTCCAGGTGCCAAATCACAAGGTACCCAAAAACCCACCATCCCAAACCCCCCGAAAACCATCGTCTCCGAAACAGGTCGAACCGGTAGGAGACCATTGGGTAACTGCCAATAACTGTAAGATGGAAACTCTTTCCATCCATTTCACTGCAAAACAACTAGACAACATTGTATCAGATGACTGTGGTGGCCTAGACAGGGTAGCCAACATTTCTCAGTTCCACCTCCTCTCTGCAATTATATGGAAATCATTGTCAAAGGTTAGAGGAGATTCGGGGCCAAGGACAGTGACAATTTGTGCAAGAAACTCTCCCCCTAGTGAACACGAGGACCCAAGAAATGATGTGGTGTTTAGCGTTGTCAGGGCAGATTTCTCCGTGGCCAAATGCGGTGTATATGAGCTGGCAGAATTGATTGCTGAGAAACAGGAAGAGGAGGATGGTCTTATTGAAGAGATGATGATGGGTGATCAAGACGGTAAATTGGAGGACTATATAGTGTATGGAGCGAATTTGACATTTGTAAATTTGGAAGGAGCAAATGTTTATGGGCTGGAACTAAAGGGACACAAGCCTGCTCAAGCTAGTTACACCATCGAGGGAGTCGGTGATGAAGGAGCTGTTCTTGTGCTTCCCGGTCCTGAAAGTGGAAGCAAGAGCTCAGACGCCGGGAGGACGGTGACCCTAATTTTACCTGAAAATCAACTTACAAAGCTAACAAATGAGCTACGAGAAAAAATTGGAGTCTCGGTTAATTGATGTACCACTTTGGTCGAAGGGCAATACTGTTTCGAAGAAGCTATGTAATTGGTATTACTAATTTTCAGACATTATGTTATGCGTACAATTTCGTAAATAAATGTTGGAATTGTGATCATTGATTTATTGAGCAAGTTTCGTTCGATTTTCAATTTTCAGGGAACATTTTGACTTGTTCAATCCATTTGACCAATTGTGTATGCCCCCCCGGTAGGTAGATGGTAAAATTAAAACAAATTGGCCGCTATGTGCTACTATCAACTGGCTTCTGTATTATTTTTATTTTTTTTAGAATATCAAATAAGTCTCTTCGAGCCGTCCTATGATTGGATATATTTCTAATTTTTTGCGTTATCATATGACATATAGGGTAAATGCTTTGTGTTTTCTTCGCTTATAAATCTTTTGACTTTTTTTTGGTAATTCTGACAAATCTTTGACTAGTCAGCAATTATGTTGTTAAATGTGTATGCAAAATATTAAGATATTATAACGTCTTTCTCTTTGCTAAAAAGGAAAAATAATGACAAACCGTCTTTCTCGTCTTACAACTTCGTCTATGTATGTCTTTGAAAACCAAATTACCAATAAACGAACTATATAGCCAGATGTCTGAATTCAGAATTCAGAGTAGCACTCTGTTTAAAAATTGTCTATGTATATATGGGCTGGGCTTCAGAGTAGTTCACACTGACTCAATACGGGAAGGTAGATCTAACATGAGTTATTAAAACCTCCCGATCCGTATTTACCATTATACGCAGTAAACACGTGGGACCACATATTATTACAATAACCACAGCGGTAAATATCACAACCAACAGATTTAATACATTAAAAGTACATAATACATCAACCGTACTTGTCCCGGTACGGGAACATTATTACAACAAGCATCAATCCATAGAGTTATAAACAGCAAGCAACGGAAGTCTTAATACAACACAGCAATAGACAATGGTATAAACATGATGCAACGCAGGATGGATCCGGGCCTGGCAGAGGGTGCGCCACAGCTTGCCTCGAACGTACCTGAGCTACGCACAATCAAACTACGCGACCAGGTCACGCAGGCGAGGGGTGAGTCCGAAGTGCTCACCGGGTAAAATCCATAAGCAACTATACATATACCATAACCATAAATAAATCCAAGTCACATCAACAGCAAGCAACTAAGGTTCACTTGATCCCTAAATAACACACTCTGTGATTTTAGGCACGCTACACAAATTTTATTATCAGGGCCCCTATCACTAGTTAAATGATGGTCGTCGCCTGGTAGTCAAGCTAGCTAGCTCGTGGACCCCGCCCTGGTACCTCCACGTAAAACTGGCACAGACAGGGAGCAGACCCCAAGCACACTCTCCCCCAACGCCTAAAATAAAAACTGGTACAGACAGGGAGCAGACCCCAAGCACACTCTCCCCCAGCACTATATAAATAAGACTACCATCTGGCTATTCCAACATTTAACTGTGAATACTAGATGTCTAAGTGTGACCAAATTTTATTATTCTTAGCTACTTAGTTTCTATTATCCTCCACTCTTCCATTATCCCGAGCAGGCTCACAGCCTCTCCGCTCGTCTGGATAATATAAACTCAATTAACCGGTACCCTTGGTACTCTACTCCCACAATTTCACAACCAACAACAACAACAATAACAATCTTCTAGTACCAACATTTCTAACATTATCAATAACATCAACAGTAGCATCAATTCAGCACATCAACGGCAACAAATATCATCTATATTCAATTCACAACATCCATTCACAGCCACAAGAATCATTCAAGCATATAACATACAAACAACAACTTGGCACTACGGCAGTATATAAATAATTACTTATCCTCACCTTAGCCGATTCCCTATTCCTGATAGTCCTCGAAGTGTTCCGGCTCAGGCTCCTCGGGGTACTGCTCGTTATCAATTCCTATATCAAACAACAATTTATGCACATATAAGATGATATGCAAATGCTCGAATAATATTATAAGCTGTAAAATAATTACTGCGCTAACTCGGTTCTTCCCCGGGTTATTTCTATTATCGTCATAATTCATTTAATTACATAAGCCGGAAATATCTTACCATAACTATATCCGCTTATTATTCCGGTACGTATTTACTTTGATAATACCCTTTCCATTTTATTTTCCTTGAGCATGTACTTTCCAAAATATTATTATTTACCGTATGTATACATATTCCAAGTAATTATTTTCCCTTTAATATCCATATATCACTTAAATTATTCCAATTATACCAATATAATTATTTATTTTATTTTTATTATTTTTCTTCATTCCAGATTTTATTTTCCTTTTTTCTCTTTTTTTAAACTGGGCTGGGCCGTGAATAGTGCCAGCCAGGCCTGCACAGTACCAGGCTCAGACCTCAAGCTGAGGCCCAGGCGCAGGCCCGCGTGGCCCAGCCCAACCAAACATGAGCCCAAACCCAACATCTCCAGCCCATCCACACGCGGGTCAGCCCGACCCAAGGTCGCGACCCGGTGCGTGTGGCGGGTCGTCCTCCTCTCCCGAGTTGCTCACCTTGAGCAGAAGGCGGCGGCGCGAGGTTGACGGGCGACGGCAAGCGGCAGAGCGGCGCGACGCGACGTATGGAGGCACGACCAGAGCGGGGGCTGTGGCGGCTATATCGATCGGCAGAGAGGAGAGAAAACGGGTGGATCCGGGCGGCCTGCTGTCGGATCCGGCGGCTGCAGCGAGGGAGGAGGGACGGTATCGTGCTGCTGGTGCGTCGACGGGGAAGAGTGAAGGGTGGCGTCGGCGGTCCTGCACGTGGTGGTGGCTGCTGGTCGCGAGTAGGAGACGGAAGGAGATGGTGCCCGGGTTCTCGGGTGGTGGCGGCGTCGGGGAAGAAAAAGAAGGTGGGGGGTGGTGTTTGGTGCTCCAAACGACGGCGTCTAGGGCTGTGTGTGTGTGGGTTGTGTTTTGTTTTTTTTTTTCCTTCCTTTTTACTAATTTCAGTTAACTGGTTGTTTGTGGGAATAAAGGATTACTGGGTTCTTGTGTGTTGCAGTACAGGGAAAGGCAGAGGCTGGTTGCAGGTTTGCAGGAGAATGGTGGTGCAGGAAACACAAGGCTTGGAGAGGAAAGAAAAAGGTAGAGCTTCACGAGTATTACAGTGAAGACAGGTCTTCACGTGCACACAGGAGAAGGCGGCTGCATTATGCAGTCGTGTCCCGTCCGGACCAAAAAATATCAATAATACCCCCTTGACTTATTCCTGGTCCGATAATTCGAGGTTAAACCCGACTTTTCTGAAGATTCCTGGACCCGAAAAATTCCAACTTTGGTCCGTAAAATCCGCAAAAAAATCCCGAGCGTGGGGTAAGGGTCGGTTTCAGATTCCGATGCATAATTTACCCTGAAATAACCCAAGATTATTTTTATTTGGTAAATTACTGTACAAAGTGTTTTTACAGTCCCGGTAAAATGTAAATTTTTACCCGGGCTGTTACAGTTATTATACCATAATTTTTTTTTTTGTTTTTTATCAAAATTATCCCATATCATCTAAGTCATAATGTCTTTTAGCGAAAAAAAAACAGTTATATAATGTCTTTCGAGTTTCACAAATTACCATCTTTGTCATAAAATAGTAGTTGCTTATTTATTTAATTAAATTAAAAATATATTTTAGCTTATCAATTTTTTTTGGACTAAACGCATATCTATTATTTTCGTTCTACTTAGGTGGAGCAATCCGAACTCTTGACAGAATAGAAAAGAGGGTTTTTCCAGCCTCAACAAACTCGTGTGGACACTCTTCAACCCGAGAACAATCTCTCAAATACACATTAAGATGTTGACTTTTTTTTCTTTTCTTTTCTTCTTCCTCTCAATGAAATTTGCCATGTTGCACTAAGTTACTTATGGATGTATGTATGCGGTCCGAGAACACTTTGGAGTGAACACCCTTCCGAACAAGTAGGGTCAATAGTTCAGCATTTTGGCCGTAACATTTAGCAAAAAAAATGCTCTCCGAACCAAGCTAGATAGTCTCCTATCACTAGGCTCACCAACCAACCTAGACTTTGATTCTTATTATTCCTGCCGGATATCAAAAACCATAAGGATTGTTTCCAGCCATGAGTTCCCATATGACATAAGCACTCTTGGTGAATAGCCCCGGCCCGTATTTATCGTACATAGTAAACACGTGCCGGAACTGTAACGACCCGACCAAACAAAGCCCAGCATACAGTGTAAACAACAGAAAACTAGCTCAGCAAATAACATAAGTACGTCTGGCCCAACAGCCCAACATCATAAACAAGTCACCCGAATCCCGGGAACATCAACAATAACACAACCAGCCCAATGGCCCAACAATAGCAATAAATAGCACATCGGAAGACTTAATAACTCACAAAGACACTGTATGCGACACATGATACAACTTATGGATCCGAGTCCTGTCCGAGGGATAACGCCGCAGCCTGTCTGGAATGCATCATACCTGAACCACAAACAACTCAACCTACGGGATAAAAGCCCGCAGGTGAGGGGTGAGTCCTAAGTGCCCACCAACCATGGATAGACAATCAATATGCAACACTATAAGTTACTCAAGGTCGAAAACAGGCATAACAGCCAAAATATACCAAACCCAAAAGACAAGACCCAAAACTGGTCCAAGACCAAAAAGACTTAAACAAAAATCCAATTTCCAATTTTATCTTTCCGGGCCCCGTCACGGATAAGCTAGGGGTCAAACCTGGTTCTCAACATATTTCGGGTGCTAGATCAAAACCAAGAGAGCCCAGGGACATCCCAAAATAGTAACCCAGGGATAGACATCCCAAATATAATTACGGGATAGACATCCCAAGCATAGACATGCTTATCACAAGTAACCCAGATCATGGCCACCACAAAACAGTCTTAAATCGACTAGTCGTACCACTACTTATCACGTGACAATTATATCATCATCATCCAAAACCAAATCTCAGGGATCAACATCCCTAACCAAAACACCGGGATAGACATCCCAATCCAAACCGAGGATCGACATCCTTATCGCATTTTATTATTTAATCCATTATTCTTTATACCAAAAGACACAGGGATAAACATCCCAAAACTCAATGCACGGGGATAAACATCCCAAAATCAAATCATGAGGATAAACATCCCAAAACCAAATCATGATACTGGGATAAACATCCCGGATCAAACTACAGCAAATGCAACAATCAATAGTGCAACAATCATCAAACACAACAACCGAGTAATATAGGCACATATTGAAGGAAATCCATCCTCACCTTAGCCGATTACTCAACTTTGAAGACAATGATCGGTCCCAAGCCGGCTCCTCGGGAAACTGCCTGATGTCAAAACCTATACAACAAAACAACATGTTCACATAAATGCACATAATCGGTATGCTATGATGCCATAATCTGTAAACATCCCCGGTTATACGTCATCATCCTTATAAAATTATCTTTTACCATAATTAAACCTTTTTCCGAAAATATTTCGTATGTATATAAGGTTACAAAAATATTTCCAAAGCTATTAAATCAAAATATTTCATAAAATATTATAATTTTTCCAAATTAATAAACAACATAATTTTTCTGGAAGTTATATCATATATATGTATTTTTCCCCAAAATTATTTCCATAAAATATATTACTTGCCAAAATATAACTACCAAATATTATTATCTTTAGAAAACCGTATTTCCAGAAAAATTAATCATACAAAATTATTTTCTGAAAATAAATACGAATTTATAAATATACATATATATATTTTTCAAAGGTAAAATACTTTTCCAAGCAATTATATATCAAAGTAATTATATATTTTCAAATCTATTACTTTTGTATACCATAAATACAGATTTTCCAAAAGGTACCAGTTACCATAATTTTCTAGGGAAAATAGCATATGTATAAAATTTTCCAAAAAGTATTTTCATGGTATACATATTTTTTTTCAAATAATATTTCTTTTCCCAAAACATAACTTAATTATTTATCAATGTATATATATTTATATTTTTCTCAAAATACCAGAATTAAACTGACCATAATTCTCTCAAAGTGAAAATATATTTTTTTTCCCAGAATTAAATACCAGAAAATAAGTAAATATATATATATATGTGTGTGCGTGTGTGTGTTTTTTTTTTTAGAAAATAAAATCGGATTGGGCCATGAATAGTGCGAGCTCAGACCAAGGCAGCAGGCCCGAAACACAGGCCCACGCCCAGGCCTGGCCCGACACCAGCCACAGCCCAACCCAGGCCTCTGTTCGCGACCCGCCCGAAAGAAACGGGTCGACCAAACCCGTGCTTACCTTTGGGTTGCAGCGGCGGCGGCGCGACAAACGCGATGGAGTAGGAAGGCGAGCTCAGCTACGACGTCGAGGCGGCATGAGCGGCGTGAGGGTGGCGGAAAACCAGCGCTGCATCGCCGGCAGGAAGCGGAAGACGCGGAGGAGCTGGATCCGTCGGGTTCTGCTCGCGGGTCAACGGCCCTCGGCAGCGCGTCAGGCGGCGGAATCAAGCGGGGGAGGCAGGGTTGAGGTCGCGACGGTGAGGGGAGCATGCTGGTGGCGGCGATGTGTCGAGAGGCGCCGCCGATCACTTCGACATGCACAGTGACCCGACGGTGGCTACTGTTCACTCGGGTTTCCCTTTTTCCTCTATTTTCTTTTTCTTTCTTTTTTTCCTTTCTTCTTTTCATTTTCTGTATTGTATTATTTTTTTCTTTTCTTTTTTTCTTCTTTTATTTTTTTTCTTCTTCTTTTTTTTCTTTTTTTTTTCTTTTTTTTCCTTTCCTTTTTCTCTCTTTTTTTTTCCCCCTCTCTTATTTCTCTCTCTCTCTCTTTTTTTTTTCTCTCCTTCCTCTCCTCTTCCTTTCTTCCTCTTCCCTGCTGTTTTCCTGCTTTTATACACAAACATAGCCGCCTTCAATAATGCAGGCGGGTCCGATCCGGACCAGAAAATAACTGATACCCCCTTAGTTATTTTTCTGTGTGATTTTTCTGAGGATTCCGGGACCCGAAAAATACCAACTTTGGTCCGTAAAATCCACGGAAAAATTACGAACACGGGAAAAACCTCGGTTTCGAAAAACGATGCCCGATTTACCTTCAATTAATTATCCAAGATTAAATTCAAAGGTAAATCACTGTATAAAGACTTTTACAGTCCGGTAAAAATACCAAATTTTTACCCGGGCTGTTATACTTGGGTGGGTTGGACCATTCTATCAAATCTTTGAGAAGGGGCCAATCTCAGGTCGGCGCGGCGATAGGCTTCTCTTCTACTACTACGACTGCATCCCCAGCCGTTGCAAACACTGAGCGAGAACGGTAAGGAGCGCACAAAGAATGTCGTTGCGCGGGGATACGATTCGCCAAGCTGGGGCAAACAAAGCCGGCGATATTCATAACCCAAATCTTTGCTTCAGTATCCTAAGATTGTGATTTTTTCAATAAGAAAAACATTCATAACTTACCATTCTTTATATAAATAATTTACCGTTTTATGTTATTTACTTCCTTAAAATTTTTATTTAATTGCTACAATATAATATCTCTATAGATATAGCTCTAGTCTACACAAACACAATGCAAGTAACTTTATAGTGAGTGGGTTTTATACAATAGAAATTCTACTCTTTGTTAGATCATCATATTTTTTTATTGAGGATTTAAATTATGAAAAATTATTTAATTAAATTCTTGATCAAAATATATTAAATTGTTATTGTTATTTATATAAAATATTTTTAATAAATTTATATTTAATTACATAATTTTTTTACTAATCAAATTGACATAGATTTTTTGGCTAGAGAATCAATTATTTTTGAAGCGCCCCGACCCGTATTTACCGTAACACAGTAAACACGTGCCGAAACTATTCATATTGATAGAACAGACAGTACAACGTGCAAATATTATACAACAGCAAACCATCAAATACAACTGTCACCCACACCCGGGGACCATTATTCAATCCAAACACAGTGCTCAACAGCAGCAGCAGATAGTATCAGTAATATACAAATCATAGGAAAACAGCAACACAGCATCATACAGCAGCGGAATTATAAAACAGCATCATAAGCAATGGACAGCAGCGGAAGACTTATGCACATGCAACGGTGGTATGGATCCGGATTCAGGTGGAGAAGAAAGTAGCAGCTATCGAACAACGTACCTGAAATACGAAACAACTTACCCTACGGGATGAAACCCCGCAAGCGAGGGGTGAGTCCGAAGTGCTCACCGACGAAGGATAAACAGTGATATGCAAGCAACCGTAATACTTAAAGGCAATCACAGACAAGCAACAACATATCTCAACAACTGAGCCAAGGCCAAAAGAATGCTTAATTATTATTACCAATTTTATCTTCCGGGCCCCCGTCACTGGACAAGCTAGGGTCGTACCTAGTTATCAATTAATTCCGGATGCTAGGTCAAGAGAACCATACCATTCTTACCATACCGGGTTCAACAACCCAAAACCGGATATTTGGTATATCCAAACCACTAGGTATTCGGTATACCCCAACCACAGGCATCAACATGCCAACCGGATATTCGGTATATCTGAACCACTGGGTATTTGGTATACCCCAACCACAGGCATCAACATGCCAACCAAATCAAGTAACCAAACCAAGTAACCGACCATAGCATCCCAAAATTGATTTTCAACCATCGGGTCGTACCACTACTTTCCACATGACAATTATATCATCATCTCATATCAATTCCAACTTCCAATTTCCAATTTCCATTTCTCAATTATCCACAGTCAACAGTTCAACATCAAACTCAACATAATATCCACAGAATCAATATCACAGTCCAATAATCACAATAGCAATAATCACAGCAATCGATAATCAACAGTGAATATTTCAGCTGTTCAATCAAACAACAAAGCACTCAAGTATTATAGGCAACATAACAAAGGTTATCCATCCTCACCTTAGCCGATATCAATTATGGAATTGTCCAGCAAGTTCCAAGTCCGGTTCCTCAGCAAATTGTTCGTTATCAACTCCTATATCAATAAAATAATATGCACACATAAGATGGTATGCAAATGTCATGCTAATACTGTATACCGGAAACTAAATATAAACTCGGCTCGGCTACTCTCCCGGATTAATTCTCCATTATTATCATCATTCACCATTTATTTCAAGTGCCAAAATACCATACTGTACTTATTCCCATACCCGGTTACTATTTCGGTATTTTACTACCTTAATATTACTCTTTCCAAAATTATTCCATGAGTATGTACTTTCCAAAATATTATTTCTACAAATTATTATTTTCTTTCCATATACCATATAATATTTTCTAAAATTATTTCCTCGAAATATTTATTTTCCATACCAATATATATTTTTCCCCATCTCATTTTTATTTTCTTCCATTTTATTTTTCTTCCCAGATTTCATTTTCTTCTTCTTTTTTTTTTATTAAATCGGACTGGGCCCCAGAACTCAAGCCCAGGCTCAAGGCCCAAGCCCAGGCCAGCTAGAGCCCATCAGCCCCATGCCAGGCCCGCGCATAGGCCCAGACGTCAGCCCAGACCACGAGCCCAAACAACCCCAGCCCATTCTTCTAACGGGTTGACCCGCGACCCATACAATGCATCCGGGTCGAACCTCTCCCAAATGGGTCGGGCTCACCTTGCTTTGCAGAGGTGGCGGCGTGGCGACGGAAGGGTGGCGGACGAGCTGGGCGACAAGGCGAGGGCGACTGAAGGTCGTGCTTGGTGGTGGTGGTGCGCTCGAGGGAAGGAAGAAGACGAGCTCGCCGGCACGTCGGATCTGCAGACGACGAGGAAGGACGGGCTGGTCGTGGCGGCGGCTTGCTGTGGCAGGAGGGAGTGAAGGCGGCGTTCACGGTGGTGGCTTCAGGTGGCTGCGACGAGGGAGTGAAGGAGAAGGAGGAGAGTGGCTGGCGGCGGCTCGGTGGTGATGGCGGTTCAGGGGGTGGTCGGCCGGTGTGTATTCTCGGGGAGGAGGAAGAAAAGAAGAGGGGAGGAGAAGATGGGGTGGTGACGTGGCGTCACCTGGTTGGTGGTGTGTTTAATGTTTTTCTTTTTTTTTTTCTAATTTCTTAGGTAATGTGTGCAGTAGGTAGTTTGCAGAAAGTTGAACGATGGTGTTTGCAGGGAGAAGAGGAAGATGAGGATGATGATGGTGTACTGAGAGGGCAGGAAAAACATAGTTTTATGGGCAACAAAATTCACTCGTTAATCACAAGTGAAATAGGTAGTTCACAGGCTGAATAGGAATTGGCGGCTGAATAATTGAACTTCAATTATGCAGTTACTATGCTGCATGTGAAATATGATCCACCTGAACCAGAAAATATCCGGTATACCCACTTATCTTATTTCTGGTCCGATAATTCGAGAATAATCCCGGCTTTTTCCGAAGATTCCCGGACCCGGAAAAATCCCAACTTTGGTCCGTAAAATCCGCAGAAAAATCCCGAGCATGGGACTATGCTCGGTTTCGGAATCCAATACTCAATTTACCATAATTTAATTACCCCAAGATTAAAAATTAACGGTAAATTACTGTAAATTAACTTAAACAGTCCCGGTAAAAATGAAATTTTAACCTGGGCTGTTACAATTTTATATTTGAAAAATATTAATTAAAAATTTCATTTTAGCAATTAATGTTTAACCTTTATAATTATCATTTAAAATATTTTAATTATTTCATTTTATGTTATAATTTTTTGTTTAGTTAAATTTTATTATATTTCTAAAATTTATAATACAATTTTAGTATATAATTAACTTGGAGCCCTACTAAAAAAATGCAGGAATTGCCCCTGCTAATATGTGACGGGAGGCGCAGTCCCTTAAAAATAGAGTAAATAGTTTTTTCTGTCCCTCCACTTTATCGATTTCGTATTTATTGTCCCTCTTCGTTTTTTTTCACTCATGTCATCCCTCAACTCTTGATTTACCGAGTCACGTGGTCCTTTTTATCTGTTGCAGCAGGTTGATAGCTATGGAGCTGACAAGTGGCAGTGGAGCCCACACACAACTTATTTATTTAATTATTTTTTTCTTTAATAAAATTTTATTTTTAAAATTCTTTAAAATAAATAAATCTTAATTTCCCTCATTATATACTGATATCCTCCACTATTTGTATTTTTTTAATTTATAAGTTAGAATTAGATATGCCTCTCTCATTGTTTTAGTTTTTTTTATTCTAATTTTGGTTAATTTTGTTCAATTTCGTTAACCGAATACTATAGAGGGATTAGGTGAGATGATGATCATATTTAATTTTTTTCTCAATGCATATTTAGAAATTAATATTTATTTTCTAAAAAAAATTAATTTAAATAAAAATTTTTAAGTCTTAAATTTTTAGAAAAATATAAAAAAAGATAAAAACAATAAAAAATATGCAGATCATGGGCCCCACTACCACGTGTCAGCTCCACAGCTACTAACCTGCTGCAGCAGGTAAAAAGGACCACCTGACCCGGTAAATCAAGAGTTGAGGGACGACATGAGTGAAAAAAAACGAAGAAGAACAATAAATGTGAAATCGATAAAGTGGAGGGACATAAAAACTATTTACTCCTTAAAAATGAGAAGTCAACTATGGATGGCAGTCATGGAGTCCAAAATCTGACAAGAAGAAAAAAGAAAACCAGGACGTCGAAAACATTTTATTTTAATCCCCAGTCCCCTCGTTTAAGACATTGAAGGAAAATTTGTTTAAGGGAAGAGGATTGCTATTGCTCCTTTTTTATTTTAAAAAGATGTCGACGTGAAAGAGTAATAACTATAACGATACAGGTGGGAAGCTAGATCGAGAGTGACAAATATATTAAATAGCAGGCTGTTCCTTTCTTTGTTTCTAAAAAAATACTGGTGAAACTCGTAGAATTAAAAATAATAACCGAGCACGCCATTTCTGGAATAACGTAATTAAGGTGCGATAACCTGCTAGTGCTGGCTAGATCCCTGCCTCTGATGTGGACTCCTATTAAGTCATAACTGCTAGCTGATTCTTCTATACCAACTACTTACTGGTAGCAATACATTATACATTAGAAGATGGAAGAACATTTGATATTTTGGTGGACGCGCCATATATCATAAGAAAACGGCTTTCATATTATTTACACACAATATCATCACTGTATTGTCTCGCCAAAAAAGGGATCTCTGTATTGTATAATTTTGGCAATCCCACTGAGAGAACAAGTATTTAAGGGGATAGATACTCGTACCTACCCAAGCTTTTCCAAGTCGTTTTTGCTACGAACTCAATTGCTTGTCTGATAGATCATTGTTTATTGGGAACAATCGTCCATTGTGACGATTTTTTTAAAAAAATTCACTTCCTTAAACTCCAGTTGGAATAAAAATCAGTTCAAGAAAAGAGGCTAAGTGAATGGCTTAATTTTGTAAAAGAAAAGCCGTCAAGGAATAGCGAGTTTGTGATTACATTAGCTTGAAGTCAAAGTAGAATCCATTTTGATAAGGTCGTGGAATCGTGATTTTCTCATCCAATTTTTTTTATTCTTACTGCGGAAAAGAGTTATGTTGCATCAATTTAGCCATATTTGCTAGTGATTTCCATATTTACTTACAACCTTGCTCCTCTAACTAATTCTATTCCCCAACTAGTCTCGGGAGATGGTACCACCAGGAGATCGGATGTTATTCCAATTTCAATGTTTCAGCTATCTTTCTCAAATTTTACGAACCAGATTTAGCAAAGTTTAAACATGAGAGCAATCAAAATGCATTCACGATCATCAGACAGGCAAATGGATCTCCAGTTTTGTGCATGGATTACGTCCACACACGCAGTCCTCTACTTGCCAGAGATGAGATGTAGGCAGTGTATAACTTCTTATGCCTAGCACGGCGTGGTGTCTCCAACCTCATTGTGGAGTTCGTTCGATTGTAAACAACAACAACTCTTCAGGACTTGAACAGTTGCCGCCTTGATAGAATGCATTTGTGAGTTACTTGAAAGTGAGACTAGATTGTCTACGTTCGTCACGTCTTTCGGGAAAAGAACTTTGTGGCTGACTCTCTAGTGAAACATGCTCTCACCCTAGATGTGACACCGGGGGTCTATGAGGTCGGGAAGTGTACGCCGGTATTGCCGGAATGAGCATGGACAAGGAGCGGCTTCCAGCAGGTTTCTAGACGGAGGGACACATGAATGAATCGAATCCACACCGGAATAGGAGAGATCTTGAGACTGTGTAGGGATGAGGCTGCACAGTTGGGGCAATTTCGTAATTATACGGGTATAGAACTGTATAATTAAGAATAGTTCAAATGAAGTGATTTCGAGGTTGTATAGGTATGGGACTGTACAATTGAGAATAACTTAAATGGTTCGATGGGTACTAATAATATCAACAAGGTGCACCTACATTTTCAATGCTCATTCCAAAAAAACTACAAAGTTAAACGTGCTTGACTTGGAGCAACGTGTTGGTCTGTAGTGACAATCGACAAGTAAGTTGTGCTTTGTTTGTTCTCTTTTTATAAATCATTTTACCAAAATTTTGAAAGCAATGCACTAAAACTCTCTCTCTCTCTCTCAAAAAGAGAGAGATCAATACACTACCCATCCCTCATTCGGAGTAATATATGTCAAAAAATATAATGAGGATTGACTTAGTTGATTAGGGGTTCAATCAACAATCTCAAATTTTACCTACTATTAACTATTCCTTGTAGTGCATAATATGTAAATTTCAATACAAGCCATCCCTTATTCCGTTATTCGGATTTGAGTGTTGTGAACTTTATAACGTATAATTTAAATTATTAATGCTATATACTGGGAAAAAAAAAGTTGATCTTGTGAAAAAATGAAATAGGAACAATATATATAAAATAAGGTTTTTTTTTCATTTTGTGCTCTATAGACATAAAATAAGCCACACAAAAGGAAAATAATATTTTAAATTTTGGTAGCTAATAAATGAACTTAGAATTATTTTATAATATGTAAATTTGAAATTTTAATTTAAGGGAATAATTCTTTATGTGTTAATTTTTTATGATTAGCATTGGATTTGTATCAATTAATAATTAATTATGTCTATAAAATTTAGTCTTTTGAAGGAAAATGAACGAAAAGAAAATTATATAGAAGACTTATTTTCTTATTTAAAATTTTAATTAATAGAATTCTCCAAACTATCTGTCAACAAAAAAGGAGGACATTGTTGTAAGCGCAAATTGTGAAAGTAAAAGATAGAAAAAACCATAAAATAAAAGACACCATGATATAAAAGTTTCTTTTTTAGTGAAAAGTAACCGTCGT
Source organism: Turnera subulata (assembly GCA_028386065.3). NCBI lineage: Eukaryota > Viridiplantae > Streptophyta > Magnoliopsida > Malpighiales > Passifloraceae > Turnera > Turnera subulata. Next base: position 371,309 of record JAKUCV010005064.1, on the reverse strand, counting down.
GGCAATAACTTTTAAGGTTGAATTAAAAGTTAAAACCTCTTGCAGTTCCAGATCATGATTGTGCTGGGGATGTTGCCATTTGATTTGTTTCGACTTCTACATCTTCATTGTTGATCCATCTAATGACTGTTTGTTTGCAGGCGCGGTTAATTTCGAATTTTGGCCACCATTTGATTTTGATGATTCTATTAAGAAAATAAGGTCTTCCGTCCTTCATAGCATATTGCAAATCCCAGCTGACGATCCAAGATAATCCAAATGCTAAAATAAATTGTAACATAAGATCAGGGGTCACTCCTTTATAAGACACGTTTTCTTGAAATACTTTGAATCCCTCGTCAATTTCCGTGGGGAAAATTGCTTCAGTGGGTTTGATTTGTTGAAACCAGTTCATGAACCATTGCGGAAAAATCCTTTGATCACAAGTTCTTGTGAAGAACACAAACCATGAGTGGATGTTGGGACGATACCAGAAAACTTGCTTCCATGCCTTTTGATAATCATAATAATTATAACTTCTCATTCCGCTCATGTTTAATGCCGAAAATTCTTTTGGTGTGCAGGGATGTTGGTTCCAGTCGGAGTAGGTCATTACTTTTAGGATTTTTATTTTTGAATAGGCGATCAAATCTTGACTTTTATTGTATGTATGCTCGATAATTGCTGATCCAGTATCTCTTAGGATTCTCTCATAATATTCTCTCGTTTTTAATCGGGTTTCTGGGAAGAAGTAAAAGTTTTTTGGAAAGATCTTTTGCAAGGTATCTTGAATGTTTGCTCCCATAATTTTGGTTTCTAAGGGGAAAATAGGGATAACGGTGGTGTTGACATAATGTTGTTGCTGTGAGAGGTAGGTATTATCTGCTGAATAGGATCTGGTTGTAATGGTTGTTGGGGCCCTAGGATGGGTTATGGGAGATAATGGTCTCATTGTCGATTTTTGCGGTGTTGGTTGGGCTTTTGGTGTTGAATTTGTTAATGCCGAGGCATAATTTGGGATTCTTGAGGGTGAACCTAAAATTAGTTTGCCTGCAGAAATATTTGCTGGAGTAATAGGGGGGGTGTTTATTGCCTTGGTTGCTGGATTATAAGAATTTGTTGCAGTTATTGCCGGGAAATTTGCTGAATTTATTGCTTTTTGCCTCCTCTTGATTGCTGGTCTAATCCTTTTTGCCTCCTCCAAAGAGGGTCTTCTTTTTCTTTCATGGCTATTCTGACTACTTCTTCTGTTGTCTTATAATACCGAGCCCAATATTTAACATTTTCTGTTGGCACTATTCTATATATTACTTCATTGCTTGGTATGGGTTGCATTAGTTTCTTGGTTATGGTGACGCTTCTTCCTGCTCGGTAGATTCTGGCAGGGGATAAAGGAAGTGTATAATAAGTTGCTACTTCCAAAATTTCCGGGACTACTTTTGTGAACTCTATTATATCTCTTATACTATATTTTTCTTGTGTGGGATGCCGACAAGGTAAATAGCCACTTTCAAGTCCTTGCTGAAATTCTGCCTCTGTAATCATTCTTAAAAAATTATAGTAACTTGTTTAATGATTCTATCATAGATATGAAAAATTGCTCCTTTTTATAATATTCTTGACAATCGCAAATTTCTAAATCTAGTTCATCTCCGATTTCATGTGCATCTTCATGCTGAGTATGATTTTGATCGATTGCTTCTAAGATTTCTTTTCTCAAACATTCTATTGCCCTTTTATCCGAGAAGTCTATACAACTTAATCTTTGTATTGCCTTTTCTATGTTTAGCACTTCATAATTTAGTAGGGGCTGTGGGTTACTCATAATTGCTTACCCTGCAAGAATTCACGAGACAAAAAGTTAGGCAAATTGTTAGATTCTCCTTTAATATATTCAATAACAAAATCAAAATTAGATAACAAAGCTTGCCATCTTGCGAATATCTGTTTTAGTACTAAGTTTTTGACATCTTTTTCCAATACAAATTTTGCTGACTGGCAATCTACTCTTAGTAAAAACTGTTGATTAAATAAATCGTCTTGAAAAGCATTGAGACAGAGTACTATGGCTAATATTTCCTTTTTAATAGTAGAGTAATTTTGTTGTGCACTTATCCATACCCCCGAATGATATCTGACTAACTGTTCTTGTTGATTTATTTTTTTTCTTTAATATTCCTCCATATCCTTTGTCAGAGGCATCGGTTTCTACTATTAACGGTGCGTCTTCTTGTGGTATTCCCAAGCAGGATAGTACTTTCACCTTTTGCTTTAGTAATTTTACCGTTGCCGTCATTTCATTTGTCCATTCTGGTACTTCTTTTCGTAACCTTTTATATAAGGGGGCGCATATGGTTCTTAAATGGGGAATAAAGTCGGCCACGTAATTAAGGCATCCCAAAAATCTCTGTAGTTGCTTTTTATCCTTTATTTTGTCTGGAAATTTATCCGCAAATTCAATGCTTCTACTTATTGGAGTAATGGTGCCTTGGTAGATATTGAATCCTAGGAATCTTATTTTTGCCTGTATGAGTTTCATTTTTGCAACTGAGATTACTAGTCCATTTTGCTTGATAATATTCAAAAATTTATTTAAATGTTTGAAATGCTCTGACAAGGTTCTCGAGAATACTAACACATCATCAATGTAAACTATAGTGAATTTTGAATGTTGGTTTAATCTGTCATTTAATATATTTTGAAATTCCGAAGGCGCATTCTTTAAGCCAAAAGGCATCACATTTCACTCATAATGCCCGAATGGGACAGTAAAGGCCGTCTTATATTTATCCTTTTCATGAATTTGTATTTGCCAATATCCCGATTTTAAATCAAACTTAGAAAATATCATGACGCCACTTAATCTTTTGATGAGGTCTCTTTTGTTAGGCATTGGGTATCTTATCCACTATAATGCTTTATTCAACGACTTGTAATTTATGACTAACCTAGGTGCTCCTCTCTCTATCTCAGCCTGATTTTGTACATAAAATGCTGTGCACAACCAGGGAGATTTGCTAGGTCTTATTAATCCTTTATCTAAAAGCTCTTGTATTTCTTTTTTACAATATTCTAATAATTTTTTATTCATTTGGATAGTTCTTGCTTTAGTAGGTATATTCTTTTCTGAAAAATCTTTTTCATAGGGTAATGTTACCATATGTTGCTTACTATTCCAAAATGCGTTGGGTATAGTGGCACAGACTTCTTTTTGAAAATTTTCTTCTAACTCTTTAATTTGCTTTTGAGCCCCTGGGGTTTCTATTTCTTGCTCTATTCTTTTGTAGTTAACTTCTTGTGTTAATGAGTACAAATGCTTTCTTTTCTGAATCAATAAAATCTCGCTTATCTGATTTTTAATAAGACTAATTTCTTTGTCCTTAATATGATTTGTAAATTCAAATGTTACTTCTTTATTTAGTACTGTCGTAATTCCTTTTACTGATACTGTAAATGGATATATTTGCGTTAAGAAGGGGGTTCCTAGAATTACTGATTGACTCAGATCTTTGATTAATAAAAAGGTATTTGGGAAGCAAATGCCCTGATTGCAGATATGTGCCTTAGATAACTTATAATTGATTCGTAATCTTTCGTTGTTGGCTGTGTAAAGTCTTTCGGTGGGTTTTTCAAAATATTTAGTGGGTATGAGTCCTTCTTGAATACAATTTTGATCGGCACCCGAATCTATTAAGGCTTTGACTTTAATGGTATGGTGTTTTATTACTATAGTTATGTATGCATGCCATTTTTGGAAATTAATTCTTAAAATAGAGCTAATAAACTGTTTCAGGTTGTCATCTTTTTCTTGTTTTTAGCTTGAACTAGGTAAATCTATAGTAAAACTTGTTAGTTTCTCTTTCTCCTTTATTTTTAGTTTCATTACCTCGTTGTCATTTTGCAATTGCCTAATATCTTGTTTTATTTGCTTGATTTCTATTTGTAGGTCTTGTATGGTGGTTATTTTTTCTTCTTTGGGTTTTTGAAATAATATTCGGTCTATGGTGTATGCTTCTTTTTGTTTTTCGTATTCTGGCTTTTCTTTTTCTATCAAAGAATTTTTAAAGTTGATAAGGTACTCTCTTTGTTCGTTAGGGTCTTCTATTTTTGTTATTAAATCAAGGATTAAATTCTTTTCTGATACTAAGGTATTTATTGTTTTAGTTTTGCAGGAGCATACTCCTGTTTCATTATCGTCTGAGCTAGTTTCTTCTTCTCCTGAGTCACCCGAGCTTTCTTGTACAGGGTATAACCCATCATTTGATTCATCTTCTAAATCACTATCATCTGTTAATAGGAGGTTTAACATTACCTATTTTGTTTCTTCATCGATATTTAGTTCTCTAATTTTTTGGGACATGGGGCAATTTCTTTTGTAATGTCCTAGCTGCCCACATTTGTAAGAGACGATCCGTCTTTTTGTATATTTGCTTTTGCGAGTTCGAAATTTATTTGATTTATTTTCATATTGTCTTTCTTTACCTTTAAAATGGGATTTCCTATAATTTTGATAATTTCTTATTGTTTTAGTTTGCTTCTTTTGTGAGGGTGATATTATTTTCTCGTACCCATATTGACTACAAAAGGATCCTAACTCTTTTCTTCTTGTCAGTCGTTCTTGTTTTAGTTTTGATTTTAGTTTCATATCATTACACAATTCTAGACCTGTTTTGTTGATTTCGCTAATTAGATCTCCATAAGTTAGTTGATCATAAGGAATACTTCCACTATATTTATCTCTTAGTCTATTTTTTACCTTTTCTGCAAATAATCTTGGGAGTCCTGCTAAACGCCTTTCTTTCCAATATTCTTTTTGGCTATCTGTTCTTATCATTACTTTGGTTAAAAACATGTCTTTATACCATCTGAAATCTTGTAATTTTGGACAAGTTAAATTTGCTAAGATTTCTGATGCCCTTTCTCTTGAGTCTTCTGGGTTGCCTATAAAAGATTTGGTTATAACATATATTAACGTGGCTACAGCATTTTCTTCATCTATGGCCATTGGCGTTACACTAGTGGTTGCCCCTGGTTTTTGTTCTATTTTTATGGATGCCGATTTTTTTGCGTTCATTATGGTATCTCTGTCATTTTGTGATAAGTAATTTTCCCACCATCCTTTTAGTTGTCCTGAGAATCCACTAACTAAAGTTAAAGCAGTTTCCTTATCTGTATTGCCATTACTTTTATAAGATGTGGCCGCCATACACATATCAGTCAAAATAGACATAATTGCATATTCTGATGCTCCATCTATATTCCACTCATAGATGCTTTTCCCATCATATTGTCCTTGAAAACGATATCCTCTTTCTTCAAAAGCTATGTCGGGTAATGATGGTTTGGTATAATAGTGAGGTATCTTTGGTTTGTTAAATTTTTCTTGCTTTTCATGTTGGATTTTTCCTTTACCTCCTATCTTGTTAATGGTCATTTTTTCGTCAAATTGCTTCATTAAGTCATCAATATCGGGTTCCGAATAATTTCCTTCTGTTAATACAGATGTTTGCCTTTTGGGTGCCTTTATGTCTAAAACCTTAAGTTTCTGGGTGATAATGTCGATTAACTCTTCATTTTCTTGTGACTGACTACGTAATTTTATCTTGGGTTGTTCGGGAGGAGTAATTATTGGTTTTTCTAGTGACCGGCATAATAATTGGGAAGTTCCTTCTAACTTAGAGTCTTTTACTTCTATTTGCTGATTTGTCTCTATAATTTCTAATTGTTTAGATATAGTATGAAGCATTTGGTTAGTGTAATTATTTTGATTCCTTAATGCAGTGAAATTTTGATCTTCTGTTGGTTTCTTGAATGGGCTTGCTATAACTTCTGAATTTTTCCATTGAATTTTTATGAAACACCCCGGCTACTATTTACCCGACAAACAGTATTTACTGAGCTACAGTGCCGATACGTGGCACAAATAGTAAAAACAGCAGGAGATCTAGCCCAATGGCCCAATAATAATAACAATTACCCGACCTCGGGTACCTCAACCAACAGCACAGCGGAAGCATTTATAGTCACAATGTAAACATATGCAAAGCACGATGCAGCTAATGGATCCGAGTCCTGCCCGAGGGTACACTGCAGCCGCCGAAATGCAATCCTGACCTAACCTGCAAGGACTGTGTGAGGGGTGAGACCAACCACTGTCTCACCGATAAACAAATAAACCGCAGTATACAAGTAACCGTATATACACCAAAGCCAACACAGTACAATAGAGGTACGGCAAGCACAATATAGCATCGGAATTAGACAACATACCGGACCTTACTATACAACTGACATCACACCGTTAAGCTAGTCCTCTAAACTCACTGACAATCGGCTACTGACTATCCAATTTTATTATTAGGGCCCTTGTCACATGATAAGTATTGGCCGTGCCTGGTAGTCAGGTTAGCTAACCCCAGGGTGCTCCCCGCTAAATATCACAAATCATATCTCAAATAACCGAGTCCCGCAGTCCCCGGCGGAAGTCCCGCAGTCCTTCCTATAACAAATCAACTGAGTCTCGCAGTCCTCAGCCGGGAGTCCCGCAGTCCTCCCTATCATATCATAAACACAAAGTGACTACCATCTGGCCGTACCAATACCTGTCACGTGACAATCTAGATGTCTAGATGATATTACCACTGTTTATTATTATTCCTTATTCCACTATCCAACAGTAATTCATCATACTCACTTTCCCGAGCAGGCTCTCAGCCTCACAGCTCTTCTGGGAATCCAATGTCACAATACTGGGTCACTGCCATTGACCGATCAAATACCATATATCTCATACCGACCTAATACCACATATCCCATACGAACAACACAATAATCATATCAACATCACAAGCACAACAGCTAATCCACAGTAGTCATCAAGCATATAACAATAATCACAACAATAACCAGCAATAACATGACAGGTACGCAAGATAACATATAAACTATAAACAAACAAACAACCGGGTATCACGGGCAGCATACTGAAGTTTATAAGTTTATATCCTCACCTGATGTGTCTCTGAAACTGCTATCCGGTCAAACCTCAATGTCCCTATATACATATATGGCAACACAATCACTTATAATGCACCAGCAAGATGATTATGCACGATACCGGTTTAAAAGTTATTATACGGCTTATCCGTTCATTTTATTATCTCCATAGTTATCTTATTACCAAATAGTTCTTCCAACTCGGTGGTAATTAATTTAATCCAACGGTTATATCAAGTATACTTAATTAAATCAGAAACCGAAACCGAGCGCCCAAGCCGATATCCCGGCCCTTAGGTCGCTTAAGATAAGAAAATACATATAAATACGTTGTTTAAATCTTATATAAAAATCATGTTACTAAGTATATAATATTCCATAAAGTACTTATACTCGATAAAATAGTAATAAATACGTATTTGTTTAGTAGCCAATGATTATAAAATAGTGGTAACATTAAATACGTCCAAATAGTATATGAATAATATTTAATCGATAATAAAACGGTTAAATAGGAAATGCCTCCATTGGTAAGGAGGTTAACATAGCTGGTATATAGTATAAAATAATTTCAACATGATATATAAATATCATATTCGTTTGTAACCATTAATTGTAAATAGCGTATAGAGAATAATAATAATACCATAGCTCGATAAAATATAACGGTATATATTATTTCAAAATTACGAAGAAGTTGGACAAAATCAATATAACCATTAATAAATTATTATTTCAAAATATTTATCATTAATAAACATAGTTTAGTCTTAAATAATTTCTGTATAGGTTTTATATAAGAATAAAATCGGTAGAAATGTATGATATGAAACTATTATTAATTTAGCCCAAAATAAACTCACATATATATAAATTAAGATCCATTATTATTTAGCCGATGAAAATATAGGTAGTAATAATATTTATATAAGAATGAAATCGATAAATAATTAAGGTATGGGCCTATTATTGTTTAGCCCTGAGGAACGGTAATTAAACATATTACAATCATGATAATAATAATAAATTAAAGCATAATTAAGAAATTAAACCCAGAGACCTTCACTTGCGTTTAGTCCATCGGAGAAAATAATTAAACAACTTCGAATTTAAAAGACAAAAATAAATTAAATATCATGGGCCTTTAAAGTAATTAGCCCAATAAAAATAAATAAAATCGGAAATTAAATTCATTGAGCCTTTTACGAGTCCAGGTAAACGTAAATAAAATTAAACGGGAATTAAAATGCTATGGGCCTTTTAAATAGCCCAATTGGAAAATTAGGCATAAATTAAATAAATGCGTAAGGAAAATAAATAAAAACATAAATGAAATAAACAAAGACTTTAAATTAAATAAAAGCAGCACAAATAAAATCATAGGTTATTATTATTAATTAACTTAATTAACTGTTTAATTATTCGTCGTTTAATGTCCGAGTCCATAACTGTTCGAGTTCGTTAATATGATGCAAGGGTCCAAAGCTCGGGTTTTACCCAAAGTCCATTTTCGTGCTCGCCGGAAAATTCCCGAGGCTGCCGGAAACATCGCCGGAATCCGGCCGGCACTGTTCATGGCAGAACCAAGACAACCAACGCTCCTGTTGCAGTTCATCACCCAACGAAACATCCAAGCCACACCCAATCCACCACGCAGAATCGTCGGTGTAACAGCCCGGGTAAATTTTGGATTTTTACCGGACTGTAAAAAGTCTATTTACCGTGATTTACTGTTGAATTAATCTTGGGTAATTAATTCAAGGTAAATCGGAAGTCGTTTTTCGTAACCGAGGGTTTTCCCGCGCTCGTGATTTTCCCGCGGATTTTTCGAACCTAAGTTGGTATTTTTCGGGTTTCGGAATTTCTCGGAAAATCACACCGGAAAATAACTAAGGAGGTATCGGTTATTTTCTGGTCCGGATCGGATTCGCCCGTAATGCAGACGAACTGCATTATTTGATAATCACATGTTAAATAGTAATTAACATGTTATAAAATAAGGATCAGCAGGAGGCAGCCGGGAGAGAAAGGAGAAGGAAAAAAAAAAGAGAGAAAAAGGAGAGAAAAAAAGAAAAGAGAGGAAAAAAGAAAAAGAGAGAAAAAAAAGAAAAAAAGGAAAAAGAAAAAAAAAGAGAAGAAAAGAAAAAAAAGAGAGAAGAAACAGAACAGAAAAAAAATACATAGAAAAAAAAGAAATGAGAGAAAAGAAAAGAAAAAGAAAAAGAAATCAGAAAAAAATAGAAACGGAAAAAGAAAAAAAAAGAAAGGAAGAAAAATTCGGAAAAAGAAAAAAAAGGAAGAAAATGAACAGTGCCGTCACCTTGGTTTCCGCCGGTTACTGTTCACCTCGAAGAGCTCCGGTCATCCGTTCGCTGCACCGCCGCCACCTTGGCACTCGTCACGCCGTCGCCGACCGAACCCTGCCTTCCCCGTCGCTTCCCACCGCCGGACGCGGCCGCTAGGGGCGTTGACCCGAGCTGCGACCCGTGGATCATGCCTCCTACGTTTCTGCCGCCGCTTCCGACAACCTTCCGCCGTCCTTCCACCGCCGTAGGGGTCGCCTTCGCCTCGCCTTC